>CM062294.1:38598339-39149136 GCA_031216915.1 Pictodentalium vernedei
ATTGAAAGATAATTTTATCATTGCTTTGATTGGAAGATATATTTATGGCGTCGTTGTTTTCCGGAATTTATCCGAGGTGTTATGGAAATTGCTGCGTTCATTTTTATTTTTTCACAAATAGCGTGTATCATTTATTGTTGCTATTACCAACTGTTAGTAGCCACAACAAGAAAATACAGTAGTGCTGTGCAAAAAAAGGACGATGATAATATGCCAATGCAAGTTTTACTGAAAAGACCATCTTTAAAATAATAAGACTGAGTATCACAAATGCAGTTTCATGATTCGGACCAGATTTTTATATAGGACGTTTCGGCCCCAGGTCTATGGACGATTCTGGCCATATTTCTGGCCGATTCGGACCAGACTATTGACGATTCGGACCATGTTTGTGGACGATTTGGACCAGGTTTCTGGGCGATTTCCCCAACAGACACACGAACTACACAAGCCAGCACAGACATACACACATCACAAGACAGCAGAGACTTGTTGTTTGAATTAAATAGGCCTAGAGCTTTATGTGCCAATGTCCAATAAGCCATTTTTATTAATTTCACTGAAAAAAATACCGACGTACTGGTATTGTTTGTAGTTATCACAACAGATAATTCTGAGAGTAATTATGAAACAGCTAATCCTGTGCTGTCAGGGAAGAGGAAAAAAGACGTGATATCAACATTGACCTGCCTGTTTTTATTTGCAATGCATTTTGGGTCCATATACCAAATTTGATCAAAATCGGCCCAGTAGTTAACCCGTTGCTAAGGGGCGCTCTAGTTTCTAAGGAAGTCACGTGACATCAACATTGACCTGCCTGTTTTCATTTGCAATGAATTTTGGGTCCGTATACCGAATTTGGTCAAAGTCGGTCCAGTAGTTAGCCCGTTGCTAAGGGGGAGCTCTGGTTGCTAGGGACGTCACGTGACGTCAACATTGACCTGTCTGTTTTTATTTGCAATGCATTTTGGGTCCAAATACCGAATTTGGTCAAAAATCGGCCCAGTAGTTAATGCGTTGCTAAGGTGGCGCTCTGGTTGCTAAGGAAGTCACGTGACGTCAACATTGATCTATCTGTTTTCATTTGCAATGCATTTTGGGTCGGTATACCGAATTTGGCCCAAATCGGCCCAGTAGTTAGCCCGTTGCTAAGGGGGGCACTCTGGTTTCTAGGGAAGTCACGAGACGTAAACTTTCATCTGTCTGTTTTCATTTGCAATGCATTTTGGGCCCGTATACCGAATTGGTCAAAATCTGCCCAGTAGTTAGCCCCGTTTCTAAGGGGGAGCTCTGGTTGCTAGGGATGTCACGTGACGTCAACATTGACCTGTCTGTTTTTATTTGCAATGCATTTTGGGTCCGAATACCGAATTTGGTCAAAATCGGCGCAGTAGTTAGCGCATTGCTAAGGTGGCGCTCTGGTTGCTAGGGAAGTCACGTGACGTCAACATTGATCTATCTGTTTTCATTTGCAATGCATTTTGGGTCGGTATACCGAATTTTGCCAAAATCGGCCTAGTAGTTAGCCCGTTTGCTAAGGGGGCACTCTGGTTTCTAGGGAAGTCCCGAGACGTAAACTTTGATCTGTCTGTTTTCATTTGCAATGCATTTTGGGCCCGAAAACCGAATTTGGTCAAAATCGGCCCGGCAGTTAGCCCGTTGCTAAGGGGGCTCTCTTGTTGCTAGGGAAGTCACGTGACGTCATCACTGATATGTCTGTTTTCATTTGCAATGCATTCTGGGTCCGTATACCGAATTTGGTCCAAATCGGCCGAGTAGTTAGCCCGTTGCTAAGGGTGCGCTCTGGTTGCTAGGAAGTCACGAGACGTCAACATTGATATGTCTGTTTTTATTTGCAATGCATTTTGGGTCCGTACACCGAATTTGGTCAAAATCGGACCAGTAGTTAGCCCGTTGCTAAGGGCCACTCTGGTTGCTAGGGAATTCACGCGACGACACCATTGACCTGTCTGTTTTCGTTTGCAATGCATGTTGGGTCCATGTATCAAAATTGGCCCAGTAGTTTTCCCCGTTGCTAGGGGTGTGCTTTACTTGCTATGGACATCACGTGACATGATCAGTGACCCATTATCCCTCAAACCCCCCCCCCACCCCACCCCCACCCAATATATTAAGGATCCCCTGACCCAATGAGGGTGAAAGCAATGGTGGACAGACATCACTTGTTCTAGCGTCCGAGTATCCTTGAAAAAATGTAACCTCATTTGTCCCCGGTTCCTTTGGGAAAAATCGCTAAAAGTTTAATCAGCCAGAGTCATTCTCGTGAAGTCTCATCTCGTTAACTATTTTCTACGTAAATAAATCATTTCTTCAATTGCGAATGTCAATTTCCGCCATGCGCAAACATGTCAGCGTCCTTGTGTACCACTTCCGTTGAAAAATTTTGAAGTTGATGCCTTTGAGATGAGTTTCTATTTGAGTTCATACAAACGGTACATACGTGTTGCCTAATAGCTTGCGAAGCAAGCGATCCTTGATCGCTTGCACTCGAACCTGCGGGTCGCCTTCGCTCGCTATAAATAGCAATTTTTCGTACTATGAAGAATTTATGGACGCAATGTGCGAAATAGAAAACCAAAATTCTGACAACTGGCAATAATAATTTTAATTGTTCAAGGCCAAATATTTCTGACCGATCCGCTAGCGATGTTATAACATCGACTTAAGTGCAAGCGGTCCTTTCATTTTCTAATTTGTCACCTTCGTTTGTGGCACCAACATGTGCAGCTACAAAAACGCGTTCACTGCTGAGAGAGGTGAACTATTCGTTCTGCAACAATTATGTCAATACCAGTAACCCAATTCCACAAGACATCACTTCCCAGAAACAGTTTGAAATGAACAACTGTTCTGTAACCATAAGTAATTATTACGGTTAAACAAGGGCTTCCAATCAAAGATCTCAAAATTTTGAACTTTAATGGAAAATCTTCGAGTGCTTTCCGACTCAGACTGAAACATCACAAGGTAAACTCTAAGCTTGAACAGGGAAAGCAGCCGGCGTATTTTGTTTTCAGATTGTCACAAACAGTTAAACATGATAAACGTTGTCAATACAAATATAAATATATTTTGTTATTGGTGATAAAATGACGAAAACGTTTGGAACTATTTGTATAGTGGCAGCGTAAAATATATTCGCGATTTGGTTCGGAACTCCCAAATGACGTCACGAAGACTGTATTTGTAGATTTAAATTGTTGTCTTCAACAATGCATTGTTTTATATTTGGGAGATCAAATACTTTCTCCGTTTTCAGCCGAATTATATCAGAATGGGGATTTATAACTATGTCGTATTTAATTGTTTGGGGCCGTAAGCGATGGGTTTACTGTCTCAAATATCCGTTTTACTGGCTCTGCTAACGCGGCGCCGGCAAAACTCAATTTGAGACAGTAAAACGATCGTTGACGGCCCCAAACAATCAAACACAATAGAGTTATCCCCTAATTAATTGTTTACTCAATATAAATAACACTCGATAAATGCCAAAATATTCCTTAATAACCGGGGGGGGGGGGCGGGGGGGGGGGGGGGGGGGTGGGGGGGGTCGCAAAGAAAATGCCAGGAAACAAGATCGGGTGGATGGTGCAGTTTTTTGCCGGTGTCATGCAATTTTTTTCCAAATATCATTTTACAGACAAGTAATTACAACCAAAGTGAATTCAAGTGCTTAGATTCATATCTTAGAATAGAATAGAGCATTGATGATGTGTTGGGGGCTCCATGTTAGAATTTTTTCTCCATGTTTTAGACTTCATTAAGGGATGGGACCTGTTTTGGGTCTGGTAAAAATTTGCAAAACAAAAAAGTGATTCCCAGCTATTTGGTCATGATTTTCACTCCTTTATATTTCTACTAAGGCAGTCTGCCTCTTATTAGTGCTTTGTAGCTCCTATTATTTGATTCTTCTGTAAGCCTCAGGGTGCCTAATGCCATTGGTCTAGTGTGCTTCCATGTATGGAATAATTGGAAAGATTGATAGAATAAAAAATCTTGATTGTGGAAAACGTGTATAATTTCAAGGTAAATATGATTCTAGTGACACTAACATAAAAAAATAAAAAAGAGGCAATTCATCTCAGACAAGCCACTCTGGCATGGGTCAAAGAACTTCAGTATTAGGTCTCTCTCAGACCAGCTGTACAAACTAACATTTAACCGAAAAGTTATGAAATGAAAAACAACTATTTCTTGTGGACAGCTGAAGATATCCAGGTGGGAACAATATATTTTGCGCAGGGCTTCTTGGTGGTGGGATTCGACTGGTGTCTGAACAGCATAGACATGTTGTACATCGGGGTAAGGGTTGTGTTGCGTGGAACGTGAATGGGTGTATATCTGCAATTCAGTTGGTGGAGGCGGGTTCCAGTGGTTACCTGGGGGTCTGATGCTGCATTTCCGTTGTGTCTTTATATGCAGAGAGATTGTTTTGGGGCTATTTGTGGCTAGGGATGGCCTTGGATGCCCAAGAGCAGGGCTGGGATATCGGACAAGTTGGTTTTCGGCACCTTTCATGTTTGGGAAAAGTATTTATTTATTTTTTGGGGGGGATTTAGGTAATTTGAATACTTCGTTAAACAGATTTATAAATTGGGGTGGGTCCCCAATTGTCTTTGAGGAAAAACTGTGCGGGAGGGGTGGATGTCCAAAACCTGACTGGCAAAAATTTGCATTCCGGGGTGGTGGGTCCCAAAAATTGAAATGTAAAAATGTCCACCCCTTGTATCCGTATTTTTTTGCCTCAGCCCCCCCCCCCCCCCCCCGTAATAACTATCCATTCTCATTGTTTGCCTCGGAACCATAACTTATGACCCTTCATTGGAGCGAGCTGGAAGATAAACTGTGTTTTCAAGGCAAATGCCTGAAAAAATAATAAAACTTGGCGATTTTTGTGAATAGCTCTATCCAGTTTAGTTGTTACGTAAGGTAAAAGGGTCAATTACACATTATGTGATAAATATAATTATAAATTCGTCGCGATTTGATATGAAATAGCGACCCATTAGAGATCCTCTATATTTTAACCTACTCCCCCTTATCCAGTCCCAGTACCATTCGAAATACATTCGTTTGTCTTGGATTAACTGGTAGAGTGCTAAATTATTTTTGGTTATCCAAATTTGTCCATGGCTCTTTGCCTTGTAACAATTTATGGGAGAGTGCCTAATGGCACTCTCCCATAAATTGTAACAAGGCAAATACTCACAGACTAAACAATTTTAATTCAAAAATAATATGAAGCATATCCACAGAATATGAAGCCTTTAACTTGTGGCACCTGCACTTCAGAGTAAAGCCCAAATATGGGCTTTCAGCACTCTACCAGTTCAGAAACGTGATAGCACGCCAAATAAACTAACACTCGTGTTATTCAAGCAACTACAATTGCATACTTTGGCCAGAGCAAGGAAAATTAAATCCTCACAGAAGGAAGCTCTTAAGGATTATTTATTTATTTATTTATTTATTTATTTAATTTATTTATTTATTTATTGAGTTTAACGTCACATACTTATGCACAATGGCTAGTCGTGACCGTGACAGTGTTACGGGTGGTTGAAGCGGGAGAACCCGGAGAGAACAACCCAACATCGACGAGTAACTGCCAGCTCCTCAACATTCTAACTCTGTTTAAGCTCCGCTCAAGCGAGGTTGAAGACATGTGCAACATTGACGTTCCGAGTGCCTTAGTACACGGTGTCATCATGCCCCCAGGTAGGCAACCGCGATGAAGAGCCTTGCCCAAGGACACAACGAGGGTCGTCACGGACGGGGATCGAACTTAACTAGCATAGAAGTCCAACAGTCTTCCACTGAGCCTCCGTGCTTCCTATATTCATCTAAGAATGTTTTTACCATCCAGTTGTTATCAGAGCTCTAACATCTACCGTACAACGACAGTTATAAACTGAAAAAGAAACTCTCTTCGAATATTTGCCCATCTATCTCTTCGGTGCCCCATTCATCGTTTACGGTCACCACGAACCACGTTTTGAGCAATGCGAATACAAGCTTCTGACTTGACTGTTCGGTATGACAGGGTGTTGACAGCCCACTTTTAATAACCACTGACGAATTATCCACAACAGACGCATATATCCGCCCACTTTAATGACGACTGGCGATATATCCACGCCCACGTTATTGACCACTGACGATATATCCACGCCCACGTTACTGACCACTGACGATATATCCACAACAACAGACGCCATATATCCGCCCACTTTAATGACAACTGGCGATATATCCACGCCCACGTTACTGACCACTGACGATATATCCACGCCCACGTTACTGACCACTGACAATATATCCACAACAACAGATGCCATATATCCGCCCACTTTAATGACAACTGACGATATATCCATGCCCATGTTACTGACCACTGGCGATATATCCATGCCCACGTTACTGACCACTGACGACATATCCATGTCCACGTTACTGACCACTGACGATATATCCAATCCAACTTTAATGACCACTGAGGTATATCCATGTCCACGTTACTGATCAATGACGATGTATCCATGTCCACGTCAATGATGACTGATGATATATCTTCGCCAAGTTTAATGACCACTGACGATATATTCAGGCCCACGTTAATGACCACTGACAATATATCCTTGCCCACCGTAATGACCACTGACGACATATCCTCAACAACTTCAATGACTACTGGTGATATACCCTTACCCACTTTAATGACCACTGATGATATGCCCATGCCACATTAATGACCACTAACGATATTTCCGCACCCGCTATAATGACCGCTGATGATATATCCACAACAACTGTAATGACCACAGATAATACATAACGTCAACTTTATGACCACTGACGATATTTCCACGTCCACTTTAATGTCCACTGACGATACATGCACATCCACTTAAACGACTACAGATGATATATATACGCCCACTTCAGCGGATACAGATGATATATCTAAGCCCACTTTAATGACTACTGACTATATATCCACGCCCACTTTAATGACCATTGATGATATATCCACGCCCACCTTAATGCCCACCGATAACATATCCACGCCCACCTTAATGACTACTGACAACATAACCACAGGCACTTTAATGACCACTGATGATATATTCACGTCCACTAAAATGACCACTGACGATATATCCATGACGACTTTAATGACCAGACGTCTGACGTTATATCTGCGCCCACCTTCATGACCACTGGCGATATATCCACGCTCACTTTAATGACCACTAATGATATATCCACGCCCGCCTTAATGTCCACGCATAACATTCATGCCCACTAAAATAACCACTGACGATATATTCACGCCCACTTTAATGACCACTAATGATATATCCACGCCCGCCTTAATGCCCAGGCATAACATTCATGCCCACTAAAATGACCACTGACGATATATCCACGCCCACTTTAATGACCACTAATGATATATCCACGCCCGCCTTAATGCCCACGCGTAACATTCATGCCCACTAAAATGACCACTGACGGTATATCCATGACAACTTTAATAACCACTACTGATATATCCATGACAACTTTGATGACCATGGACGATATATCCACAACAACCTTATGACCACTGACGATATATTCATGCCACTTTAATGACCACTGAAGATATATTCACGCCCACCTTAATGACCACTGATGATACATCCTCTCCCACCTTAATGACCACTGACAGTATATCCATAATGACTTTAATGACCACTGGCGACATATCCATAACCACCGTAATGGCAACTGACGATGTATCCACACTCGCTTTAATGACCACTGACACCATATCCACACCCACTTTAATGACCACTGACGATGTATAAACACCCACTTTAATGACCACTGACGATATGTCCACGATGACTTTAATGACCACTGACGAAATGTCCACGAGAACTTTAATGACCACTGACGAAATGTCCACGACGACTTTAATGACCACTGACGATATGTCCACGATGACTTTAATGACCACTGACGATATGGTCACGATGACTTTAATGACCACTGAAGAAATGTCCACAATGACTTTAATGACCACTGACGATATGTCCACGATGACTTTAATGACCACTGACGAAATATCCACGATGACTTTAATAACCACTGACGAAATGTCCACGATGACTTTAATGACCACTGACGAAATGTCCACAACGACTTTAATGACCACTGACGATATGATGACGATGACTTTAATGACAACTGACGATATGATCACGATGACTTTAATGACCACTGATGAAATGCCCACGATGACTTTAATGCCCACTGACGATATGATCATGATGACTTTAATGACCACTGACTATATGATCACGATGACTTTAATGACCACTGACGAAATGGCCACGATGACTTTAATAATCACTGACGAAATGCCCACGATGACTTTAATGCCCACTGACGATATGATCACAATGACTTTAATGACCACTGACGAAATGTCCACAACGACTTTAATGACCACTGACGATATGTCCACGATGACTTTATTGACCACTGACGAAATATCCACGATGACTTTAATGACCACTGACGAAATGTCCACGATGACTTTAATGACCACTGACGAAATGCCCACGATGACTTTAATGACCACTGACGAAATGATCACGATGACTTTAATGACCACTGACGAAATGTCCACAACGACTTTAATGACCACTGACGATATGTCCACGATGACTTTATTGACCACTGACGAAATATCCACGATGACTTTAATGACCACTGACGAAATGTCCACGATGACTTTTATGACCACTGATGATATGTCCGCGATGACTTTAATGACCACTGACGAAATGTCCACGATGACTTTAATGACCACTGACGATATGGTCACGATGACTTTAATGACCATGGCGATATGTCCCAGATGACTTTAATGGCCATGATGATATGTCCACGATGACTTTAATGACCATGACGATATGTCCACGATGACTTTAATGACCACTGACGAAATGTCCACGATGACGATATATCCTCATCAAACCTGGTTCGTCTTTTCCAAATCTATATATCACGCCTGTCTCAAACGAGACTCAAGTGACGTAACTAGTGTGCGAATGTTCTCAGGAAGACAATTTTACAAACATGAAATAAACAACAACGCTTTTGTGGTGAACATTCTGGACAAATATTCCAAAATTTATTTTTGTCTACACATCAGGTGTCATATTTAGTTTTTACTGTTGTAAGGTAAACAAATTATTGCAGCAGTAATTCGGTCGATCAGTTATTCCATCACATCGGTAAGATCAGATCAGATCAGTATTTATTTATTTATTTATTTATTTATTTATTTATTTATTTATTTATTTATTTATTATTTATTTATTGGTGTTTAAGGTCACATACTTATGTACAATGGCTAATCATGACCGTGACAGTTTTACGGGTGGAGGAAGCTGGAGGACCACCGAACAACGACGAGCAGCTCCCCAACATCGTAATTCCGCTCTGCAGCACAGGCAGGGTTAGATTGGTTGAAGACATGCGCACCATCGACGTGCAGTACGCCTTAGTACAGGCGTCATCGTGCCCCCATGTGGACGATCGGGGTTAAGACCCTTGCCCAAGGACACAACGCGGGAGTCCGAATTGATCGCTCAGACGGTCACCCATCCAATGATTTACCGGGCTCGACGTTGCTTAACTTCGGTGATCAGATCAGTCAGGTCAAATATAGCATTTTTTATGATCTGGAGCCAGTACTATGAAACTTTTGCAATTGTATTTTCCCGTATTGTATTTTCTACAAGTGAATATAAATGAGGGAAATGAATCATTAGGATTTCAAAAGATGTGGCAATTTGCCAAATGGCAACTTGACACTTCTTTGGAAAGGCTACTGGTTTATTTCAATTAGTTTTTTACATAAATTCAAAATACAATTCTGAAAAATACAACTGTAATGACCACTGACGATATATCCACGCCCACTTTAATGACCATTGATGATATATCCATGTCCACTTTATTGACCACTGACGATATATCCATGTCCACTTGAATGACCACTGATGATATATCCACGCCCACTTTAATGACCACTGACGATATATCCACGCCCACTTTAATGACCACTGATGACATATCCATGTCCACTTTAATGACCACTGATGATATATCCATGTCCACTTTATTGACCACTGACGATATATCCACGCCCACTTTAATGACCACTGACGATATATCCATGTCCACTTTAATGACCACTGATATATCCATGTCCACTTTAATGACCACTGATGATATATCCATGTCCACTTTATTGACCACTGACGATATATCCACGCCCACTTTAATGACCACTGACGATATATCCACGCCCACTTTAATGACCACTGATGATATATCCATGTCCACTTTATTGACCACTGACGATATATCCATGTCCACTTTAATGACCACTGATGATATATCCATGTCCACTTTAATGACCACTGATGATATATCCATGTCCACTTTATTGACCACTGACGATATACCCATGTCAACTTTAATGACCACTGATGATATATCCATGTCCACTTTAATGACCACTGATGATATATCCATGTCCACTTTATTGACCACTGACGATATATTCATGTCCACTTTAATGACCACTGATGATATATCCATGTCCACTTTATTGACCACTGACGATATATCCATGTCCACTTTAATGACCACTGACGATATATCCACTCCCACGTCAATGGCCACTGACGGTATATCCATGTCCACTTTAATGACCTCTGACGATATATCCATGCTCACTTAAATGACCACTGACGATATATCCATGTCCACTTTAATGACCACTGTCGATATATCCACATCCACGTCAATAGTCACTGACGATATATCCATGTCCACTTTAATGACCACTGACGATATATCCACGCCCACGTCAATGACCACTGGTGAGATATCTCCGCCCATTTTATGTGCACTGAAGATATATCCACACCCACTTTAATGACCACTGACGATATATCCACGCCCACGTTAATGGCCACTGACAATATATCCTTGCCCACCTTAATGACCACTGACGACATATCCTCAACAACATTAATGACTACTGTTGATATACCCATACACACCTGGCAAATTGACACTTCTTTGAAAATGCTAATGGTTCATTTCAATTAGTTATTTCTATTAATTAAAAATACAATTTTTAAAAATACAACTGTAAAGGTTTTATAGTATTGGTCCTACCGGTTTCGTCAACTTGACGGAATATAATAATCCAGATCGACTTACTGTTGTAATAATCTCTTGGCACAACACGATTTGTCGCGGACAATAAAGCTTCCCTGGAGGAACGTGAGGGGAACGCCATTACCCTATCTTTTCTGAAGGAGAACGCAAAATATCAAGACCTGGAATTGCTTGATCTTGACGAATATACATCACGCCCTGTTAGCTACTTCAAATACATTTTAGTCATCAGTAAGTTACTCGCTTTTCAAAACATAAAATAACTAATCGGACCGACTCGTCCAAGAACAGGTAGCCCTCCTCCCCCACCCCCGCCTGTGCGACAAGGGAAGTAATCAAAGGTTCAATTCCGAGCTGAACTGAATGACATAATCACATTTTCTCCCATTGAAATAATACATTTTTACCGTCGGATGTAAATACACGGAATGGCGTCACGAAAGTAACATCATTCTGAAGTTGCGCGCGCGTTTGCTGCATTTTCTCGTTCTTCGTAAAAAAAACAGAGTGTGGGGTAAATCGTGCTGATTATCAGTCTATCAGAGTAATGAAATTCGCTACGAGAATGTGATTCGTCAATAATAAATTTCAAAATTTCCCCGGAGTCGACCCCTTAACTCCCTACTCTCAGAAGGGGATACCCCCTCCCGGGCTCTCCTCCAACAATATAAATCGTCGATCATTGCAGACATCATGAGCCACCGTTGCCATAATTTTTATTTTCGGAATGCAGCACTGGTCGCGGATCTAACGAGATCTTGATGGGGGTGTAGACGCCCCATGCAATGAAGCACTGGTCGCGGATCTAACGTGATCTTGATGGGGGTGTAGACTGGTCGAGAATCTAACGTGATCTTGATGGGGGTGTAGACTGGTCGCGGATCGAACGTGATCTTGATGGGGGTGTAGACTGGTCTCGGATCTAACGTGATCTTGATGGGGGTGTAGACTGGTCGAGAATCTAACGTGATCTTGATGGGGGTGTAGACTGGTCGCGGATCTAATGTGATCTTGATGGGGGTGTAGACTAGTCGCGGATCTAACGTGATCTTGATGGGGGTGTAGACTGGTCGCGGATCTAACATGATCTTGATGGGGGTGTAGACTGGTCGCGAATCTGATGTGATCTTGATGGGTGTGTAGACTGGTCGCGGATCTAACGTGATCTTGATGGGGGTGTAGACTGGTCGCGGATCTAACGTGATCTTGTTGGAGGTGTTGACACGCCATGCATTGTAGCACTGGTCGCGGATCTAACGTGATGTTGATGGGGGTGTAGACTGGTCGCGGATCTAACGTGATCTTGATGGGGGTGTAGTCTGGTCGCGGATCTAACGTCATCTTGATGGGAGTGTAGACTGGTCGCGGATCTAACTTGATCTTGCTGGGGTGTAGACTGGTCGCGGATCTAACGTGGTCTTGATGGGAGTGTAGACTTGTCGCGGGTCTAACGTGATCTTGATGGGGGGTGTAGACTGGTCGCGGATCTAACGTGATCTTGATGGGGGTGTAGACACGCCATGCATCCGATGTGGCGATCATATTTTCGAACACAAATGATCAGGTTAACATGCAGGGAGATTGGGTGTGGTCGTAATGAGTGTGTCCAACCACACCCTAAAAGTTTACTCCACCCTTTCTAAAAACTATGTATCTACGACTAGGAGGGCAAGTATCTACGGTTAGGTATAAAGATGAATTATGTTATTAATTATTATACGACGACCTCAAATAGTCCCTTTATATCACTGTAGGGTTCTCATCAAGTCTGGCCACAACAAAACCAAGAGGTTTAACTTTTCCAAATTCATTTCATGTCAGTTGCAAACGAGGCTTTCATGGCGTTAATGACCTGAACAGAGTTCCGCAGAGGCAGTATTACTACGATAACTAAGTCTAACCACGTCTCGATCAAACGCAAGCGCTTTGCTGTATCTTCTTTACTTGGCTCGTCATCTTTATAGTTCTTTATCTCGACTCAAACGCGATATAAGGACTTGACTGATTTTGTGCTGAGGACGGTCGACAAATTTTCACAATTTCATTTTTAAAAATTCCAGGTATCATTATTCAACTTTTGAATACACACGCTATCCTATAAAAAATTAAATTATTACAATCATCTGCATTGTCATGTTCCATTTCGATTACGAGACCAGGGGCCAATGCTATAAAACTTTTACAATTGTATTTTTCAGAACGGGATTTTCTATTTATGAGAATAACTAATCGAAATGAACCATTTGTATTTTCAAAGATGTAGCAATTTGCCAGTTGGCAAATTGCTACATCTTTTGAAATGCTAATCATTCATTTCTGTCATTTATATTCACTTGTAGAAAATACAATTCGCGAAAATACAAGGATAAGAGTCTCATAGTATTGTCACCTGATGAGACAGATGAAATACAATGATAAGAGTCTTATAGTATTGGCACCTGATGAGACAGATGAAATACAATGATAAGAGTCTTATAGTATTGGCACCTGATGAGACAGATGAAATACAATGATAAGAGTCTTATAGTATTGTCACCTGATGAGACAGATGAAATACAATGATAAGAGTCTTATTGTATTGGCACCTGATGAGACAGATGAAATACAATGATAAGAGTCTTATAGTATTAGCACCTGTTGAGACAGATGAAATACAATGATAAGAGTCTTATAGTATTGTCACCTGATGAGACAGATGAAATACAATGATAAGAGTCTTATAGCATTGGCACCTGATGAGACAGATTAAATACAATGATAAGAGTCTTATAGTATTGGCACCTGATGAGACAGATGAAATACAATGATAAGAGTCTTATAGTATTGGCACCTGATGAGACAGATGAAATACAATGATAAGAGTCTTATAGCATTGGCACCTGATGAGACAGATGAAATACAATGATAAGAGTCTTATAGTACTGGCACCTGATGAGACAGATGAAATACAATGATAAGAGTCTTATTAGATTAAACATATTTTATTTGTTTATAAATAAGTCCTTTGTGCCACACTCTATCAAATGCTTTTGATATATCACAGAATGCTCCAAAAGAAAACTGGTTCCTATCAAAGGCCAAGCAGAGATTATGATATATTTCGATGAGTTGGTAAACGGTGCTATGCTGGGGAAGGAAACCGGAGTGATATTTAAAAAATAAATTATTAGCACAACAATGTTCGTACATTTGGTTAAAAGCAATCCTCTCCATAACTTTACTGACACAGCTAAGAAGAGAGACTGGTCTGTAGTTATTAGGATCATGGGCATCTCCCTTTTAAAAATCGGCACGACTGTTGCTAGCTTCCATTCTGATGGGTGGACACGTAAGGAGAATGAGAGCCTAAATAACTGAACCAATGGCTTGCATATTGTGGTTTTGGTTTCTTTTAGCATACGGTTGCTAATACCGTCGTGTCCAGTTGCTTTTTTGGTATCTAGATTGCTAAGAATCCGGATCACTTCATCTTCGGAAAAGTCAATTTCAGACAGGCTCTCAGAACATTTTGGTCTGAAATCAGGTAAGCTATGTCCATCATCATTTATTTTACTATTTGATAGAAATGTGTTTTGAGCAGATTGGCTTTGTCCTTGTTATCTGTTATCATAACTGTGCTGCCTGCGTCATCTTTGTGGTTTAGAAAGGGAACGGAAGGCTTACTCACAAAATTATTCAGTAACTGTTTGACAGTGTGCCAAAAGACTTTAGGGTTTTTACTCACTGCAAGTGAAGTATCTAGATTTGAAAAATAAGTAGATTTGGCCTTCTTTTTCATATTATTTACTTTGTTACGGGCATGTTTATATTTTTCAATTATTAATGGGTTTCGCTCTTTCAAAGCTCGTTTACGAAGACGATCTTTCTGACGAATTTCACGGCGAAGCGCCGAGTCAAACCAGGGTTTATCATTAGGACGGATGACTACCCTGTGAGATGGAATACATTCTGTGGCATTATCAAAAGAAATTGTTGCAAATTTGTGGTATGACACATCAAGTGTAGCAGTGTCGGAAATAAAAGACCAATCTGTTTCGGATATCGGAGTGTTCATTTTGGGGAAATCAGCCAGGTTGTAATTCCAAATCTGTCGAATTTTCGTTTCGTTCTATGTTATGCCTGTCTCTATAGCTGCTGATACAGCCTTATGGTCGGAGACACCAAGTTCGTGGACTTCTGAGTTTAAAACCACAACACCATCACTTACTATTATAGGGTCCAATAAAGTACTTGAGGTTGGTGGATATGCTAAACATAGCAAGAACGTGCGTTTTGAGGTAATCTCAAACCATAAGACCGACTGGTCAAATTCTAGTTCCGGTAAACGTTTGGCATATATTTCATTTGAGAAATAAACCGCGACACCGCCACCGTGTTGGTTCCTGTCCCTTCTGACTGGTGTGGGGTAACCCGGGATTAGCACATTGTCGGAATTAAAACTGGGATCGAGGTGCGTTTCGGTGAAGCAGATTATATCAAAATCGTCTATATCATCTGTAATATGATCGAGCTTATTTCTGATGCTTCTGATATTATAATTGAGTATAGAAATACTGGTTACATCTACTGATTCAGTTCTGGCTGGCCCAGGGTTAACTTCAATGTCCCAAGACAGAAGAATGATACCAAGGATGGCACACAGAGCCAATGAGAGACGGAGTTTAACGGTGCGGATCTTCACAGAGTGCTGAGTTCCGATCGGTTGTCTGGTCACACAGTACCTACCCACGAGAAAATTATAATGAAGTCCGATTGCCGACCTGTGCTGCTCTATGTTAATACCCATGTTTAGGGGCTAAGTGACAGGTGGAGAGAGGATGTCAGTGCACCGTGGAGTGCGGTTAATGTTTTTGGTATAGAATGTTTGTGTGGCAGTAAGAGTGTGTTGTAGAGTCTTAAGAGGGTGAAAGGAAAAACAGGAATTATAAGATTACAAGTATATACAGTTTGTAACAAAATAAGATATATTATACACATGTCATACCGGATAGGTTGTGAGGTGGTATTGGCTTGTAATTCAGAGAGCTGAAGTATTTCTCAACCCTTCAGCTAGAGCAATTTACATACATTGAACAGTACCAATTGATCTTCCAAAACACAGTCTCTTTTTGTCACCCTTCCACAAAACACAGCCCACGGTCCCCATCGGAACAAGCTCAATGAGCTCGTTTCGATCAGGACCACAAGCTCTGTCCTGCAAGGAAGAGGCAAAAATAATAAAGTTTGAATGGCGATTTTTGTATATCACATGGGCTGACTCAGTCAACTTGTTACGCAAAGGGTTGAAGAAAAATTTTAGTGGGAAATTTATATTGGTTCCACTGCCCTGTTCCCACACTCTTCAAAAGGGTAAGCGACAACGAGTAGAATTTAAGTGCGGATAATCAAGAAAACTGGCCTTCACTCCGAATTTTATAGGATGTATTTTGGGCATATGAGCTGATAGCTGAATGTTAAGTAGTATATTTGTCCGTTCAAATCATTGAAGCAATGAATGACCTGATTTGTCCGTTCAAATCATTGAAGTCGTGAATGACCTGATTCCTCTAAATTTATATGAGAGATGTCTGTATAGTAGTCACCCTCATATACATGCAAAGAAATAATGTTAGGCAATAATATATCGAAAAACGGTAGAATCTGGAAGACAGATACAAATTAAAATTTAGAGTGGAAAACAATGAGTTCACGAAGTCCAGTAACGGGTTGGCCAATTCCGAGAACCTTCAGTGAACTTTTAGTTTGTCGCTCGTGTGTGTCGTCAGTAGACAACAGTCAGGTGTGCAAATTCTGTCCAGAATTCAAATTCACACTCGATGACGCGAATAACACCATGACGAGTGATTAACATCTTGGTCTCAATGTGATGTGTCAAATAGAATGTTTAAATTTGAATGGGCTTTTGTGTTCTTCATCACCAAAGGAGTAGAGGTTTCAGTGGATTAAGATGACTGGGAAAAAAATCACACATAACAACCTGAGCTAGCAGATAAATCTGTCGGCAAACAATAATATTTTGACATATGCCTGCACCCCGTAATAAGACCTAATTATTGATGCGACAGGGAAGAAGTTTTGGTCTTTGGATGTTGTGTCTGACAGGGATGAGCACAAAACTTCGTTTACTACCTGGGTAGTGGGATATTTAATGGTTAAGCAGTTAGGGAGTAGAAGATAGTGGACACCGGAGAGGCGGGAGAGGCAGAACGAGGACTGAGAAATCTATTTTAAAATCCCCTAAACACTACGAATCCAATTATAAACCTTGAAAATGAGATTTCTTCAAGTTTATGGTACAAAAAGTGAGGCCAGATTGAGATCATAATCAAATGTGACCTCAGCAGGCAAGCACTAGTTCACTTTGCGGGGGGGGGGGGAGGGGGCGCATTCGAATTAGGCTACACAAGATAATTATGTCTGCGAGGCAAGACTGAGATCATAATAAAATTTGAATGGCACTTTTGTGAATATTGCTGGCTGGTTCTGGCCTTTGCGAGTGGAAGACGATAGTTGCGAAAAACATTTCTTGGGTAACTGAGAAAATTCATTCTTTGTCGCAAAACACAGCTCATGTCCCCGCATTGGAACGAGCTCATTGAGATCATTCAATGAGGGGCAACAAGCGACGTATCTGTGGTAGAATTGGGAACATAATAAAATTGGATTGACATTTTGTGAATATTCCTGACCTGTTTTGACTAGTTTCTTAACCCTTTGGCCAGTCTCTTACCCCTCTACCAGCTGTGAGTGGCAGACGACAGTTGCAAAAGTATTTCTGGAATAACCGAAAAAAAATCTTTTTGTATCTCAAAACACAGCTCACGACCTCCTATGGGAACGGGCTCGTTGAGCTCATTCCAATGAGGGGTCATAAGTTATGTCTGTGAAGCAAATCAGAGAACATAGTAAAATTTGAATGGCATTTTGTGAATATTGCTGGCTAGTTCTGGCCAGTTACTTGGCTGTTTACCAACTGCGAGTGGAAGACGACAGTTACAAACACCTTTCTTGAGTAACTGGGAAATTCATTCCGTGTCTCAAAAAACACAGCTCACGACCCCCCATTGGAACGAGCTCGTTGGGATCATTCCAATGAGGGGTCATAAGCCAGGTCTTTGAGGCAAAAATAAGAACGCAGTAAAATTTGAATGGCCTTTTTGTCAATGTCACTGGTAGGTTTTGGTCAGTTACTTAACCTCCTTTCTTCACGGAGAGTAGCAGACGACTGTTGCACAAACAGTTCCCGTTGGATAACTGAGAAATTCATTCCACGTCCCAAAACATAGTCCATGACCCCCATTGGAAAAATCTTGTTGAGATCGTTAACCCTTTAACCACTGCGAGTGACAGACGACAGTTGCATAGACACTTCTTAACTGGCTTAGAAAATTCATTCTATGTCCCAAAGCTCAGCTCGCGATCACTCACTGAAACGAGCCCGCTGAGCCCATTCCAACGAGGAGACACAAGCTATGTCGCTGAGGTAAAATTGAGAACATATTAAAAATTGATTGGCATTTATTGTGGATATCGCTGGCCGGGTTTGGCCAATTACTTAACCTTAACCCGATATGCACTATGAGTGGCAGATGGCAGTTACAAGAACTCTTTTTAACCCTTTACCCAACGAATCGTCCGCATCCGCCCGGGTAATATGCAAATTCAGCAGTTGAAAAAATATTATTTTTCAAAAAATTTCAACAAAACTATATCATGTGACCCCTCGTTGGAACGAGCTCGTCGAGCTCGTTCCAACGAGGGGTCACATGATATGGTTTTGTTGAAATTTTTTGAAATATTTGAAAAAATGATATTTGAAATAATAAATTTTGATATCGTCTGCGTTGGGTAAAGGGTTAAATAACTGGAAAAGTTCATTATGTGCTTCAAAGACATATTCCACGACCTCACACCGAAACAAGCTCATTAAACTCATTCCAATTATTTATTATATATTGGTGTTTAAGGTGACATATTTGTGCACAATTGCTAATTCTGACCGCAGCAACGATAAAAAGTAAAGTGAAGTCAATTGTTCATATTTCCCATGGTGCTCATTTTAGGAAGCTTCCACCCCAAGCATTGGTAACCAACGAGGGGTCATAACCTATGTTTTTGAGACAAAAAATGAAAAAAATTAGTTATTCAAGAATTTTTTTTGCAAGTGTCGTCTGCTTTTCATGTTAGGTAAAGGGTTAACCAGTTGCTTAACTCTCTGTGAGTGGCAGACGACTGTTGGAAGAGCATTTCTTGAACAACTGAAAAAAATTCTTTCTGTGTCTTGAAAACACAGCTCACGACCACCCATCGGAACGGGCTCGTTGAGCTCATTCCAATGAGGGGTCATAAGAAATGTCTGAGATGCAAACCAGAGAACATAGTAAAATTTGAATGGCATTTTTTGAATATTGCTGGCTAGTTCAGTTACTTGGCCGTTTAGCTACTGCGAGTGGAAGACGACAGTTACAAAAACCTTTCTTGAGTAACTGTGAAATTCATTCTGTGTCTCAAAATACAGCTCATGATCCCTCATTGGAACGAGCTCGTTGAGATCATTCCAATGAGGGGCCATATGCCAGGTCTTTAAGGCAGAACTAAGAACACAGTAGAATTTGAATGACATTTTGAGAATATTGCTGGCTGGTTCTGGCCAGTTACTAAGCCTTCCATCCACTGCGAATGCAAAACGTCAGTTGCAAAAACCTTTCTTGAGTTACTGGGAAAATTCATTCAGTGTCTCAAAACACAGCCCGTGACCCTTATTGTATTGGCACCTGATGAGACAGATGAAATACGACGCATATCACGTTCTGTTTAATTTGATGTTGTTTGATTCACTCGGCGGAATACGACGATGTTGTTTGATTCACTCGGCGGAATACGACGATGTTGTTTGATTCACTCGGCGGAATACGACGATGTTGTTTGATTCACTCGGCGGAATACGACGATGTTGTTTGATTCACTCGGCGGAATACGACGATGTTGTTTGATTCACTCGGCGGAATACGACGATGTTGTTTGATTCACTCGGCGGAATACGACGATGTTGTTTGATTCACTCGGCGGAATACGACGAGGTAGATGGATCGATGGTTGTAATCACCTATTTATAGTTAGAAAACTGGATTGACCTCAGACAGGGGGTGTAAACCTGAGTTTTTGTCCAGACTGTGATGGCTCAAGTCCCGATTAACTAATATTCCAACTACATTGTCAAGGCATGCTTCCATCGAAGACAGGGACGAGGCAAGAGGTTTCTGATTGGGGGGGGGGGGGGGGGGGTATTTATTTATTTATTAGGGTTTAGCGACATATTAACACCCAAGGTCATATCGTGTCGGTGACAGTTTTTTATGGGTGGAGAAAGCCGGAATACCCGGAGAGAACCACCGAGCAACGACGAGCAGCTGCCATCTCCCCAACATCGTAACTCTGCTCTGCAACACCGGCAGGGTAGATTGGTTGAAGACATGGCACCATCGACGTGCAGTACGCCTTAGTACACGGCGCTATCGTTCCCCCAGGTAGATAATGGGGGGTTAGTGCCTTGCCGAAGGACACAACGCGTGAGTCCGAATCGATCGGCCAGACGGTCACCCATCCAAGGACTAACCGGGCTCGACGTTGCTTAACTTCGGTGATCTGACGAGAACCGGTTACCGCAACGCCACCGCGTCGCCGACTGGGGGGTGTAGGGTAGTGAATTTCCAACTAGGGGGCGGGACCGGGAGGGTGAAACCCCGGCCACTCCCCCTGGTTGGAAACTCATTACCGAGAAAGATTTTGAAAATGAAGCCATGAAAGGGGGCATAAAATTGATTCTAGTAACTGAAACACCAACACATTTATGATAGAATTATCAGGTTATTATTATTTGCTATTCTTCAGAGAATTGAATATGTGCTAAACAAATGCTCAAGCTTAGAACTTTGAGCAATTCACATTGTCCTAACATTAAATCAGATCCTATGCTGGAATGATCAATTTTCGATGTTTCATCATTTTGTAACTGTGAATGGAGAAATTAACTCTGGGTAACGATTTTACGCGATATGATTTTATTGAAGTGCATGTCGAGGATTTTTTTATGACGATAAGTAAACGTACTGTAGAAATCTCGTACCGATTGACATCATGCATACTTATATGAAGCTCGATATTGCGTACACTGTAGTTGTAAATAGTAACAGTTAGAATTTTGGCCGATTTGAAACCGAGTTGGTATTTTGGGAAGTAAAGGAGACATCAGCATCACCAAAAGAAGCCCTAAAATCCAGATAGATGAAATTTCCAACTACTCATGACTTGCCCTCCGAATTTCCAACTATAGGCCAGGATTGGGAGGGGGAGGTGACACACTCCCCCACACTCCCACTGTCGCCGCGTCCCTGATCGAAGATGGGTCTTGATGATGTAGTTGGAATATTAGATAGTCTGTATTATAGTAATTTAAGGGGACGCGGTGGCGTTGCGGTAACCGATTCTCGGCAGATCACCAAAGTTAAGCAACGTCGAGCCCGTCTGAACGATCGATTCGGACTCCCGTGTTGTGTCCTTGGGCAAGGCACTTAACCCCAACTGTCCACGTGCGGGCACGATGACACCGTGTACTCAGGCGTACTGCACGTCGATGGTGCGCATATCTTCAACCAATCTAACCCTACCTGTGACGCAGTGCGGAGTTACGATGTTGGGGAGCTGGCAGCTGCTCGTCGTTGCTCGGGGGTTCTCTCCGGGTATTCCGGCTTCCTCCACCCGTAAAACTGTCACCGACACGATATGACCTTGGCTGTTAAAGTGTCGTTAAACCCAAATAAATAATAAATAGATAATATAGTAATTTATTGCTTTCCAAAGTGTGATTTACTGGGATTTCCGGGTTTGGTTATAAACGATAATTTCACAAGTGAATTATGCAATAAACAATTGTGCCATGTATCCGTGCGCGCAAACGAAGGTGCTGTGCCGTGGATGTAATAGGGACTTCATTGTTTTTTGTTTTTTAACCCTTTACCTAATATGAAAAGCAGGCCACACTTGCAAAAATAAATCTTGAATAGCTATTATTTTCATTTGTTGTCTCGAAAACATAGGTTATGACCCCTCAATGGAACGAGCTCGAAGAGCTCGTTCCAATGAGGGGTCATAACCTATGTTTTAGAGACAAAAAATGAAAAAAATAATGAAAATTAATTGGCGATTTTTGACAATAGCGCTGGCCGATACGTTAGGTAAAGGGTTAAATAATATAATAATCGTTAATAATGAAAAGTAATAAACAGAGTAATCGCTTGACTGGACTGGTAACGTGAAATAATTCATTCGAGGCGAGGGACTACATTGTAAAACACTCGTGCGCATTCGCGCACTCGTGTTTGTTCAATGTCCCTCACCTCTCATGAATTATTTCACGTAACCAGTCCAGTCAAGCGATTACACGTGTTTGTACAACGTCCCTCACCTCTCATGAATTATTTCACGTAACCAGTCCAGTCAAGCGATTACTCGTGTTTGTACAACGTCCCTCACCTCTCATGAATTATTTCACGTAACCAGTCCAGTCAAGCGATTACTCGTGTTTGTACAACGTCCCTCACCTCTCATGAATTATTTCACGTAACCAGTCCAGTCAAGCGATTACTCGTGTTTGTACAACGTCCCTCACCTCTCATGAATTATTTCACGTAACCAGTCCAGTCATGCGATTACTCAATATTTATTTATTTGTGGGTTTTTAAAGTCATTTTCAGCATCTATGAATATATCACGACCGTAACATAAATATCAAATCAAGATTAACCAATCTTTTATACCTATGCTGTTCACTTTAGAGGACTTGGATGTGGGCCCTATTTTACTAGTAGAGCAGAACGCGTTTACCACAGTAAACAGACAACGCTTCCCCTCCCTATGGAGGGAGGGAATCACGCGCGGAAGATTATAGAAAAAAAGAACCCAAGATTTCTTTGAAATTTATTAATGAATAAATAAAACAGAGATGTAGTAGCCATGAGAGTTGTGACGTAACTTCCTGTTTAATTAACACGTATCACACCGGGTATTCTAAATTGGTCATGCCGAATGATGTACAAAAACTCTCTATATTTATGACCGATTATTGGCGTGACACAAGTTAAAGTAAGAAATCTCGACCTTTTAGAAAGTGTTGGAGTCCAGCAAGTGATCCAATCTTGTCGAAAATGCTTCAACTAGAAAAATCACTGGGAAGATGTCACACACAACCCAACTCGCCATTTGCAACGCCCCTAACCGCAAGATGTCTGAGTGAGCAAACCTGGAAATTAGCAATCTGTCATTCGCAGAATGAGGTTCCCAGAGGGGGAATTTGCTTATGATATCCCATACGGTAGGCCAATTTATCTTTCTCTTTGGGCCTGAGACCATGATTCAGATTGAGATTCACAGAGGGTAAATTTGGTGATGCTACCCTGCTGTGCAGGGTAGCACCATCAAATTTACCCTCTGGGGACCCCATTCTGCAGATGACAGTCTGCTTATTTCCAGGCTTGTGAGTGAGCACCATATTCCTAAAATATATGACAATACTTCTCTCTTCCAGGTAAAAAGTTATGATAAGCAAGAGACCAATCCTGTGGTGGATCAAGAACCGAGGCAGAAAGATTTGGCGGTTGATTGTCATATCACTAGTAGGAATGACGTTAATTCAACTGATAAGACACGAGAATGCTTGGGGGATTTTGAAATTAAAATACACAGAACGATCGTGGCATGTCCATAATGTCAGACAAGATTCATGTGATGCGTGTTTTGAGCATAATTATAACCTGCTGATCAATAACAATGTTTGTAGAAAAGTGGAAGAAAAGGTTGAAATCATGGCTGTAATATTAATATTTTCAAAACTGGAGAATATTAACAAAAGAATGGCCGTCAGGCGAACATGGGCATCTTATTCCAAAAACAACACAGGGATTATAAGGTATGCATTCGTGTTTGGAGGAGGCCAGAGTAACACTGAAAAAAACCACAAGCTGATGGATGAAAGTCGCCAATATCAAGATATTCTGCAAGAGGACTTTGTTGACAGTTATTATAATTTAACATTGAAGACCATAATGTGTTTCAAGTGGGCAAATAAATATTGTCAAAATGCTCGGTATCTTATGAAAACAGATGACGATACGTGGATAAATATGCCTCAATTATTGAAGTTGTTATCTAACGTTGATTTATCCAACACAGTAATTGGCCATTGTTTTTATTTCTCTCTTCCAAACCGTAATATTGATAGTAAATATTATATACCAGCGGAACGATATCCACATTTTTTTTATCCTGAATATTGTGCTGGTTCGGGATATGTCACGAGTATTGACGTGGCAACTAAACTTTACACAGTTTCTAAAGATATTCCATACTTTAAATTTGAAGATGTATATGTTGGGTTGTGCTTGAGTGCAGCGGAAATTCAGCGCCGACATGTTCCAGGGTTTAATTATTACCATATTCAATACCCAACATGTTCCCGTCAGTCAAATGAATTATATACAAATCATTACATGACACCAGAAAACATGTATCAAGCCTGGAGCGAACGCCAATGTATAATATAAAGGGTCCGATTTAGGAATTTAAAGCACCCAAGCAAACCGTTACCGTACTCCTTTGGTGCGGTGGAACGAGAAGGGCAATTGTCGCACCCGCTCGCACGCACGCACGCACGCACGCACGCTCTCGCGTCAAAGTCGAAATCCTTTCTGGGAATGTGCTACCAGACACAAACAGGATATAAAACATAATGCTTATTCAGTTTAACCAGTTCAAAGCTCATCACTTAGTTTAAATCAATTTTGTGTATTTTTTATCATGTTTGAAACCCATCAAGGTTCAGTAAATGAAAACAATTTTTCGGTGGAATATTACAAGAAAAAAACGTTTCAGTAGGAAATGTCTGTACCAATGCGAATTTTTAGCATTAAACACAAACAAGCGAGCGCCAGAGTTCATATATGCCCAAAAAATAAGATAGGTTTCAATTTCATCCATGTTTATTTATTTATTTATTTATTTATTTATTTATTTATTTATTTATTTAATTTTTTTATTATTATTATTTTATTATATTTTATTTTTTAATTTTTCGCTCATTGTAGAATTTCCGAAGATAAGACACACAATTTCTGCATCATGTAAAACATTTTCCGTCATAAACCTCCGTCAGGGGATACTCATTCCAACTTATAACATTCGTGAGGCAGCATAATCTTTGGCACTGTTTACTATTGAATAAAGGAAAAGTTTCAGAGCGCCAAAGGCGCACAGGGACAATGTGGTGATTGAATTCTCTTGCGACCCGAATAACTTCATTTGATTCATAACTTTATTGCTTATGAATCCACGAGAGTCGAAAGCGAGAGCGAGTAATATTATTTGGTTTGAGTGTGCGCACTGGCAGTAGGGTAGTGGGTTGAGATCCCCGTAAACTACGAACTAGAAGATGACTAGGAATTGTGCATAACTACAAGAATTCAATTGTGTGTTTGCCTAGAGACGTGGGCATATGTATGGTGATACTGAAACCGCAGTTTGATGCTTGTTTTAGTAAAATGAAAACGAAACCCACACAATCGCTGGTTTGGGAGCAAGCCCCAGCATATTATCCATAACGGTTACAAAAAAGGAAAAAATCCACCAATATGTGTTTTTGAAAGCTGGGAGTCATCCGTCAGCCTATAAGGGAGAGTGGATGCTGAGCCTTGGCCATCTGGTCTGCCTTCAAGGGCAACAGATGACGGAATGGTGGCAGAAAGAAAAAAACAAACCACACACTACACACTCACACACCCACTCACAGACATATCTCAGAGGGGTCGCAGGTACTCATGGAAGTCGAGCTTATTCCTCGCAATAAAACGTGGACTGTTCACTGATCAAACATGTTGGAAATAAATGATAACACCTCCTTTCTGATGATACATACACAAGTTTATTTACATATCACATCTTCTTTCTCCCCATATTATTTAATAATTAAAACACACAAATAGCCTATGTCGTAGTAGACTATATATTTATAAACCCAGAAAAATATAATTAAAATGACATGAGTACCTATAAATAATCAAATTATGGAGGCTAACCCTTTTAGCGAAAAAAAGGTAAAGTAAGCGATTCATTGTTGATGTGACTGCCGAACGATTGGTGTTTAACAACGATCGTTTTACAAGCAGAGCAACAATTAATAAGCGAAATATAAATAATTTAAATCATCTTACCATTTCGAAACGACTTAGGTTCTAATAATTTAAATTGTCAAACAGCAACATCCTCCATAACAGGTACTCTTGTCAACTCTGAATTTCAAACCGAGATTCCCTAAAACAATAGAATTTCCCATCAGAACTACAAGCCAACAACCGACAGAGAGTGAACATGAAGCGAATAACCCTTCAACTAACAAAACCAAGACGCATTAAGTCGATGCGCACAAGAAAGCTGTACCTGAAATAATTAATCATCAGTAGATCTGGCCTGTAAAATAAAAAAATTGAATCCATTCTAAAAATGCAAGTTGCTCTCTACCACATTTTCCCCTCCTAAAAAAATGGCGTCCTCGTCATTTAATGTCGTACCAAATGATATATATTCCTGAAGAGAAGAGAGAGAAGACAAAAAATTAAATCATTATACCCTAAACATTTTCTGTGTTCTCAATGGAGATTACCATTTGCAATATCTTTAATTGCACAAATTATGAAATCTGAAAATCATATTTTTTAAAGCATGCTGCACTGAAATATAACTAAATTATTTTTTGTTCATTATTAAAATAAAATTTATCACAATCTGAACACAACTCTGAAATTATAAATATAATTTTTTTTATCTTTCTAAAAAAAGAAAAAACAATTATCTCCCTTCTTTTCCAGAGTTAAAGATTGAAGAATGTTTTTATTAACACCTTTCCTGAAATGAATAAAGCTGTGAATTAATATTAGAAGAAAAAAATTCATCTTGAGTTGTGTATTTATGTAAAAACACATTTGTAATTTCATTGCTCATAATGGATGCAAATTAAATACAGTTTAAAAGAAATAAATACCTGATGCTGTATTACAATTAAAACATAATTCCAAAATTGTGTTGAAAATTGCTGGTAAAGTATCAGGAGACATACCTGAAAGTACCTGTTTGTTTGTAAGTTTTTTCAGCAATTCCGTTTTATCT
Organism: Pictodentalium vernedei; assembly: GCA_031216915.1. NCBI lineage: Eukaryota > Metazoa > Mollusca > Scaphopoda > Dentaliida > Dentaliidae > Pictodentalium > Pictodentalium vernedei. Next base: position 38,625,826 of record CM062294.1, read on the forward strand.
ACAAAGGAAGATTTTTGTACTGGATGCTATACACTGGGAATCTGGCTTAAAACATACTCACCACTTTCAAGCCAGGAAGGAGGTTTTATATTACGCTGTGATCTGCTTGGTGCTGGTATAGGATGATCAACAGAAACAGAAGCTTCTGTTGGTAAAATACCCGAAACATTTGTTGGAACTACGCTTTCAGAACCAATACCTGTTTTCTCTGTTTCAAGTCACCCATGGTCTTAAATGACAATATTATCATCTGATAAATAATAATAAATTAGAACTTCGACAATTCAAATCCAAGTCATTACCTGAAGGGATTTGAATAACAATACCGCTATGCGGTATACTTTCTTCACTTACCTGTATGATGGCATGGAGATCGTCATTTCCAGAAGAAACTGCACTAGTCTCTACCTCCAAACATTGACCGTCATCAAGTTGGGGTGAGACAACTCTTTCCTCGGATTAAGTAGTTCGAAGCACTACCGTAGATTGAGGAACAACATGTGGTTCCAATTCTTCATCATCAGAAGAAACACTCTCGGACATGGAAACCATTTTCTTCTTGATATTTGTTTGCTTAGCTGGAACAGGTTTCATCTCTTCTGGCACATTTGTCATTGGATTTTCTTGAGATTCTGGTACATCTTCGGGTTCCAATGTCAGTGGTAAAAAACAATTGGCAAGAGATGCTTCCGATGTAGAGTTTTTCTCAAACCATCTTTATTCACTGCAACAAATACAGGAATAACAGTGTTTGGCTGGCCAATCACAGTATAAGCATCATGATCAAAACGATCTGCTAACTTGTGACGGCCATCAAAAGCTAAGCTTTTTTACCAAAACTCTGTCCCCTGTCTTCACGTATGCACCACGAACCTTAAGATTATAACCGTCTTTTTGTCTCCATTGTGCTTTCTTTGCAGTAGTGATAGCAAGATCATAGGCAGACACTAGTTTCTTGCGTAGATCTGCAACATTTTCTGGAAGAGAACTTTCTGCCGAAGGATCGCAAAGTCCAAATTAAACATCAATTGGAAGACGAGGCTCCCTACCAAACATGAGATAGAATGAAGTAAAACCAGTGCTCTCGTGCTTGGTACAATTGTGTGCATGGACTAGAGGACCAACAAATCTCTTCCAGTCTCTGTTCTGTTCTGGCTGCAATGTCCCAAGCATATTTAAAGAGTCTGATTGAATCGTTCACAAAGGCCATTTCCCATCGGGTGGTAAGGTGTGGTTCTGGATTTCTGTATTCCACAAAGCTGGCAAAGTTCCTTGAATAGTTTACTTTCAAAGTTACCACCCTGGTATGAATGCAAACGATGAGGAAATGTATTTATTGGTGTTTAAGGTCACATACTTATGCACAATGGCTAATCATGACCGTGACAGTTTTATGGGTAGAGGAAGCCAGAGTACCTGGAGAAAACCACTGAGCAATGATGAGCAGCTGCCAGCTCCCCAACATCATAACTCCACACTGCAGCACATGCAGGATTATATTGGTTGAAGACATGCGCAACATCGATGTGCAGTACGCCTTAGTACATGGTGTCATTGCGCCCCCATGTGGACAATTGGGGTTAAGTGCTTTGCCCAAGGACACAACATGGGAGTCTGAATCGATCGCTCAGATGGTCACCCATCCGAGGATTAACCGGACTTGACGTTGCTTAACTTTGGTGATCTGACGAGAACCAGTTACCGCAATGTCACCATGCCCCAAATGATGAAGAAAACCATAGTAAATGATAAAATTGTTGAAGAGCACTTCAGCTGTTGTCTTGGCAGTCATTTTCTTGGTAGGATATGCCTGCACATACTTCGTAAAATGGTCTGTAACCACAAGAACATACTGATAACCACCCTTTGATGTCTCTAAAGTAAGAAAATCCACACATATTAACTCTAGAGGGTGTGAAGTAGTAATAGATACTAAAGGTGCTCTTGAATTTGTTTGCGATTTTCGACGCAGACATCGTGGACAATTCTTGATCCATTTCTCCATGATGCCATCAATGCCAGGCCAATAAAACCTCTCCTAGTTCTTTCCCGTCCTGGATGTCCAATATCATTGTGCAGACATGTGAGTACAATTTTGAGACAAGAAGATGGCAAGACTAGCTACTGATGAACCATGGGATTAAAAACTGTTTCTCTACACAGTGCTCCTCGGTGGAACTTGAACATATTAAAATTCTGGTGCATAGCTGAGTGTTCTTTTGTCACAGACAAAGATGAACGTATTGGACGTATTCCTGTTCTAGCGGCTGTCATCCAAGGACTGAGAACTGGATCTTTTTTCTGTAATCTTCGCTAATCTTTGGAAGTCATTTCATCAATATCCTGGCCAACAGATTCCTCCAGAGAATCCATCACAGATATTGAACAACACATTTATTCAACAAATGGTTGCTGTAACTGAAGTGAATAACATATGGTCTTTATACATTGTTGCTCAATCTTCTCTTCATCTAAAGTCTGATGAATACTGAGTTAACCTAGATAAACTATCAGCATCAACATTTAATGAATACTGAGGTAACCTAGATAAACTATCACCATCAACATTCAATGAATACAGAGGTAACCTAGATAAACTATCAGTATCAACATTCAATGAATACTAAGGTAACCTAGATAAACTATCAGTATCAACATTCAATGAATACTGAGGTAACCTAGATAAACTATCAGCATCAACATTCAATGAATACTGAGGTAACCTAGATAAACTATTAGCATCAACATTCAATGAATACTGAGGTAACCTAGATAAACTATCAGCATCAACATTCAATGAATACTGAGGTAACCTAGATAAACTATCAGCATCAACATTCAATGAATACTGAGGTAACCTAGATAAACTATCAGCATCAACATTCAATGAATACTGATGTAACCTAGATAAATTATCAGCATCAACATTCAATGAATACTGAGGTAACCTAGATAAACTATCAGTATCAACATTCGATGAATACTGAGGTAACCTAGATAAACTATCAGCATCAACATTCAATGAATACTGAGGTAATCTAGATAAACTATCAGCATCAACATTCGATGAATACTGAGGTAACCTAGATAAACTATCAGCATCAACATTCGATGAATACTGAGGTAACCTAGATAAACTATCAGCATCAACATTCAATTTGCCAGGTCAGAAAATAATTTCAAAATCAAATGTAGACAATGCTGATAACCATCGATGTGATGCTGCATCCAACTTAGCTGTTGTTAATACGTATGTCAATGGGTTATTATCTGTAAATGCATCAAACTTATGCCTGTACAAATAATCATAAAACTTATCAACAGCAGACAGCCCATTTTAGAGCCAAAAACTCTAATTTGTGTGAAGGATAGTTTTTTTCAGTGTTATTAACACCTCCGCTGGCAAAAGCAATAACCCTCTTTTGTCCATTTTGATTTTGGTACAAAACTGCACCTAATCCACATGAGCTAGCATCAGTGTGCAGCTCTAAAGGCTGACTATAATCTGGATAACCCAGAACAGGTGGTACTGACAAACAGTCTTGAAGTTTCTGAAAAGCAAACTTTTGTTCATTATTCCATACCCATTTATGTAAATAATTTGACCTTTTTTACTTTTGCTCTTTGAATTGTTAGTAGGAGGAAGTAAATCTGTTAATGGTTTTGAAATCCTGGAAAAAATTGTTAACATACTTGTGGTAGTAACCCACAAAACCAAGAAACTTTCTTAATTCATCTGGATTAGTAGGTGTCAGCCAATTCACAATTTGGTCAGTCTTGGAGGGGTCAGCTTCAATTCTTTTAGCTGACACAACATGACCAACATACACAATTTTTTCTTTAAATAGTTTACATTTGGATGAAGAAAGCTTCACACCACACTCTCTTAGTCTTTGAAACAACATTTGAAGCCTCTCCATGTGTTGCTCATATGAATCTGAAAATATTATTACATCATCATTATATACAAGACATATTTTCAAGTTCAACCCTTCCAAAGAGTGATCCATCATCCGTTGGAAACTTGCAGGAGCATTTTTTAATCCGAAAGACATCCGATTGAATTCATAAGACCCAACAGCCCTGCCGTAAATGCTGTACACTCCTTATGCTCCTCCAAGATCTCCAACTGATGATAACCAGACTTCAAATCTAAAACACTAAAGTACTTTGAACCTCCAAAATAATCTAACATTTCATCAATTCTTGGAAGTGAATAAGAATCATGTATAGTTTTTTTGTTGAGAAACCTATAGTCTATACATATTCGAAGGTCACCAGATTTTCTTCTATCTAAAACAATATTAGAAGCATATGGACTATGTGAACGATGAATGATACCAGCTGCAAGTAATTGATGCAGATGATTTCTAACTTCATCCAACATTTGTCAAAAACTTTCTTCAAATGGTACCTCTTCTTGCAAATCAATTCTGTGCTTAACAGTATTATATAAACCAACATCCTGATCATTCTGATAAACAATATCTGAAGATTTATGTACAAGTTGTGAAACTTCTCCCAGCTTATCAGATGACAAAGTTAAAGATTCAATATCAATCTTATTTAATGATGATTCATCAGATAGAACATTAAATTTATCAAGGTCACTTTCAACAGATACTGGTTGTATTTCACATATGGTTGAACGAGGTGCAATGGAAATTATTCTAGATGATATGTTAGATAAATGCACATTAATAATACCATTGTTATTATAATCATATTTAAGTATGTAAGATGCTATTTCAACACCCGATAAAGTATCAGAATCTGAAAGAGCTGCAAAATGGCACATATTGGATGATGTGGTAATTTATGACCAACAAAACCTGAAATAACATGTTCAGTATTTGGATTTAAAATCATATGAGTCTTTTCAGCACTTTTCACAATTCCTAATTTAAAATTATTTTTTTAAGTTCTTTTTCCCAAAGTGAAAGACATCGAAAGGTCATATGCCAAGGAGTTGCTAAATCTGCAACCTGCAAAAATTTATCACCATGATTCTGTTTACATTCATCCATAAAGATATGCAATACCTTTGTCCCTAACAAAACTGGTGTTGACTCATTAAAGCCACTGTCTGGTACTATCAGAAGAATGGAACAATTAGGTGTGCTATCAGCTAAACCTGGAATACATAACTCAACATAACCCAAATATGGAAGTTCTTTTACAATTGCACACTCAATATCAAGAATATGATGCAATGGATTAAGTGCTAAATTATTCAAATGAGTTTTATAAAATGTTTCACAAACAGTAGAAACAGTTGAACCTGTGTCCATTAAACATTTTGCTAATACACCTGCAAGAAAAATATCAACATCAGTTGTACTGCCATACAACCCTGGTGGTTCCTTATGTTCAACACATTTAGGTCATATATTCTCAACACCTACAGGCGACCCACTACTGAAGAAGCTTCTTAGTTTAAAGGATTGCAATTAACTTTTCTGGATTTATTAACCTCGGCTCTGCAGCCAATTGCAATATGTCCATACTGATGACATTTGAAACATTGAGCATTACTGCCTGAAACATTAGAATTGTCACCCTCAGGATCAGTCACAGAATGAACATTGTTTGCATCAGACCTGAAATCATAATTTTGTGAGTTTTGGTTCCTGAAATGAGAATCATTAGTGTTATCAAATATGTTTCTGGTTTTGTAAGTATTACCAAAGTTACTTTGGTTTGATCTGAAACCTCAACGATTAAAATTAGAAGGACCTGAAGATGCTTGAGGTACCTGTCTGTCCCTTTTCAATTGTGTTAAATCTGATTTCAATTCAAATATCATTTTCTTTACATCCTGTAATTGAGAATTAGAAGATTGAATAGATTGAACAGTAGCAGACTTACCACTTGGTACCTTTATATGCTCACTTTCAATGAATAGATTGAACAGAAGCAGACTTACCACTTGGTACCTTTATATGCTCACTTTCAATGAATAGATTTAACAGTAGCAGACTTACCACTTGGTACCTTTATATGCACACTTTCAATGAATAGATTTAACAGTAGCAGACTTATCACTTGGTACCTTTATATGCACACTTTCAATGAATAGATTTAACAGTAGCAGACTTACCACTTGGTACCTTTATATGCACACTTTCAATGAATAGATTTAACAGTAGCAGACTTACCACTTGGTACCTTTATATGCTCACTTTCAATGAATAGATTTAACAGTAGCAGACTTACCACTTGGTACCTTTATATGCACACTTTCAATGAATAGATTTAACAGTAGCAGACTTATCACTTGGTACCTTTATATGCACACTTTCAATGAATAGATTTAACAGTAGCAGACTTACCACTTGGTACCTTTATATGCACACTTTCAATGAATAGATTTAACAGTAGAAGACTTATCACTTGGTACCTTTATATGCTCACTTTCAATGAATAGATTTAACAGTAGCAGACTTACCACTTGGTACCTTTATATGCTCACTTTCAATGAATAGATTTAACAGTAGCAGACTTACCACTTGGTACCTTTATATACTCACTTTCAATGAATAGATTTAACAGTAACAGACTTACCACTTGGTACCTTAATATGCTCACTTTCAATGAATAGATTTAACAGTAGCAGACTTACCACTTGGTACCTTTATATACTCACTTTCAATGAATAGATTTAACAGTAGCAGACTTACCACGTGGTACCTTTATATGCTCACTTTCAATGAATAGATTTAACAGTAGCAGACTTACCACTTGGTACCTTTATATACTCACTTTCAATGAATAGATTTAACAGTAGCAGACTTACCACTTGGTACCTTTATATGCTCACTTTCAGTGAATAGATTTAACAGTAGCAGACTTACCACTTGGTACCTTTATATACTCACTTTCAATGAATAGATTTAACAGTAGCAGACTTACCACTTGGTACCTTTATATGCTCACTTTCAATGAATAGATTTAACAGTAGCAGATTTCCCACTTGGTAACTTTATATGCTCACTTTCAATGAATAGATTTAACAGTAGCAGATTTCCACTTGGTACCTTAATATGCTCACTTTCAATGAATAGATTTAACAGTAGCAGATTTACCACTTGGTAACTTTATATGCTCACTTTCAATGAATAGATTTAACAGTAGCCGACTTACCACATGGTACCTTTATATGCACACTTTCAATGAATAGATTTGACAGTAGCAGACTTACCACTTGGAACCTTTATATGCTCACTTTCAATGAATAGATTTAACAGTAGCAGACTTACCACTTGGTACCTTTATATACTCACTTTCAATGAATAGATTTAACAGTAGCAGACTTACCACTTGGTACCTTTATATGCTCACTTTCAATGAATAGATTTAACAGTAGCAGATTTTCCACTTCATAACTTTATATGCTCACTTGCAATGAATAGATTTAACTGTAGCAGACTTACCACTTGGTACCTTTATATACTCACTTTCAATGAATAGATTTAATAGTAGCAGACTTATCACTTGGTACCTTTATATGCTCACTTTCAATGAATAGATTTAACAGTAGCAGACTTACCACTTGGTACCTTTATATACTCACTTTCAATAAATAGATGTAATAGTAGCAGACTTACCACTAGGTACCCTTATATGCACACTTTCAATGAATAGATTTAACAGTAGCCGACTTACCACATGGTACCTTTATACGCTCACTTTCAATGAATAGATTTAACAGTAGCAGACTTACCACTTGGTACCTTTATATGCACACTTTCAATGAATAGATTTAACAGTAGAAGACTAACCACTTTGTGCCTTTATATGCTCACTTTCAATGAATAGATTTAACAGTAGCAGACTTACCACTTGGTACCTTTATATGCACACTTTCAATGAATAGATTTAACAGTAGCAGACTTACCACTTGGTACCTTTATATGCACACTTTCAATGAATAGATTTAACAGTAGAAGACTAACCACTTTGTGCCTTTATATGCTCACTTTCAATGAATAGATTTAACAGTAGCAGACTTACCACTTGGTACCTTTATATGCTCACTTTCAATGAATAGTTTTAACAGTAGCAGACTTACCACTTGGTACCTTTATATGCTCACTTTCAATGAATAGATTTATCAGTAGCAGACTTACCACTTGGTACCTTTTTATACTCACTTTCAATGAATAGATTTAACAGTAGCAGACTTACCACTTGGTACCTTTATATGCTCACTTTCAATGAATAGATTTAACAGTAGCAGACTTACCACTTGGTACCTTTATATGCTCACTTTCAATGAATAGTTTTAACAGTAGCAGTCTTACCACTCGGTACCTTTATATGCTCACTTTCAATGAATAGATTTATCAGTAGCAGACTTACCACTTGGTACCTTTTTATGCTCACTTTCAATGAATAGATTTAACAGTAGCAGACTTACCACTTGGTACCTTTATATGCTCACTTTCAATGAATAGATTTAACAGTAGCAGACTTTCCACTTGGTACCTTTTTATGCTCACTTTCAATGAATAGTTTTAACAGTAGCAGACTTACCACTTGGTACCTTTATATGCACACTTTCAATGAATAGATTTAACAGTAGAAGACTTACCACTTGGTACCTGTATAAGCTCACTTTCAACGAATAGATTTAACAGTAGCAGACTTACCACTTGGTACCTTTATATGCTCACTTTCAATGAATAGATTTATCAGTAGCAGACTTACCACTTGGTGCAAATGCTTCTTGAATAGGTTCATTCTTTACAGTGACTTCTGGTTCTTTACCAAAACCTTTCAACCATTCCTAAACTTGTTCGGGACTGTCCACTTTTGGCTTAACATCCATTTTCTGGAAAGCAGAAATCATATTCTGGATATCCTCCTGCGAAAAATTCTCTGAAGACATATTGAAAATTATCAATTGTATATCCCGGATTTTTCAAATAAATCAATTCAATTGTCAATGCAGTTTATGAGAAAACAAAAAGAAAAATTGATAAATATTATCTCAGAAATATGAAGTTATTTTCTAAGAAAATGCTTCCACCAGTTTCTCTTGTAAATTCCTGCAAATAAGAATTTTCAATTCAAAAATAATTAATCATTCCACCAATATCACCATGCTGATACATTGAATGAGTTGAAAAAAAAATGAAAATTTGATACCACTGCACAAACAGAAGTACAAAAAAAACAATCAGCAATTTACAATAACTGACTAAGTCGAAACTGTGAAATATTTTCAAGTTGTAAACAAAAGCGAAAGATTTTCTGTTGGACGACAAAAAAATATTAAAAAATTTCACGTCAAAAACTTTTGAAGTTAACTGACACCAATACTTGCACAACGAAATTTGTTTTTAAACACCCTGACAATGTAAACAATCAAGTCCCCATAATAGTAAACACTTACCAAGTTAAATCAGCATTGAAGGGGTTAAGTATCAATGTAAATAACCTGAGTCTACACACAAGTAGACTATGTAAAACAAAATATTTTTCACATATTAAGGGATAGGTGGTAACGTAAACAAACCCAAAGTCTACCCAGGTAGAGTAGGACTATAAAACAACTGGCACTCTGTGGGTTAAAGTGAAACAGATATCACTATGGAAACAAAGTTACTACTTACACTTCATATTTTGGGAAAAAACATAATTTATGAAAATCTTACTTTATGTAAGTTCGCATCTGATTATCAATTAGAATCATTTGAGTGGCAACAATCAAATCATTCTCAAAATCAGAGGCGATATTACAAAAAATAAAGTCACATTGCTGAAAATACAAGACACGTCAATTTCACAAAGAACCAAGACTGAAAAAAAACAACAAAGTTATAGCTTCTATGATGGGTGACGGAAATTGCTAAATTGAAAACCGACTTAAATATTTGTAAACAGAACACACGTGTTTTTCGTATATCGAGTCAAAGCACGTGATTCACAGTCAAATCACCTATCTTGACCTGGTAAACATCAAACACATTTTGGAATAAATAATGCTACAATTCTGTAAGGTATTAAGATGAATAAACTGTGCGAATATTACACTATAGGCACACCAACAACAATCGGATCAACTGAGCAAATCGTGTGGTGATGTGTAAACAATGCAATACAAACACACGTGTGCTAATCCTGACGTCACATGAAAATGTAAACAATCTACGGAGGCGTGTCTTTTGTCGAATTACAAGTTACAGTACACAAACATTTATATTCACACTGATGTGTGTTATCGGTTGTAAAATAACCCACAGGGAATTCTCAAATATAAATACATAGTATATTGTGAAATGCTGTAAGAGTTTATGATAACTGGAACACAGTTTATGATGGAACTGGCTACCGGTTACAGTATCTACTACGTGGTCAGTTCCAGGGCTCAAAATAAGCGGTGTTGCATTGCTTTTTGCTATGCATCCTTGCAAAAAGCTATACAATGTTCAATTATGTATAGCATTTTGCGATACAAGATAATCAACTGCAGCCTATTATCGCAGAAATGTAAATGAAAATTTGCAAACAAATTTGAAAACTAGTTCACTGATGCTTTACTTCTGATTGTGGAACATTACATGCATAACTCAGATTAACTCTCCATCAAGCATCATTAGCAACTTCATATGTAAGATGAATTCTATTGGTTTAAATTTTTCCTGTTTTTACAACATCTTGCATAATATGTCCTTTAAAAATAACTTCAAGCCCATCAAATTAAAAATCCCAACTTCCATTTTGAGAATTCCATTAAACAACCAAGACGCCAATTGAAAATATCCAAGTCCATGCAACATCTAAAGGCAGTTCAGTTAAGAAAAACATAGTAAATGTTTCATGTGTTGCAGATCATTTGGAAATGCCCAGAAATGGATGGAAACGATTGCATCTTCTTAGAAGAATTCAATACAAAACAGCACAACGTAACTCTGGTATACAAAAATAGTTATGCAATTTTTACAAAATGCTATTCATTTTTTGGAAATGTGTAGCATTTTGCTATGCAAAGAAAAAAGTTATTTTGAGCACAGGTCAGTTCCTGATTTGGGGAATATCGGTCGATATGTACCACTGTCTATATGTACCAGTTGATACACACCACATCGGCAGTTATTATGTACCATTCAAAAAGTCGATCTGTACCACCCTAAATGTCGATATGTACCTCATAAAAGTCGATATGTACCACATGAATTTTTGATAAATACACACACTCACGAATATTTTTTTTTTTAAATTTAATCGTGAAATGTGAAAAAAGGGAAGTTTAAATGTGTCCTTTGTTACCAATCTATTTTGATTTTCGACCACAAAGTAAAAATGTTTCTTTCATGTTTGATTCCAAAGATATTGATATTATAATTCAAAGTAGGGCCTCTATTCATATGAATTTATGTTTTTTATCTGTTTAAAAACAATCAGTCTGCAACTTCAATAACATGTTTACTTGCAATCAAAACACATCAAATCGAACATCTGTTGTGAAGTTTTTTATCCGTTTAAAAATAATCAGTCTGCAATTTGAATAAGATGTTTACTTGCAATCAAAACACATCAAATCGAACATCTGTTGTGAAGTGCAATTATTGTCTGTGGGCGGTATTACTTCAAAGGCGGCTCATTACAAAGAATGTTCAATTGAGCATTATCGTTTTGTAGGGTACTAACTTTGGAATGCATATGGTGCCGATGATAGGCAGATCAGTACATCTGAGTACCTCCGACAGTGTGACCAACTTATTGACCACTCGAAGGATTAATGTATTATTATTATGTTTATGTTAACTCAGTCATCACATGTGCAAGTTTTGTTTCATGTAATTCATGATATTTTGAAATTTTTCATTGAAAAGCACCAAGTGGTGTTTTTTAATAAATAATTACAAAATAACAAGAATTACTTTATGCAAATTAAGTCAGTCGTCCTTCTTTTATTTTCGTCCTCTCTCTATCCCATGTGTAAGTTTTGTTTCATGTAATTCATGATATTTTGTAATTATTTATTCAAATTCAGCACTTGGTGCGTTTTAATAAATAATTACAAAATAACAAGAATTACTTTATGCAAATTAAGTCAGTCATCCTTCTTTTATTTTCGTCCTCTCTCTATCATATGTGCAAGTTTTATTTCAAGTAATTCATGATATTTGGAAATTTTTCATTAAAACGCACCAAGTGGGGCGTTTTAATAAATAATTACAAAATAACAAGAATTACTTTACGCAACCAGCGTTTCAAAAAATAAATACGAAAAAAAACATGAATTACTGTAAATAAATTAAATCTTTACCTAATGTTATTTCGCAATTAATGACTAAAAATCACTCAGCGGTGAGTTTTAATAACTAGTTACAAAATAAGAAATATTTTTGTAGGTAAATAATAGTAACTCATTTTGTCAATCATCCCTGAAATTAAATTGATAAATTAACACTCGTATGTTATTGACTGTGTTTTCTTGTGTTACTTCATTTTTGACATTTGTTGTCAGGTCAGTTAAAGTTTCATTTTGTGATCAATGAGCTTAACAGTGCTATTTATTTTAAAGATATCTTGTCGGATTAATAGCATCGACACCAAGTAAGATTGTTGGGTTTCCTTTGTGGAAATAGGTTGGCGCCACAAACGACATTTCATGTGCTACAACTATTTATTGTTCACATTTCTATTGAAATATGTCTTTATTAAGTTTTATTCATATATTAAATAAAAAATAAAAACATTAGTTTAGTTGTTTTTGATGAAAATTCTGATCCCGACATCTCATTCTCTCGGCCCCTTCATAACGTGAATAATAAACTATGACCCAAAGTCTGTAAAATAATTCTTGATGTGTTTTGTACCATAAAGAGTAATTATATTACAAATTTTCGGTCGATTCCATTAATGGTATATATCGACTTTCAAGTGGTGCATATCGACTTTTTAAGTGGTAAAGTACGTGGAGAGTGGATTGTAATGGAATCACCCGTGGAGTGGAGTTATCACCCGACGTATCACGTTCAAATTCTGGACATGTGGACAAAGAAAACAAGCAATGTTTCAACCAATGGACCTCCGGGTTTAACCCGGAGGTCCATTGGCTGGAACTTTGCTTGTACTTGTTATGCTTTGCAACAAATTTGTAATTTTTGCTCGGGTAGAAACTCCACTCTGCGGGTGAGGTAATGATAATACACTCTCCACGTACTGTACATATTGACTTTCTTCATGGTACATATCGACCGACGATTGGTACATATCAACCGTGGTATATCGACCGTGGTACATATTGACCATTCTCCGATTTGGGTGATTCAACTGAGACGAAATGTCAACAAGTCAGGTGGAAAATGATCATCTCTGGGACATCAGCTGAATGTAACGAGCAGTTATAAACGTGCGATATTATATGTATATGTTACAGGGAATCTCCAAAATCAGGGAATGTATAGATTCCCTGAAATATTTTAGGAATCTGTCAGATTCCCTGATTCCGCCAGGGAATCTATCAGATTCTCTAAAAATTCTAGGGAATCTATAGTTCCCTGAAAACTCGTTAAAAAGATCTAGAGATTCCCTGAAGCGATATTTTTGCAATTCTTGGTGAATTTTTTTTTATGAAACTAATCCATATAATCAAATCAGTAACGTATTTTTGTTTGGGATGAACTTCTTCATAATACCTGAAAATATTAATAATTTTAAAAAGAGATTATCTTGGGCCTAACAACAATGAATTAATGGTTACAGTTGTTGTTCTATTTGTATGTTCTGCAAGGCCGAGGGGGATAGAGTCTTGGACGGAATGGTTTCACGCGCAGGCACGGTTTGGGGTAAGCCCCTTTCGACCCTCATTGACTGTATATGATCAGTTTTCTCATGTAAAGGCGTGTTGAAGGAGGAAAAGGATCAGGTACTCGACAGGCGTCTCCGGTTGCGGCGTGGCGGGTAGATGGCTTCGTTTATTAATGTAGGTTGAACCCTGGGGTGAGGACCAGTGTGGGAGGCTGGGTCCTCTCACAAAGGACTACCTCTCCCCGAGGGTACAGTAGTCTTAGGCTTCCATGCAAGTATAGTCTGCGACTTCGGGGACGATTTCGAATGATGGCCATCACTGGAAAGTATAATGTGCCTCAGGCTGTCTCTGTTGGTGTGGTAGGACGTCTTAGAAAGAAAACAACAACGACCCCTTTCGGGGACCACCAGAAGAAGACCCGAACTTTCCTGGTTCGGGGGCAGGCCTGCATTATAATTCTATTTGGGTGGGGCAGAAAATGCGCAATGTGGACGCTTTACAAAAAGGGACAGAGGCGGGACGCAGGACCAACGCTCGCCTCCCTAGAAGTGGTCGACCACTTCTCGGGATGGAGTGGAGGATATTCTGGAACCATGGGGGCTGCAATTTCCATAACGGTTATAGTTTCCATAGCGGTTATTGGGGTGCTGATCAAAAGAGCATCTTCTGTGTACCAGCTTAAAAGAAGAAGGCAGAATTAGTTTTCATTAGAATGTGTAAAATGAAGTAATAAAAAATAAAAATAGCACATTTAGTTTAATGCAGTCATTGAATAGACTTATGATCTAATTTTAGCGGAGTCGGTGAAGGCAGCCCTTTCTGGTAGAAGGCCACAGTTAAGCTGTTAATCTGCCTGTTAGCTCACCTTCTCGTTCCTTGTTTATTCTCGAGCATGTTTTGTTTTATACAAAATTTAAACGTGATGTAATTTTAGTTGAGTCGGTGAAGACATCCCTTCCTGGTAGAGGGCCACGGTTAAGCTGTTAATCTGACTGTTAGCTCATCTTCTCGTTTCCTATTTTTTCTCGAGGTACTGTACATATTGACTTTCTTCATGGTACATATCGACCGACGGTTTGGTACATATCGACCGTGGTATATCGACCGTGGTACATATCGACCATGGTACATATCGACCGTGGTACATATCGACCATTCCCCGATTTGGGTGATTCAACTGAGACGAAATGTCTACAAGTCAGGTGGAAAATGATCATCTCTAGGGCATCAGCTGTATGTAATGAGCAGTTATAAACATGCGATATTATATGTATATGTTACAGGGAATCTCCCAAATCAGGGAATGTATAGATTCCCTGAAATATTTAGGGAATCTGTCAGATTCCCTGATTCCGTCAGGGACTCTATCAGATTCACTTAAAAAAGTCTAGGGAATCTATAGATTCACTGAAACGATATTTTTGCAATTCTTGATGAATTTTTTTATCAAACTAATCCATATAATCAAATCAATTACGTATTTTTGTTTGGGATGAACTTCTTCAGAATGCCTGAAAATATTAATAATTTTAAAAAGAGATCATCTTGGATCTAACTACAATGAATTACTGGTTACAGTTGTTGTTCTATTTGTTTGTTCTGCAAGGCCGAGGGTGATAGAGTCTTGAAAGCTATCTCACCTTTTAAATTGTGAATGATAAAAAGGCAACACATTTGTATTTTGGTTTGGGATGAACTTCTTCAAAATATCTGAATAACATATTAATAGTTTTAATTAGAGATTATCTTGGATCTAATTATAATGAATAGCTTATCACTATTGTTGTTCTATTTGTTTGTTCTGCATAACCGAGGGTGATAGAGTCTGTTAAGCTATCCCACCTTTTAACTTGTGAATGAAACAGATTATAAACTCACACCTCAAATGATTGCAGCCAAGTGTCCGAAATAAAGAATTTGCTTGGCTTTGTGTTTTTATTTGGTCATCCATGGTGTGCCAAAATTGTCAAATTGAACAGAGCACAATAAGTATGTGCTAAATGTTAATGGCTAGATTAAGCAAATCTAAAGTATATGCAATGCACTCCAGGGTTCAGCTCCAGTGATTTGTGCACACCAAATGAATGAAGCGATGCTTCATTCATTTGGTGTGCACAAATCACGGAGCCATGAGTTTGAGGTGGTATTATTGAGCACATCTCCGTCATTGGCAAGGAAACATCGAATAATCTCCCTTTAACCATTGCAAAACAAACAACACACAATGAAGACGAACGGAATCCAATGCACTCCATGCACTTACCGTCATGCGAGGCCCCAGGACACTTAATCCTAATCTTAACGAATTTTGAAATTCAAATGTGACACCCTCAGTCTATGTTGCCAAACAAGTAACCCACCACAAGCCATTCTCCGTTGTCATTTCAGGCCATGTCTTCCGTTCTGTGGAGTGTGGCGTTTTACAAATTGTAGCCTGTCAGTACTTAAATGATTACTATTTCTGGTTTTCTCTTTTATTTTTTTTATTTTTTTTATTTTCTCTTCTTCTTCTTTCTATAATTTCAGAATTTCATAAATGTGTTTCCAGCCTATATCAAACCGTATTATTACTCAGTAAATTATTTACTGGTTTGGATTTAACATATTTTATTGCTGTTTCTCGTATATATTAGAGGTAATTAATTAATGGTGTGGAAACGACCTTGTACAAGCCAACGGCTTACTGTCGAATCCACAAACATCTTCATGTTGTATACTGTACTCACTGAGGTTGGAAATAAATATTGTTTAAACTAAAGTATATATTAAATACATGGAAGGCTGACATTCAGTAGTGATGGAGGAACAATTTACCACTGAGTTGCATCGGCAATATTCTTTAAAAGTTGATCCAACAAAATCGGGACTGATTATCTGTATTGACTATTGCATTTTTATTTCAACATTTTCATCAATAAACACTGCTTGTTCTCAATGAATTGTATATTTTCGAATTCCACATCATAGATATCTTTCCCTGTATATTTCCCTGAATATTTTCACCCGAATTACTCTTCCAGAAATGTCAAATATCTCTTCAGGGAATCTCTAAAATTTTGGGACCAATTTTTTAGGTAATCTCTCAGATTCCCTGAAAATCTTAGGGAATCTATATATTCCCTGACGGAATCAGGGAATCTATAGATCCCCTGAATATTTCAGGGAATCATATAGATTCCCCTATTTTGGAGATTCCCTGTAACATATATACGGTATACGTAAGTTACTGTATGAATATGTGGAAAACGCACAGTATAAACAATATAACAAGAGTCACATCTTCAGGCCTGTGAGACAGAAACTACACAGTTCACGAAACTGAAATCCGCTCCATCGATCCTGATTGGCCGAATAACGAGAAATCGGTGGTCCTCTACATCGTCTTGTTGAATATAATGTATCGAGTACAATTGTCTCAAAACAAACTTCCAACGATGAACAGCTAACTTTCCTGAGTCCCTAAGGAGGAATAAATATGGTGGGCACCATTATCGCAGAGGGGGTGCAGGTACTCCTGGAAGTCGAGCTTATTCCTCGCAATAAAACGTGGACTGTTTACTGATCAAACATGTTGGAAATAAATGATGACACCTCCTTTCTGATGATATACACACAAGTTATTTACATATCACATCTTCTTTTTCTCCATTTCATTTAATAATTAAAACACACAAATAGCCTATGTCGTAGTAGACCATATATTTATAAACCCTGAAAAATATAATTAAAATGACACGAGTACCTAAAAATTATCAAATGATGGAAGCTAACCATTTTAGCGAAAAAAGGTAAAGTAAGCGATTCATTGTTGATCTGACTGCTGAACAGTCGGTGTTTAACAACGATCGTTCTGCAAGCAGAGCAACAATTAATAAGCGAAATATACATAATTTAAATGATCTTACCATTTCGAAAAGTCTTAGGTTCAAATAATTTAAATTGTCAAACAAACAGCAACATCCTCCATAACAGGTACTCTTGTCAACTCTGAATTTCAAACCGAGATTCCCCAAAACAATAGAATTTCCCACCAGAACTACAAACAAGCCAACAACCGACAGAGAGTGAACATGAAGCGAATAACCCTTCAACTAACAAAACCAAGATGCATTAAGCCGACGTGTACAAGAAAGCTGTATCTGAAATAAATAATCATTATTAGATCTGGCCTGTAAAATAAAAAGTTGAATCCATTCTAAAATGCAATTTGCTCTCTACCACAGACACACACCCAAAAGTCATTAAAAGGGTTGTTTCATCTTTACTTAAATGTTTGTCTATTTAAAATGTACACTGGTCCCAGCCAGGCAAGCTTTTTTCAATCCTTGGTTGGTGTTTGGTTGTTTCGTGTGTAAAATAACAGAAATAAGGTAGGCTGGACCAGTTCTTCCAACGCTTCGTCTACCATTCCCATGTGTCTTGATTGGAGTGTTGCAAGAACATAAGAGAGTGTTCAGTTAGAAAAGCTATAGGTAGAGAGAGATAGGAATCCGCTATTGTTTATTATGATTGTTGTGAGATTGTTGCTAGGGATGGGGCGACAGGTAGGTTTTGTGGAGCCCACTCCCCGCGTACAAAGTTGCGGGGCAATCCCCACAGACTCGATCCTAGATTTCTAAGTGTGTAGCGAGGCAATTCTCATTGACTCCACTCCTCCATATCATTATTAGAGAAAGATCGAACACCGCTGTTGTATACTGTAGCTTTTGTGTGATTGTTGCTATTGCTGGAGCTAGTGGAGGGTTTCTTCGTAGCCCACTCCCCACACGCAGAGTTGCGAGGCAATCCTCACAGACTCAATCATGAAATTTCAATGAGTAGCGACTGACTCCACGCAATGCAATTCTAATGAATAATTTTAATTTTCTGTAACTCATTTTGTTTTACTCTCAGGGGTTCACCATCTTGGAGTGTGTTGAGGGTATTGTTATGTAGGTATTTTAATTGCGTTTCAATCACGCTTCCTCAGAGTTTCGAGGCAGTTCTTACAGACTCAATCCTAAAGTTCTCAAGCGAGGCAATGTTCAATGACTCCACCAATGAGTTCTATCGTATAATTTAAATTTTCTGAAACTTATTTTGTTTTTCTGTTAAGAGTTCGGTGATCATTCAGCTCACCCATTAGAAAAACTGTACTGTAGTCTATTAAGGGTTTTGTTTTGTAGGTCTTTTAATCGCGTTTCAACAGTTTCTGTTTTTGCTAGCTCATGAAGTTCCTTTTTTGGAGTCCACGTGGGCTTGCATAGTGCCACGCGCAAGGCATGATTTTGAACGCTCTGTAGCTTCTAAATGTTGGTTTCGCTCAGGTCACTTGTTATTATGACACAATATTCTAGTACTGGGCGTATAAATGATTTGTAAAGCTTTGTTCGCTCCCCAATGTTTACCTCTGATCATCTTCAGAAAATTTATACGTTTAGTAGCTCTAACCGTAATGGAGGTTAGTAGCTCTCTAGATCACGAACGGTATCCTGCAACCGGTTTTTAATTATGTTTCGGGACTTGCTAGCCGTTCACATGCCTTTATCGTCTGAGAACTGCGATAGTTTAATACGGCTTTTCCCTACTTTTTATATGTCATTCACA
The DNA here is from genome assembly GCA_031216915.1 of Pictodentalium vernedei. Taxonomy (NCBI): domain Eukaryota; kingdom Metazoa; phylum Mollusca; class Scaphopoda; order Dentaliida; family Dentaliidae; genus Pictodentalium; species Pictodentalium vernedei. Next base: position 38,645,177 of record CM062294.1, read on the forward strand.
TATATTAGGAAAAGAGGCTTGCTTAGGACCGAACCCTCTGGAGTGCCTCCTCCGAGTATCACTCCCTCTGACACCTCGCGGTTAACCCTCACCTTGATTCTTCGGTCATTTAGAATGGATATGAGCCTCAGAATTTGAGTGGGTAGTCCCATTTTCGCTCGTTTATATCTCATGCAATTGTGCCATACAGAGACGAAAGCCATTTCTACATCCGAGAAGAGCACTGTTCCTATTTCGTTTTGACTAAACGCTGTTTTCAAATAATCGACCAGTCTATATACGCGTTCGATTCCCTTTTTCTGACTCCTGTAATCAGACAAATATACCATCGTATAACTGTAATTTTCTAAGGCAAATGAAATTAGCAGACCGCTTTAGAAACTCCAGCGGTCGGAAACTTCCTTTTACAGAATCATCTGGTTGGTCACTTCCAGATAGTGAAGTAGATCCAGAAATGAGGGAGGCTAACAAACGGATTCTCCAAAAAGGTGTTCCGCATGAACATACTCTCCGATAAGGACAATTTAACAGTTGGTGAGCGGAGAGTCCTCACGAAACTTCGAAAAAATAAGAATTTAGTTATTAAACCAGCCGACAAAGGTGGGTCGGTTGTCGTTCTATCTCGGGATAATTATATAAAGGAAGCCATGAGAAAACTCAGCAATACTAAACATTACAAGAAATTAGATTAACTTATTGGGCCGAGTAATGTCTAAAAATTCAATAAAATCTTAAATTTTCTCCTCGACGAAGGTCACATAACCAAAAACAATTGGAATATTCAATAGCAAAGCTCACCGCTCAAACCAGACAATTCCACATCCTACCAAAGATCCACAAGGACCGTTCTTCATGGACGGATGACTTAACTCCATCCGGGAGGACAATTGTCTCAGATTGTAATTCGGAATTTTATGCGATCTCGCATCTAATTGATTATCATCTGAAACCTAATAGCTAATAGACATCCGAGCTATCTAAAAAAATACACAAGGTTTCCTCACTTTCTTGTCCAAAATTTCTAAATTGAAAATATCGAAAAATGCAATCCTGGCTACAATGGATATTAACAGCATGTTTACGAACATTGACATTGATAAAGGTGTTAAATCGGTTAAAAATGCATTTGAAAAATACCCGGATGCACAACGCCCGAATGAACAAATTTTGGATCTTTTAGTGCAGAGTTTAAAAGGTAATGGGGGGGGGGGGGGGGGCGGTGGTGTCGCAGTAACCGGTTCTCGTCAGATCACCGAAGTTACGCAACGTCGAACCCGGTTAATTCTCTGAGGTGGAACCGTCTGAGCGATCGAATCGGACTCCGGCGTTGTGTCCTTGGGCAAGGCGCTTAACCCCGATTGTCCACATGGGGGCGCGATGACGCCCTGTACTAAGGAGTACTGCACGTCGATGGTGCGCATTTGTTCAACCAATCTAACCCTGCCTGTGCTGCAGTGCGGAGTTACGATGTTGATGAGCTGGCAGCTGCTCGTCGTTGCTCGGTGGTTCTCTCCGGGTACTCCGACTTCCTCCACCCGTAAAACTGTCACTTTCTTCTAGAATGCCCAAAGTACCAGTCTAAAAGAATAAGATTCACTGGGAGTATAATGGGGAAGTGGGATGGGAGAATGAAGGACATGTGGTTAGGGGAGACTCAAAGGAGAGGGTTAATATGCTAATCGGAGAGATTGGGAAGAATGGGGCAAGGGATGTCATCAAGCAGTTCGTCTACGAGTGTTGGGAGGAGAGGAGAAGCATGGGAATAGGGAGGCAGTTGGCAGTACAGGGGTAACCCAGGCCTTCTCGTCCGAGAACCGCGACAAATCAGCGGCTGGCCAAAGTGTTATTATTATTATCATGATTAGCCATTGTGCATAAGTATGTGACCTTAAACACCAATAAATAAATAATAAATAATATTTAAAAGGTAATGACTTTCAATTCAACGGAGAATATTTTTTACAAATAATAGGTTATCCTATGGGCAAAAGATTCAGTCCAAATTTTGCAAGCATTTATGTAGCGGAATGGGAGGAAAATGCCTTAACCCTTTACCCAACGCAGATGATATCAAAATTTATTATTTTAAATATCATTTTTTCAAATTTTTCAAAAAAATTCAACAAAACCATATCATGTGACCCCTCGTTAGAACGATCTCGACGAGCTCGTTCCAACGAGGGGTCACATGATATGGTTTTGTTCAAATTGTTTGAAAAATAATATTTTTTCAACTGCTGAAAAGCATCCTCTCGTAATCTTACATATTTAGATGATATTTCTATTATTTGGGAACATTCAAAAGACTATTTTGATGAATTTTTAGATATTTTAAACAATCATGATTCAAACATTAAATTAAAAGCTACTATCAGTGAAAAATCTGTTGATTGTCTCGATGTGACCGTGTATAAAGGCAAGCAATTCCATGCACCCGGTCATTTAGATTGTAAAGTATATTTTAAACCAACTGGTTCACATCAATTGTTGCACACAAAATCATTTCATCCTCAACACACATTTAAAGGTATTATCAAATCACAGCCCATTCGTTTCAACCGCAATTGTGATAAGGTAAATTTCAACGAGGCTTGTTCTAAATTGTTTGGCGCCCTCAGATCGAGGGGATACTCACTGCGCTTTTTGCGTAGACTGAAATCTCAAACTCTGAAGAAGCTCGAAAGTCCAGCAGAAATGATTGACTTCGTACCACTGAAATTCAATACAACAGACCATCGCAGAATTGTAGGGGCGCGGTATTGAATTGCAAAAAGCCTCGTTGTAGATTGAATACTTTTATGCCTGATCAGAAAGAGGAATTTTCCTCCGAACAAACGAAAAAGCATTGTCAGATCCGTAACTCCCTCCCTTGTGATTCACCAAATATTATTTATCTTACCACTTGTACACGCTGTCGGAAATAGCATGTTGGTCAAAGCCAAACTCCATTCCGAGAACGTGCTACTAGACACAAACAGAATATAGAACATAATGCTGAAGCTCCAGCAGCACAACATTTTAACCATTTCTGGCCATTCGTTGGACGATTTCGAAATCCATTCTATTGAACAACCACCAATTAAAGACATATTAGAAGAAACGGATAAATTTAGAAAAAAAGTGAAGCTTTTTGAATCAATACGCTTCAACCCTCTGGCTATTTGTTATGAAGATATCAGATCAGAGGGAGAATGCGAAGAAGGTCCATCACTCCTTTCACTTTAACATAGAACAGAATGAATATCGAAACAGCAAAAATATTAAGAGATGAATTCAATTTAACTAACTTTAAATTAAATGAACCTTTGAATCTCAGACCTCTCATCGCTTATAAGAAAAACAAAAGTTTGCGTAACATCCTCGTAAGGACTCAATTAGAGCCCATCAATGAATAACATCAATTATTGCCAGTCAGTTTAACCAGTTCCTAAGCTCATAAGTTAGTTTAAATCAATTTGGTGTATTTTTTATCATGTTTAAAACCCATCAAGGTTCAGTAAATGGATATTTCTGCGGCATATTAAAAGGAAAATAAACGTTTCAGTGGGAAATGTCTGTGTCAGTGCGAATTTTTGTTTTTAACTTTAAACACAAACACACATCTGGTATCAAACGAACACTTTGTCCTCAGACTACCCAAATAGACAATATCACATATGCTACAAAAATAAGACGATTAAACTGCATCACGGACCACAAGAATGGGGGAAATTAGTTTAAAACTGGAGAATTTCATCATTGAACCAATACCTATCAACTGAACAGTTCTGTCACGCTCAGCCAAACGGACAATCCAGATACAAAGTGGCAACTGAAGACCATCTGATACGTACATGCGAATGGACAGTTCCGATGCGCAAAATCAAACAAACACTCACAAGACACACTGCCAAATGGACAACCTAGGCACACAAAGCCAACTGAAGACGTCTGGTACGCACATGCGAATGGGCACTTCCGATACACACAATCAAATGAACACCCCCAACACACACTGCCAAATGGATAGCCCAGGAACATATCGTCAACTGAAGACGTCTGATACGCACATGCTAACGGATACTTCCGACACACAATCAAACAAACACTCACAACACACACTGCCAAATGGTCAACCCAGGCACACAATGCCAACTGAAGACGTCTGGTACGCACATGCGAATGGGCACTTCCGATACACACAATCAAATGAACACCCCCAACACGCACTGCCAAATGGATAGCCCAGGAACATATCGTCAACTGAAGACGTCAAATACATACATGCGAATGGGCACTTCCGATACACACAATCAAACAAACACTCCCAACACACACTGTCAAATACACATTTCCAATATAATGGTCCTAATGGACACCTACAGAAAATCAAAATTATCTTAACCCCATTAGTGCAAAGCAGGTATCAAGCAAGTCTATATGATTCACCGAATGCCTATCAGACTCCGTAGGGAGCGCGGTGGCTCAGTGGTAGACTGCTAGAGGTCCCAAGTTCGATCCCCGTCCGGGACGACCCGCGTTGTGTCCTTGGGCAAGGCACTTATCCCGGTTGCCTACATGGGGGCACGATGATGTCGTGTACTAGAGCGTACTACACGTCGATGGTGCACATGTCTTCAGCCGATGTAACTCTGCTTCAGCGGGGCTTGAACAGAGTTAGAATGTTGAGGAGCTGACACTTGCTCGTCGATGCTCGGTGATTCTCTCCGGGTACTCCGGCTTCCTCCACCCGTAAAACTGACACGGTCACGATTAGCCATTATCCATAAGTATGTGACCTAAAAAAACACCAATAAATAAATAAATAAATAAATAAATAAATAAATAAATAAATAAATAAATAAATAAATAAATTAGACTCAGCACTATTTCAGAGGGGCACTGGTTTAATGCACCAGGTAACTGTAACCTCTGCTGTCCATTTGAGACTAACCAAATCGCACACTAAAATAAGGACTCGGGTCAGTGGGGTGGGCTGCAAATGCTTTCCATACAAAGGGCTGAGGTGGGTGTGTCGTCGACTCGAAAAACACATTTTTTGAAAGCTGCTGTAAATTTTTCCTCCCACCATTTTCATGCCATATGATTGTTTTAAACTAATCATTATTTATGTGTTTTTACAATAAGGCAGAGTGATAAATATAGATATGTCCACGAAAGGTGTCTCACATCGGCTCTCAGAAAGAGAGATTGGGTTGACACACAATGCGATTTTCACGCACCGACATGGTACGCCTACCTTACTTATTAGACAGTAATGGGCAGTTACACTTGTTCAGAAATAACTGCAATTTAATAAATTCAAGACACTCATATAAATGTTAAAAGACCCCAATATACCGAAGGTGTGCATGATACATCAAAGAACATACTCCAGAACATACTCTTCTTCAAACTGTGTCACGGATAAAGCTGGATGGAACATCTTCATTATCACACTAGATTGTATCAATGAGTTATTGGGGGTCTTCCTCTCCACCAAGCCGCTATTGTTATGGTAGAAGTGTGAAACTGTTCTTGATCAAAGAAATGCCGATTATAGTTTTGTTCAACTTTGTGGTTTGTACAGTTGGAAATTTAACGGTAAATTCATAGGGCTGGGTGAGTAGAAAAATGGCAAAAACGAACATAAAAAAATCCCTAATTTATTAATTATTTATCATACAAATACAAATTTTGTAATAATTTTTGGTAATTATTAATACACATTAATGATGAACATAATAAATTTTGTCACGTTGTTGTTGACGGCTGTGTCATCTCTCATTGGGGCTTCTTTTAAACTAAAACGCCAGGCATCACTCACATGGTTGACTGGAACAAGTGGAAGGTCGAATTAGGGTCTTAACTTCATCGTTGTCTTGATTCAGTTGCTGAAGGCTGTGCTCAAAATAACTTTTTTTCTTTGCGTAGCAAAATGCTACACATTTCCAAAAAATGAATAGCATTTTGTAAAAATTGCATAGCTATTTTTGTATACCAGAGTTATGTTATGCTGTTTTGTATTGAATTCTTCTAAGTAGATAGAATAGTATAATAATAACTCTTTGGCCAGCCGCTGATTTGTCGCGGTCCTCATAAGAGAAGGCCATCATTCCCCCTGCACCTCACCCCCTCTTCCCCTCCTCTCCTCCCAGCATTCAGATATAAACTGCTTAATAATGTCCCTCACTTCCTCTTTTTCAATTTCTTCAATAAGCATTCCTACCCTCTCCCTCGTGTCCCCCTTCAGCCATCTATCCTTTGTTTCTTCACCCCACTTCTGCATTATTCTTCCAGTAAATTTTATTCTATGAGGTATATACTGTGGGCATTCCAAGAGAAAATGTTCCAGGGTCTCCACTACTCCAGAGTGGCACATTTGGCATCCCTTTTCCCCATCTCTCCCAATTTTTCCCCGAAGCTCCAGTGATCTTGACCTCAGTTTGAACAGCAGTGACCCTCCAAAGGTGCCATCTAGGTACTTCTCAAAAGCTGGCTTTTCTTTATATTGTAACCCCTGCAGTGATCTTTTCACGCTAACCCCTGCTCGCCAGTTTCGATTGCAATCTTCCATGACTCTCTCTTTGACAAACCTTTTGCCTTCTTTCATTCCTACTTCTATGTTTGTGACCTCTATAGAGTAATTGTCCATTAGTTCCCTCACATGTTTTGACCACCCCGTTTGTATATTAGAATTCCAAATGGTATCGAGCATCAATTTGCACCACCGGTTGTCAGGCAGGTTTCTCAAGTAGTTAAAGTAACACAGTTCTCCCAAATCTACCCTGTCCTTGAGTTTCATCCACCCAAGCTCCCCCCTTACTGCTTCCAAAGCTGCAGCATTACTCGACCCTGTTATCCATCTGCCGGCATCATTCTGAGTACTTTCCAACTTCTTAATAACGGTTTGGTTTAATGGAATCACGTCCGTGCCATACGTTACACTTGGTAAACCCACCCTCTCCCACAGTGTTTTCCCCACAAAGACCTTATTGAAACTATTTTTCCCTAAAAGTTTTAGTTGGTTCAGAATTCTTTTCCCCTTCAGAATCAGTTTGGCTGAGTAATTTCTGTACACCCCTCTTCCCGTTATATTTATGCTTACCCCTAGATACTCATACTCTCCCGTTTCTCCTACAGTGATTTGTTTGCTTTCCCCTTCGGGGATTGAGAACTCCCCCACTCTCCATCTCTTCGTCATATCTACCTTGCGTCCAACGGGTATTACCTTGCTTTTATTTTCATTTAGTTCGAGCCGCCAAGTGTTCCCATATCTACCAGCAATTTCCAGCAGTTTCTCTAGCCCCTGTTCAGTTCTAGACATTAACACCATGTCGTCCGCAAAGAATAAGCCTGGTATCTTTATGTCTCCAACATTTACCCCCTCCGCACTCTGAATTAGTTCGTCCCCTAAATCTTTAACATACAATGCAAACAAAATCGGTGAAAAGATACACCCCTGCTTGAGGCCTATATCCATAGGGACTCGTTTTGTAGTGATACTCTCTAGACTGAGTTGGCTTTGCACATCTGTATACAGTGCTTTCATGATTCCCACAAAGTCACCCCCAGTCCGATGCCCTCGAGCTTTCGCCACATACCTTCCCTCCACACTCGGTCGTACGCTTTTTTCACATCTATAAATGCCAGAAAAGGTTTGTCAGGACTTCAATAAGTGCCTCCCCTCCATTTTTGAGGAATTCGTTCGGAATTTCCTCAGTCCCTCCCGCTTTACCATTTTTTAATTTCGAGACCACGTTTCGCACTTCTTCTGCCGTTATTTCGCTACATACACGATTGGATAGGTTCTCCTCCACCAGTGTATTTCTTTTTGGTGGGGACCCACTTCCCCATCGCCTATCGTTTATCTTTTCCCAGTGCTTGACTAACTCTGAAGCGATACGGCCTTTATCTTCTGTACTTTCCCCATCCACTTTGATACTCTGCACACTACTTTTCCCCCGTTTATTTATCCAGTTCCAAAATACGTTTGAGCTCGAACCCCCCGTTTTCTTTATTGTTCTGGCAAGACTGCAATTACGCTCCTTCCTATTATTATTCTTTATCACATTCACCTTTCTCCGTGCCAGTTCATATTCTCCTTTCATTAGTCTCGTGTCATTGTTATCCACCCCTTTAAGCTTCCTACTTCTTCTGTAAGCAGCGCATTTCACCTTCCTTTCTTTTATAGCCTTTTTCAGTCCCTCGTTAACCCTGTATCCAAGCTCTCTCGTTGGGACCCTCACCCTTCCCATACAATCCTTCCCTGCCTCTGTTAGGCTATTTACTATGCCATCTGAAATACTCTGGACATTTGCATCCCTAGGTATACATTCAAGATTTGGTTTTAGTTTTTCCCGAAACTGCTTCCAGTCGGCTCCTTGTTTTAGTCCCCAAACTTCCTTGAAGGTATTTCTGTCTCTATTCGTCTTTTTGCCCATAATCTTAACTGTTATCAGGTTGTGATCACTACCCAAGTCATTTTTTCCCTCGTCATCTATTTCTACATCTATAACCTCCCTCCATACGCTAATGTCAGTGAGTATATAATCAATTATTGTTTTCTTATCGTTCCTCTCCCAGGTCCATTTACCCTTACATTTCGCATCCCTGTTCAGGATCTTTAAACCAAGCTCTTTTGATAGGTCCAACATCTTCCTCCCATTCGTGTTAATTTTCCTATCACCTCCCTGTATGCCCTCCTCCTTATCCCCGATGTGCCCATTGAAGTCCCCCATTAGGACAATACTGAACCCTCTGCTTCCAAGCTCTGTGATATTCGATCTATGGAATCTGAGTCCTTGCTTCCGTGAGATCTGTAATCAACGAGGGCTGTAATTCCTCTTTAGCGTAGATGCCAACACCCCCACCCCGTTTCTGACCCTCAGTTCGCCCAGCTCCTATCCACACGCAACCCTTCATCTGATCAACCCGCTCATCCCGTCGTATCCACGTCTCACTTTGACCCATTATATCGAAGTCTCCTTCGTCCATCATTGTTGATATTTTGCTTACTTTCTTGTCCAGACCCTGGATGTTGCAGTACCCAAACTTAATGAATCTTTGTTTTTTTGCCATCACTGGCACATTATTATAACCCTGGTATGTCCCTGTATTGTGCATGTTTGTTGTTCTTCCTATGTTCCCAGCATTTGTGCCCCTCTGGGTTATCGGCTGTGGTCCCCTACCCCCCTTTCCTCCAAAAAAGGCCCAGTCACCTGTAAAATTTTTTGGCCCAACAGGTCTGTACCCATCCTACTTAAATGCAATCCGTCTCGCCCATACAACTCTCCTTGTCCCCAGAATGAATCCCAGTGGTCAATGAAATGTATTCCCAAGTCTTTGCAGTGCTCTTCCAGCTCCTCGTTTAGTGCCATAATCCGCGAGTTCCTCTCATTCCCACCACCCATAACGGGGAGCACCCCTGAAACGATGGTCCGAGCATTCCTGCTAAGTAGCTTACTAATTAGGTCCTTGTATGTGTCCACCAAACGAACTGATTTCCTCTCCCTGATGTTATTGGACCCCACATGTAATACGACTACCGGATCAGGCCCGACCCAGCTACAATACCGTCCACTCTATCCCTCAGGTCTTCCACTTTAGCCCCCGGAAAGCACAGAACTGTTCTATTTTTACTGTCCGGACCACAGACAACCTTGTCGATCCCCCGAACAATGCTACTTCCCGCAACCACCAACTTACTTTTGGCCCTCGCCCTATTTATCTCCTCTAGTCTCCTATTGTTTACAGCGTCCTCTTCCTCTCCAACAGCCCCACTCGGAATCAATATCGGTATCGGTATCTTTGACCTAGGATTACTCCTATCCTTGTCCCTCCGTCTCTTTCCAGGCCCTGAACTACCTGGACTACTCCCCTGGTCTTCTCCCGGATCCCTCCTCCTTTTTCCTGGCCTAGACCCCAAGCTACTATCTGTTGCAACTACCTCCATCTCCCCCTCTGTCTCTTCCGAATCGATCACTCTATCACAGTATGTTCCTGTGTGCAAAATAACTTTTTTTCTTTGCGTAGCAAAATGCTGCACATTTCCAAAAAATGAACAGCATTTTGTAAAAATCGCATAGCTATTTTTGTATACCAGAGTTATGTTATGCTGTTTTGTATTGAATTCTTCTAAGTAGATAGAATAGTTTCCATCCATTTCTGGGCATTTCCAAATGATTTGCAACACATGAAACATTTACTATGTTTTTTTTAACTGAACTGCCTTTAGATGTTGCATGGACTTGGATATTTTCAATTGGCGACTTGGTTGTTTAATAGAATTCTCAAAATGGAAGTTGGGATTTTTAATTTGATGGGCTTGAAGTTATTTTTAATGGACATTTTATGCAAAATGTTGTAAAAACAGGAAAAATTTAAACCCATGGAATTCATCTTACATATGAAGTTGCTGATGATGCTTGATGGAGAGTTAATCTGAGTTATGCATGGAATATTCCACAAAAGTAAAGCATCAGTGAACTAGTTTTCAAATTTGTTTGCAAATTTTCATTTACATTTTGCGATACAAGACAATCAACTGCAGCCTAATAGGCTGCAGTTGATTATCTTGTATCGCAAAATGCTATACAAAATTGAACATTGTATAGCTTTTTGCAAGTTTTGCATAGCAAAAAGCGACGCGACACCGCTTATTTTGAGCCCCGGCTGAAGGTGACAGTTCTGTCCCTTTTTCCACACTGCTTGGCCATAAAAACACCCTTTGAGTGTGGCATTCGAAAAGTGGTCCCCTAAGGTATTCTGGACCGCTCTCTCGTAGTCGGTGAAGATGGTGTTTGGGTCGATGTCTATCTAGAGTTTGCTACTTTCTGTTTTATAAGATTGTCCAGGTGGGAGCACGGTGGCGTTGTTTACTAAGGCGTACTGCACGTCGATAGTGCACATGTCTTCAACCAATACTGACCATGCTTGAGTGGAGTTGGTATGTTGGGGAGCTAACAGTTGCTCGCCATTGCTCGGTGGTTCTCTCCGAGTATTCCGGCTTCCTCCACCCGTAAAACTGTCGTGCAAAAATATGTGACCTTAAACACCAATAAATAAATGTTTGTTGTGTTTTATTTGGAGGAAAAGCGTAGATGAGAGGGCACATTTTCCCTTCGACGAAACAGTGAATTATGTAGAGCTGGAAGAAGATACATGGACACTTCTCGAAGGTTCTGTCACAGAAGATCGTGTCGACATTGGATAAAATTGAAGGTTGTAATGTGTTGCGAATATTAAGACTCTTTCGTTCTCACCATCATCTGCAACAAAGAAGTCGGCGCATGTTGTTGTTTCGGTGTAGGCATCTGGAAGACTCAGAATTGATCTGTGCTTTGGTAACTGTCTTAGCTGGAGTGTTGTGAAGTACTGTCTTGATACTATAAAATGTTGGTATCTATGAAATAACTTCGGGATGAGTTTCATCAGTTCTGAGCTCTGAGAAATAACAAAAACACGTTAAAAACACATATTATAATTGTATAGCATAAGGTCAAATCTCAAATTTAAAATTTGGGGTCAAATCAAATCTTGAATCAAATTGAATCGAATCTCAGTCGAATCTAAGTCTCCACTCGATTGTTCTGAACAACCTTCTCTCGTCTGCTTTTGACAAATGGGTAAAAAATGGTGATTATTGAAAAAATATATATAATTTATAACAAACAAAGAGTGTAGATACTTGTAATTTCCACTTGGTATATAGATGTTATCGGTTTGGAATAGTACATGAGTAGGTAATAAATGCCGATTGGGGACCACATGTACAAGATTTCGTACATGTACACGTACATCAATGTACACCTCCATAGGATTTAGTGTTAAAATCGTGTACAGGTACACGATTTGTCGTTTTTTATGGCTTTGCCGATTCTACACCACTGGATTCTATATACACATCGCTCAAGAGTGAAAAAATGTATGAAATTTTAAGGAAAAAGAGGTGTATCGTCTGGTACAGAATCGGCAAATGGGTTTCCCCCATAGGATTCAGTGTTAAAAATCGGGAGCAAAAACATGTTGCCGTTTTTGGACCAGCGTCGAAAAGTGGTTTGCCGATTCTGGACCATCCCGTGTCTGTACACGATTTTAACACCGAATCCCTACGGAGGCGTACACGGAAATCCATTTGTGGATTGTACATCAGAAAATCGACTCGTGTACGGTACACGGAAAAGAGGTGGTACTGAACCGGCAAACCCACTGCCACGATGAGAGCAAAAACTGACACTCATGTTTTTGTTCTGGTGTGAATGAAGGTTTTCGTTCAAAAAGAGTCGACTATAGTGGAAAACACAAATAAAATTGACAATTTCTTAAAAAGAGTTTCATCGTGCAATAGCGAAATCAAACATTTTTCTTTCGATTTAATTCTTGAAACTTTTCAGAAAAAAATTGATTCTTGAAAATTTTCACAAAAAAATTGATTCTTGAAAAATTTTCAGAAAAAAAATTGATTCTTGAAAATTTTCACAAAAAAATTGATTCTTGAAAAATTTTCAGAAAAAAATTGATTCTTGAAAATTTTCAGCAAAAAAATTGATTCTTGAAAAATTTTCAGAAAAAAAAAATTGATTCTTGAAAATTTTCAGAAAAAAATTCATTCTTGAAAAATTTTCACAAAAATTTTTTTTTTTTTTTTTTTTTTTTTTTTTTTTTTTTATTGGCATCACTAGAAAAATAGTACATTATATAAGATTACAACATGATTTTTACAGTATAATGTATATACAAAGCAGTTCTCCAATTATTCAAAGAATGCGTCAGTTAGGTAGTTCCATTTATCCCTAATACGCTCGGCCTTGCTGATTGTGAACATGTATAGGGAATACATTTCAATATTTTTGTAGGATTTTATAGCTCTTGCTAGATCTGAGAAGGAGGGGATGGTATTACTTCGACTGCAGGTGTAAATATCCTTTTTGTAGATGAGGAGACAGGTATTCCAGACATTTGGATAGGCATGCTCGGAAGTAGAGCATAAAATTATTTCTCTTTTACTAATGTTTAGTTGAATTTGCGGATCTGGACTAAGGTTAATCCTTTCCACTAGTGAAAGTAAAACTGTTTTTGAGAAAGATCAATCGTAAAATAGATGTGCAATCGTTCCTTTCGTATTTCCACAGAATGAGCACAGCTCTGTTTCCGAAAGCCCACATTTAAAGAGTCTAGATTTTGTGAATAGGATTTTATGGTTGATCTTATATTGTAAACTCTGTAGATAAGTATCATCTGTTTCCCTAAAAGTTTGTTTGTAAATGTATAGCCAATCATCATGGTCAAGATTTTCGTCCAATGCGGTGTTCCATTTCTCTTGGGTATGTGTAGGTATTTTTGATACTTTCTGAAGAAATATGGGATAGAAGTGGCGGTTTGCTTTAGTGCAAAATATGAGTTCATTTACCAAGGGATCTGCAACAGATTCAAGTTTTGTACTGTTAGATATTATATTTTTCCATAACTTTGGTATTGCATTGACCACACCGAGGTAGTTGGTGAATGGAATATCAAGGTCATATTTCAGCTTAAATTCTTGAAAGTCAAAGATGGATCCTAAAACGCTATGTATATCGTTTATAAAGAAAACACCCTTTGTACACCAACGTCTGTAAAGAAACGGTTAATTATTAATTTTTATATAATTATTATAAAATAGTGGTTGTGAGAGAATGTCTGTCGGGGTTGTGTGATTGCTATTTTTTAAGAGAGCCCATACCTTAAGTACGTTTTTCCAAAAAGGGTCCATATAATTTGAAACACTAAGTATACCATGTTTATTCAAAGACCACATTTTGCTCCCCCCAAATTTTTCAAAATTATCGACTACGAGTGTTTTCCATTGGGCCATTGTTTCTGAATCTAGTAACTTTTTGATCCATATCATTTTTAAGGAGCAACACAGTGTTTTTACGTGGGGTAGATTGAGCCCGCCATTTTCGATTAAGTTGATTATTACGTCACGTTTAATTTTGTCCCTTTTGTCCGACCATAGAAATTTAAAAATTATACTTTGAATATCATCTAATATCTTATCAGCTGGATCAGGGAGAACAGTAAGAGAGTGTAATAAGATGGGGATCGCTAACGTTTTAATGACTGTAACTTTACCGACTAGTGTAAGATTTCTGAGGGACCAATCTGCTAAAAGTTTTCGCATTTTGTTTATTTTTTCTGAGAAGTGTTTATAGAAGTAATTGGCCGAATTTAGTTCAAATTTTATGCCAAGTATGGTAAACGTTCCGTTATGATTCCACTGTATATGTTTTTCTGTTTCCAGTTTAATCCCACAGCCACGCCGAGATCCTATCCAAACGATATGAGTCTTATCAAAGTTAACGCTTAATCCGGATTTCTTCGTCATGGCGGATATGGTGGCAACTTAATTTTGTGCTCCTATAAATACAGACTTTTTCATCAGAATCAGTGCAATGTGAAAATCACAAATTTACAAGGGGATGCCTTAACGGCTATAGCAACCGTTCAAGATCTTAGATGACACTTTTTGAAATGGAATATGATTTCTTTTTGGACTTTTTCTTCATAGAATTCGCATATTATTTTACCGGTGAAACGACAGTAATGAGGTTTTTTTTGTATTGGAGAACAATAGACAATCGATGTATGTTACACACCGCTGATCTGTGTCAAGTGTTCAGTGTTCAATGACTTGTGATCAGTGATCAGTGATCACTTGAGTAGTGACCCACAGCCAGATCAATAGTTCACTTTGTCAATGAAAGATGGGAAAGAAAAGTAAAGGCGCTGACCGTCGTCGTGAAAATAAATCGGACAAGTCATCATCTGCTCTGGAGAGTGAGGACAGCACTATTAACCCTGCACCAAAAAAGCAATTGACCATGTCGGACTTTGTGAGAAAAAGTACAATAGATAGTGAGTTTGAGGTGACTACTTCATCGGATAACGCTAGTCTGGAAGGTATACAGGGGGAGCTACGTACAATAGTATCTCGTATCGACCATTTAAGTGAAGAGACTTCAAAAAACTTCAAAGAATTCAATGAGAAACAAGCCACAAAGTTAGAAATAGAGAAAATGAAAGAAGCGATAATAGACTCACTTAGTAAACAGATATCTGTTCTTGAGAGTCGTGTTTTCGATCTGGAGATTACACATGATAAACTCATGGCATCAAACAAGACCATTAGAGAAGAAAACATTTACCTCAGATCTCAAATAGAGGCACAAAAACTGGCAGCGAACGATTTGGAGCAGTACACACGTAAAGACAGCGTTCGAATATATGGTGTGAAGGAATCTCCACGCGAAACCATACAGCAGTGTGGAAAAGCAGTCTTAGACATTCTCAATGCTAATCTGAAAACGAATATTGTGGAATCAGTTATATCGATAGCATACAGAGTAAACACTCGGGCGCAAGGCCGAGATAGAAACAATCGTCCAATAATAGTGAAATTCTGTTCGAGAAAACCAAAATTGGAGGTTATTTCTAAAAGGAAAATGCTGAAAGGCTCCAGTATAAGTATATCTGAAGATGTGACACATCTCAATTATTTTCTACTTCAAAAGGCATACAAATCACCAGGTATTTCCAACTCGTGGTGTTCAAATGGCAAACTGTTTTTAAAAACGACACAGGGAAATATTCACCGCTTCCGGACTGAAGAAGACTTGAAACGGATAACACAGCCTGCTGCAAATATTTCGCCAATACCAAATAGTTCAGGAGACTTTCATTTTACACAATCTGACAGTTTCTATTAAGGAAAATTCTCTGAAGAAAATGTGTCATTGACGTTGTTCATAAAAGATAAGAAGTAAGAAGATAAGATAAGAAGTAACTTGTATTCAGTTGGGATAGAGTACTCCTACAATACAGCTAAATATAGCTAAAATATAGCTAAAAGAAAATGACCCCTCGCTGTCTGTCTGTCAGTCTACCTGTCAGTCTACCTGTCAGTCTCTCTCTCTCCCTCTCTCTCTCTCTCTCTCTCTCTCCTTCCCTTTCTCTCTCTCATTTATTGCCTCTCTCATTCGCCCCCCCCCCGTCACCAACACAGAAGACCCATCCACGCATAATCCTGACTTTAAGATATATAATCAACTTCAATCATTTCCACCCATATGTTTGTAACTTCGTTAGTGATAGGGTTAGGGCTGCACGATATTCTAAGAAAATGACCCCTTGCTGTCTGTCTGCCAGTCTACCGGTCTATATCTCTCTCCCTCCCTCTCTTTCTCTCTCTCTCTCTCTCATTTATTACCTCTCTCATCGTCTCTTACTTGCCACCCCCCCCCCCCCACCGCCCACCAACACGGAAGACTCATCCACGCATAATTCTGACTTTAAGATATATGATCAACTTCAATCACCTGCGTATTTCCACCCACATGTTTGCATCTTCGTTAGTGATAGGGTTAGGGCTGCACGATATTCTAAACCGATATCCTAAACCGAATGAGTAAAAGGGAGTATCTCAGCATGCTTCTAATTTTGATACTGATAGGCTTTGGGCTGCAAGATACTCTAAACCGAACGTCGGTATCGTTAGTTGAAAACAAAAATACCACGGTATACCAGTATGCCGGAAGACTATACAGATAGCCAAACATACGTGCTATGATTGGGGCTTGAGCCGTCACAGTCAGAACTAATTAGAATGTCCTGAAGACACAATTTGATTGTTAATTTACCTAATGTTATCAAAATTTATTATTTTAAATAGTAGTTTATCGATTTTTTCCAGAGATTTACGCGTAACAACATCGTGTGACCCCCTGATAGGAACGACCTCGACGAGCTCTTTCCAGTGATGTCTTATATGATGTGGTTTTGGTGAAATGTATTGAAAAAAATATTCTTTAACTGCTGAATATGTATATTACACGGGCGGATGTGGCTGATTCGATAGGTAAAGAGGTAATGTTACTCGTTCTGGGCTACAGTTAAAACTCACGACACCTTGAAAATTGAATTGTGAGTCAGTAAATAAATAATGACGACAAACCGATATATATGTTATTACACAGGTATGCAATCTATACTGGTTAGAATACCGGTATGAATCGATTTATCGATATATCGTGCAACCATAGATAGACTTGAAGCCAAAGAAGTTAGTTTGCTGTAGTAGCAAGCTCTGTGTCGACAAGCTTCATGTCGCTTTTACTTATCCATCTCTCTCCCATCGTCTCATTCCCTCTCTCTCCTCTTCTGTCACTCTTCCTTCTCCTATCTCTCACTCCCTCTTATTTTTACTTCCACCCCATTACCTTTCTTTCACTGATACACACTCGCTTTATCTATCAGGAAAAGTAACATAGATAATTGACTGGCTGAGGGATAGATTATGTTTGTTGGTCTGAATTTGTTATTAAAATATGTTTTATTGCAGATTGCTGGTGATTGAACAAAAGGCACTATCCGGTGGTTTGTAATGAAACAAAGTTATATAAACAAAATAGTGTTATTGGTTTGGGTGTAATTATTTGTCTTCCCTTCGGCCAACTCACTCTCACTCTGCCCCTCCTCTCTTTTCCATTCTTTTCCAACTGCTCCCCACCCCATCCTTCTTGCTATTTGTCTCTACCAACTTTTCTCTTTCCCCTCACGCTTCTCTATTTATTTCTATTCATGAAATGGATTAATAGCATGTTTCATTTCATATCCCCACTGTTAACGTGCCTCAACGTACATTTGACCATTTCACAGGATCGTGATCAGTCTAGTCCCAGTATACACACAGATAATGTAACATAGTTGTATATGGTTTGTCATAATAATTTATATGTCTATATGTTAGGGAACTCCGGAATACATTATGAACAATTTACGGATTATTCTCTAGGGTGTGCACTGCTTTGTCCACAAAATAGTGAGTGGACATTACGAAATCCGTTTGTCACTTCATGTCTGCCTGCTGGTGTATACCCGCATCATCACTGTCCTTCCACAATCTACTTGCCTGCATGTTAGTCCCTTTACCCGTCTGCGTACTCTCTCTCTCTCTCTCTCTCTCTCTCTCTCTCTCTCTCTCTCTCTCACTTCCTTCTATCTTTAGCCCTCCCACTCTCTTTTCTCTACTCTCTTTCTTTTTTCTCCCTTAGACATTTCCATGACCATTTCCCTCTTTCGAGTAGAGCTCATCCACTTATCTTTCCTTCGGTCGCGTCACTCACTCTACCCCTCCTCTCTTTTCCACATGATCTCCCTCTCCCTCTCTCTCTCTCTCTCTTTTATTTATTTAATTTTACACACAAGTTTGGCCAACAACATAAGATAATTTTATGTAAAAAGTAGATAACGTATATCAGCGCACTATAATATATTATGGCCTGTCCGATTCCACATTTTATTTCGCTTTCTCCTTTTTCTCTCTCTCCCTCTCACTCTTTGCATCCTTTGTTCTCGACTGGTTGTTAACCTCCATTAACTGCTATAAATATTGTTTTACCGCCGCTCGTCCGTTTATCTGTTTGTTGGTCTGTTCCTCTGCCTGTCTCTCTGCCTGTTCTTCTGTTTGGTTCGTCTGTTTGTCCGGCAGTTACTCTTGGCTTCCTCTAAAACACGATTGTGTCACAATTGTGTCATTTTTTTTTTTTTTTTTTTTTTTTTTTTTTTTCGGTGTACAATAGTCTAGTGGTTTAGGCGCTGGACTCCTGATTGCCAGGAGGTGTTGCTGAGTATTCGCATCCCGGCGGGGGATCAGAAACCAACATTCAAAATTCCTCCAAAACATGACTGTGTTATTCGAAAAACACACCATATACACATCTTCTCACTATCTATTTCTCTTAAAAAACAATGATGCCTTAGTACATTTCAAAATTAACAAAAAAATTTAAGCTCAAAACATATACATGTGATATAGGGTTCTATATTTCACAGTTAGTTCTGGCACCGCTTGGAGTTAAATCATGTCACCCAGACAGAAGTTTATGGGGGACCTATGTCGGCCAGATTCCCCTTGTTGTTGTTTTGTTTTACAAAAAATTGTTTTGAAATTGGCATATGTATTTAATCAAAATATTAACTCTAATTATGAATATACAGTAATACGACTGACCTTGCTGATTGTTTATGACAGCCTAAACCAAATGAATCCTCATGGATAGTATAATTTTCGGAAGTTTGAATTGCCGAGGTCTATCCTCAGACCCCATTAAGCGGAGGGACATCTTCTCAAAATGTAGAGACGCATACGATATAACATTTCTGATTGACACACACTCCTCAAATGAAGTTGAAAATATTTGGAAACATGAGTGGGGGTTTGAAATAGTCTTTTCATCGTACCAAAGTAACAAAAGGGGTACTGCCATTCTGTTCAAAAACAGTTTTGGCTACGAAATCAAAAATAAGGTAATTGATACAGCTGGAAACTTCGTCGTGTTAGATATTTTGATCCAATCGCAACGATTAACCATCGCTGCGGTATACGGCCCTAATAATGATGAACCTAGTTTTTATAGAAATCTGTTTAATACTATTGAAAATACCGGTAACACCACAGTGTTGATAGGTGGGGATTGGAATGTGGCATTGGACCAGGGTTTAGACACACTAAATTATAAAAAACAAAATAATGTTAAATGTAATGAATGCATCCACAAACACATGGAAAAACTAGACTTACACGATGTGTGGCGTTTAGAAAATCCTGGCAAAAAAATGTATTCATGGAGAGGCCCACATAAAAAACTGTCGCGATTAGACTACTTTTTAATCACATCTGACTTACAGACAGCTGTTCAAAAAGTAGATATTGGTATCATGTACAGATCGGACCACGCACCCGTTGTAATTTCCCTAAAATTTATAAATCAAACTAGAGGACGCGGTATTTGGAAATTTAATAATAGTTTGTTAAGCGACCCCAAATACATACAAATAGTTAAGGACACTATTGCAGATACTGTCCTTCAGTATTCATATAACAATCGCAGTAGGAGAAGTAGTAGTAGTGATAATAAAATTAATAATAATAATGATGATGAAAATAATTCTAGATTCACAATAAACAATCAGTTATTTTGGGAAACACTAAAGCTAATGACCAGAGGTAAAACAATTTCATATTCCTCCTTCCTGAAACGAAAACTTCAATGCACCGAATCAGCTATCGAAAAACAAATAAACTCGAAGATGGTTGTGAAAATATGTTAGAAAATATCAGTTGCCTAACTAATGAACTGCAAAATCTAAGAAATAAAAAGGTGCAAGGCATGATTATCATATCAAAGGCCAGATGGAAAGTTGAAGGCGAGAGGCCCTCAAAATACTTCTGCAACTTAGAAAAGAGACAGCACACAGAAAATATAATACCCAAATTAATAAGAGATGACGGTAAAGAGTGTACAGAAATTAACGATATACTCACCGAGCAACGTAACTTTTACGAACTACTGTACAAGTCAAAAATTAAGAGTAATCACAAAACTAACCTTTTAGAAAGCTTGTTTTTTGACTCTGAAAATCCACACATTTGCAAACTGGATACAGAAGAAAGTTTACTACTAGAAGGAAAACTATCTTTAAACGAATGTGCTATGGCTCTAAAAGACATGGGTAACAACAAATCCCTCTTCCCCTCCTCTCCTCCAAGCATTCAGATATAAACTGCTTAATAATGTCCCTCACTTCCTCTTTTTCAATTTCTTCAATAAGCATTCCTACCCTCTCCCTCGTGTCCCCCTTCAGCCATCTATCCTTTGTTTCTTCACCCCACTTCTGCATTATTCTTCCAGTAAATTTTATTCTATGAGGTATATACTGTGGGCATTCCAAGAGAAAATGTTCCAGGGTCTCCACTACTCCAGAGTGGCACATTTGGCATCCCTTTTCCCCATCTCTCCCAATTTTTCCCCGAAGCTCCAGTGATCTTGATCTCAGTTTGAACAGCAGTGACCCTCCAAAGGTGCCATCTAAGTACTTCTCAAAAGCTGGCTTTTCTTTATATTGTAACCCCTGCAGTGATCTTTTCACGCTAACCCCTGCTCGCCAGTTTCGATTGCAATCTTCCATGACTCTCTCTTTGACAAACCTTTTGCCTTCTTTCATTCCTACTTCTATGTTTGTGACCTCTATAGAGTAATTGTCCATTAGTTCCCTCACATGTTTTGACCACCCCGTTTGTATATTAGAATTCCAAATGGTATCGAGCATCAATTTGCACCGCCGGTTGTCAGGCAGGTTTCTCAAGTAGTTAAAGTAACACAGTTCTCCCAAATCTACCCTGTCCTTGAGTTTCATCCACCCAAGCTCCCCCCTTACTGCTTCCAAAGCTGCAGCATTACTCGACCCTGTTATCCATCTGCCGGCATCATTCTGAGTACTTTCCAACTTCTTAATAACGGTTTGGTTTAATGGAATCACGTCCGTGCCATACGTTACACTTGGTAAACCCACCCTCTCCCACAGTGTTTTCCCCACAAAGACCTTATTGAAACTATTTTTCCCTAAAAGTTTTAGTTGGTTCAGAATTCTTTTCCCCTTCAGAATCAGTTTGGCTGAGTAATTTCTGTACACCCCTCTTCCCGTTATATTTATGCTTACCCCTAGATACTCATACTCTCCCGTTTCTCCTACAGTGATTTGTTTGCTTTCCCCTTCGGGGATTGAGAACTCCCCCACTCTCCATCTCTTCGTCATATCTACCTTGCGTCCAACGGGTATTACCTTGCTTTTATTTTCATTTAGTTCGAGCCGCCAAGTGTTCCCATATCTACCAGCAATTTCCAGCAGTTTCTCTAGCCCCTGTTCAGTTCTAGACATTAACACCATGTCGTCCGAAAAGAATAAGCCTGGTATCTTTATGTCTCCAACATTTACCCCCTCCGCACTCTGAATTAGTTCGTCCCCTAAATCTCTAACATACAATGCAAACAAAATCGGTGAAAAGATACACCCCTGCTTGAGGCCTATATCCATAGGGACTCGTTTTGTAGTGATACTCTCTAGACTGAGTTGGCTTTGCACATCTGTATACAGTGCTTTCATGATTCCCACAAAGTCACCCCCAGTCCGATGCCCTCGAGCTTTCGCCACATACCTTCCCTCCACACTCGGTCGTACGCTTTTTTCACATCTAGAAATGCCAGAAAAGGTTTGTCAGGACTTCAATAGGTGCCTCCTCTCCATTTTTGAGGAATTCGTTCGGAATTTCCTCAGTCCCTCCCGCTTTACCATTTTTTAATTTCGAGACCACGTTTCGCACTTCTTCTGCCGTTATTTCGCTACATACACGATTGGATAGGTTCTCCTCCACCAGTGTATTTCTTTTTGGTGGGGACCCACTTCCCCATCGCCTATCGTTTATCTTTTCCCAGTGCTTGACTAACTCTGAAGCGATACGGCCTTTATCTTCTGTACTTTCCCCATCCACTTTGATACTCTGCACACTACTTTTCCCCCGTTTATTTATCCAGTTCCAAAATACGTTTGAGCTCGAACCCCCCGTTTTCTTTATTGTTCTGGCAAGACTGCAATTGCGCTCCTTCCTATTATTATTCTTTATCTCATTCACCTTTCTCCGTGCCAGTTCATATTCTCCTTTCATTAGTCTCGTGTCGTTGTTATCCACCCCTTTAAGCTTCCTACTTCTTCTGTAAGCAGCGCATTTTACCTTCCTTTCTTTTATAGCCTTTTTCAGTCCCTCGTTAACCCTGTATCCAAGCTCTCTCGTTGGGACCCTCACCCTTCCTATACAATCCTTCCCTGCCTCTGTTAGGCTATTTACTATGCCATCTGAAATACTCTGGACATTTGCATCCCTAGGTATACATTCAAGATTTGGTTTTAGTTTTTCCCGAAACTGCTTCCAGTCGGCTCCTTGTTTTAGTCCCCAAACTTCCTTGAAGGTATTTCTGTCTCTATTCGTCTTTTTGCCCATAATCTTAACTGTTATCAGGTTGTGATCACTACCCAAGTCATTTTTTCCCTCGTCATCTATTTCTACATCTATAACCTCCCTCCATACGCTAATGTCAGTGAGTATATAATCAATTATTGTTTTCTTATCGTTCCTCTCCCAGGTCCATTTACCCTTACATTTCGCATCCCTGTTCAGGATCTTTAAACCAAGCTCTTTTGATAGGTCCAACATCTTCCTCCCATTCGTGTTAATTTTCCTATCACCTCCCTGTATGCCCTCCTCCTTATCCCCGATGTGCCCATTGAAGTCCCCCATTAGGACAATACTGAACCCTCTGCTTCCAAGCTCTGTGATATTCGATCTATGGAATCTGAGTCCTTGCTTCCGTGAGATCTGTAATCAATGAGGGCTGTAATTCCTCTTTAGCGTAGATGCCAACACCCCCACCCCGTTTCTGACCCTCAGTTCGCCCAGCTCCTATCCACACGCAACCCTTCATCTGATCAACCCGCTCATCCCGTCGTATCCACGTCTCACTTTGACCCATTATATCGAAGTCTCCTTCGTCCATCATTGTTGATATTTCGCTTACTTTCTTGTCCAGACCCTAGATGTTGCAGTACCCAAACTTAATGAATCTTTGTTTTTTTGTCATCACTGGCACATTATTATAACCCTGGTATGTCCCTGTATTGTGCATGTTTGTTGTTCTTCCTATGTTCCCAGCATTTGTGCCCCTCTGGGTTATCGGCTGTGGTCCCCTACCCCCCTTTTCTCCAAAAAAAGGCCCAGTCACCTGTAAAATTTTTTGGCCCAACAGGTCTGTACCCATCCTACTTAAATGCAATCCGTCTCGCCCATACAACTCTCCTTGTCCCCAGAATGAATCCCAGTGGTCAATGAAATGTATTCCCAAGTCTTTGCAGTGCTCTTCCAGCTCCTCGTCTGGTGCCATAATCCACGAGTTCCTCTCATTCCCACCACCCATAACGGGGAGCACCCCTGAAACGATGGTCCGAGCATTCCTGCTAAGTAGCTTACTAATTAGGTCCTTGTATGTGTCCACCAAACGAACTGATTTCCTCTCCCTGATGTTATTGGACCCCACATGTAATACGACTACCGGATCAGGCCCGACCCAGCTACAATACCGTCCACTCTATCCCTCAGGTCCTCCACTTTAGCCCCCGGAAAGCACAGAACTGTTCTATTTTTACTGTCCGGACCACAGACAACCTTGTCGATCCCCCGAACAATGCTACTTCCCGCAACCACCAACTTACTTTTGGCCCTCGCCCTATTTATCTCCTCTAGTCTCCTATTGTTTACAGCGTCCTCTTCCTCTCCAACAGCCCCACTTGGAATCAATATCGGTATCGGTATCTTTGACCTAGGATTACTCCTATCCTTGTCCCTCCGTCTCTTTCCAGGCCCTGAACTACCTGGACTACTCCCCTGGTCTTCTCCCGGATCCCTCCTCCTTTTTCCTGGCCTAGACCCCAAGCTACTATCTGTTGCAACTACCTCCATCTCCCCCTCTGTCTCTTCCGAATCGATCACTCTATCACAGTATGTTCCTGTGTGCAAAATAACTTTTTTTCTTTGCGTAGCAAAATGCTGCACATTTCCAAAAAATGAACAGCATTTTGTAAAAATTGCATAGCTATTTTTGTATACCAGAGTTATGTTATGCTGTTTTGTATTGAATTCTTCTAAGTAGATAGAATAGTTTCCATCCATTTCTGGGCATTTCCAAATGATCTGCAACACATGAAACATTTACTATGTTTTTTTTAACTGAACTGCCTTTAGATGTTGCATGGACTTGGATATTTTCAATTGGCGACTTGGTTGTTTAATAGAATTCTCAAAATGGAAGTTGGGATTTTTAATTTGATGGGCTTGAAGTTATTTTTAATGGACATTTTATGCAAAATGTTGTAAAAACAGGAAAAATTTAAACCCATGGAATTCATCTTACATATGAAGTTGCTGATGATGCTTGATGGAGAGTTAATCTGAGTTATGCATGGAATATTCCACAAAAGTAAAGCATCAGTGAACTAGTTTTCAAATTTGTTTGCAAATTTTCATTTACATTTTGCGATACAAGACAATCAACTGCAGCCTAATAGGCTGCAGTTGATTATCTTGTATCGCAAAATGCTATACATAATTGAACATTGTATAGCTTTTTGCAAGTTTTGCATAGCAAAAAGCGACGCGACACCGCTTATTTTGAGCCCTGGCTGAAGGTGACAGTTCTGTCCCTTTTTCCACACTGCTTGACCATAAAAACACCCTTTGAGTGTGGCATTCGAAAAGTGGTCCCCTAAGGTATTCTGGACCGCTCTCTCGTAGTTGGTGAAGATGGTGTTTGGGTCGATGTCTATCTAGAGTTTGCTACTTTCTGTTTTATAAGATTGTCCAGGTGGGAGCACGGTGGCGTTGTTTACTAAGGCGTACTGCACGTCGATAGTGCACATGTCTTCAACCAATACTGACCATGCTTGAGTGGAGTTGGTATGTTGGGGAGCTGACAGTTGCTCACCATTGCTCGGTGGTTCTCTCCGAGTATTCCGGCTTCCTCCACCCGTAAAACTGTCGTGCAAAAATATGTGACCTTAAACACCAATAAATAAATGTTTGTTGTGTTTTATTTGGAGGAAAAGCGTAGATGAGAGGGCACATTTTCCCTTCGACGAAACAGTGAATTATGTAGAGCTGGAAGAAGATACATGGACACTTCTCGAAGGTTCTGTCACAGAAGATCGTGTCGACATTGGATAAAATTGAAGGTTGTAATGTGTTGCGAATATTAAGACTCTTTCGTTCTCACCATCATCTGCAACAAAGAAGTCGGCGCATGTTGTTGTTTCGGTGTAGGCATCTGGAAGACTCAGAATTGATCTGACCTTCGGTAACTGTCTTAGCTGGAGTGTTGTGAAGTACTGTCTTGATACTATAAAATGTTGGTATCTATGAAATAACTTCGGGATGAGTTTCATCAGTTCTGAGCTCTGGGAAATAACAAAAACACGTTAAAAACACATATTATAATTGTATAGCATAAGGTCAAATCTCAAATTTAAAATTTGGGGTCAAATCAAATCTTGAATCAAATTGAATCGAATCTCAGTCGAATCTAAGTCTCCACTCAATTGTTCTAAGCAACCTTCTCTCGTCTGCTTTTGACAAATGGGTCAAAAATGGTGATTATTGAAAAAATATATATAATTTATAACAAACAAAGAGTGTAGATACTTGTAATTTCCACTTGGTACATAGATGTTATCGGTTTGGAATAGTACATGAGTAGGTAATAAATGCCGATTGGGGACCACATGTACAAGATTTCGTACATGTACACGTACATCGATGTACACCTCCATAGGATTTAGTGTTAAAATCGTGTACAGGTACACGATTTGTCGTTTTTTATGGCTTTGCCGATTCTACACCACTGGATTCTATATACACATCGCTCAAGAGTGAAAAAATGTATGAAATTTTAAGGAAAAAGAGGTGTATCGTCTGGTACAGAATCGGCAAATGGGTTTCCCCCATAGGATTCAGTGTTAAAAGTCGCGAGCAAAAACATGTTGCCGTTTTTGGACCAGCGTTGAAAAGTGGTTTGCCGATTCTGGACCATCCCGTGTCTGTACACGATTTTAACACCGAATCCCTACGGAGGCGTACACGGAAATCCATTTGTGGATTGTACATCAGAAAATCGACTCGTGTGCGGTACACGGAAAAGAGGTGGTACTGAACCGGCAAACCCACTGCCACGATGAGAGCAAAAACTGACACTCATGTTTTTGTTCTGGTGTGAATGAAGGTTTTCGTTCAAAAAGAGTCGACTATAGTGGAAAACACAGATAAAATTGACAATTTCTTAAAAAGAGTTTCATCGTGCAATAGCGAAATCAAACATTTTTCTTTCGATTTAATTCTTGAAACTTTTCAGAAAAAAATTGATTCTTGAAAATTTTCACAAAAAAATTGATTCTTGAAAAATTTTCAGAAAAAAAATTGATTCTTGAAAATTTTCACAAAAAAATTGATTCTTGAAAAATTTTCAGAAAAAAAATTGATTCTTGAAAATTTTCAGCAAAAAAATTGATTCTTGAAAAATTTTCAGAAAAAAAAATTGATTCTTAAAAATTTTCAGAAAAAAATTGATTCTTGAAAAATTTTCACAAATTTTTTTTTTTTTTTTTTTTTTTTTTTTTTATTGGCATCACTAGAAAAATAGTACATTATATAAGATTACAACATGATTTTTACAGTATAATGTATATACAAAGCAGTTCTCCAATTATTCAAAGAATGCGTCAGTTAGGTAGTTCCATTTATCCCTAATACGCTCGGCCTTGCTGATTGTGTACATGTATAGGGAATACATTTCAATATTTTTGTAGGATTTTATAGCTCTTGCTAGATCTGAGAAGGAGGGGATGGTATTACTTCGACTGCAGGTGTAAATATCCTTTTTGTAGATGAGGAGACAGGTATTCCAGACATTTGGATAGGCATGCTCGGAAGTAGAGCATAAAATTATTTCTCTTTTACTAATGTTTAGTTGAATTTGCGGATCTGGACTAAGGTTAATCCTTTCCACTAGTGAAAGTAAAACTGTTTTTGAGAAAGATCAATCGTAAAATAGATGTGCAATCGTTTCTTTCGTATTTCCACAGAATGAGCACAGCTCTGTTTCCGAAAGCCCACATTTAAAGAGTCTAGATTTTGTGAATAGGATTTTATGGTTGATCTTATATTGTAAACTCTGTAGATAAGTATCATCTGTTTCCCTAAAAGTTTGTTTGTAAATGTATTGCCAATCATTATGGTCAAGATTTTCGTCCAATGCGGTGTTCCATTTCTCTTGGGTATGTGTAGGTATTTTTGATACTTTCTGAAGAAATATGGGATAGAAGTGGCGGTTTGCTTTAGTGCAAAATATGAGTTCATTTACCAAGGGATCTGCAACAGATTCAAGTTTTGTACTGTTAGATATTATATTTTTCCATAACTTTGGTATTGCATTGACCACACCGAGGTAGTTGGTGAATGGAATATCAAGGTCATATTTCAGCTTAAATTCTTGAAAGTCAAAGATGGATCCTAAAACGCTATGTATATCGTTTATAAAGAAAACACCCTTTGTACACCAACGTCTGTAAAGAAACGGTTAATTATTAATTTTTATATAATTATTATAAAATAGTGGTTGTGAGAGAATGTCTGTCGGGGTTGTGTGATTGCTATTTTTTAAGAGAGCCCATACCTTAAGTACGTTTTTCCAAAAAGGGTCCATATAATTTGAAACACTAAGTATACCATGTTTATTCAAAGACCACATTTTGCTCCCCCCAAATTTTTCAAAATTATCGACTACGAGTGTTTTCCATTGGGCCATTGTTTCTGAATCTAGTAACTTTTTGATCCATATCATTTTTAAGGAGCAACACAGTGTTTTTACGTGGGGTAGATTGAGCCCGCCATTTTCGATTAAGTTGATTATTACGTCACGTTTAATTTTGTCCCTTTTGTCCGACCATAGAAATTTAAAAATTATACTTTGAATATCATCTAATATCTTATCAGCTGGATCAGGGAGAACAGTAAGAGAGTGTAATAAGATGGGGATCGCTAACGTTTTAATGACTGTAACTTTACCGACTAGTGTAAGATTTCTGAGGGACCAATCTGCTAAAAGTTTTCGCATTTTGTTTATTTTTTCTGAGAAGTGTTTATAGAAGTAATTGGCCGAATTTAGTTCAAATTTTATGCCAAGTATGGTAAACGTTCCGTTATGATTCCACTGTATATGTTTTTCTGTTTCCAGTTTAATCCCACAGCCACGCCGAGATCCTATCCAAACGATATGAGTCTTATCAAAGTTAACGCTTAATCCGGATTTCTTCGTCATGGCGGATATGGTGGCAACTTAATTTTGTGCTCCTATAAATACAGACTTTTTCATCAGAATCAGTGCAATGTGAAAATCACAAATTTACAAGGGGATGCCTTAACGGCTATAGCAACCGTTCAAGATCTTAGATGACACTTTTTGAAATGGAATATGATTTCTTTTTGGACTTTTTCTTCATAGAATTCGCATATTATTTTACCGGTGAAACGACAGTAATGAGTTTTTTTTTGTATTGGAGAACAATAGACAATCGATGTGTGTTACACACCGCTGATCTGTGTCAAGTGTTCAGTGTTCAATGACTTGTGATCAGTGATCAGTGATCACTTGAGTAGTGACCCACAGCCAGATCAATAGTTCACTGTGTCAATGAAAGATGGGAAAGAAAAGAAAAGGCGCTGACCGTCGTCGTGAAAATAAATCGGACAAGTCATCATCTGCTCTGGAGAGTGAGGACAGCACTATTAACCCTGCACCAAAAAAGCAATTGACCATGTCGGACTTTGTGAGAAAAAGTACAATAGATAGTGAGTTTGAGGTGACTACTTCATCGGATAACGCTAGTCTGGAAGGTATACAGGGGGAGCTACGTACAATAGTATCTCGTATCGACCATTTAAGTGAAGAGACTTCAAAAAACTTCAAAGAATTCAATGAGAAACAAGCCACAAAGTTAGAAATAGAGAAAATGAAAGAAGCGATAATAGACTCACTTAGTAAACAGATATCTGTTCTTGAGAGTCGTGTTTTCGATCTGGAGATTACACATGATAAACTCATGGCATCAAACAAGACCATTAGAGAAGAAAACATTTACCTCAGATCTCAAATAGAGGCACAAAAACTGGCAGCGAACGATTTGGAGCAGTACATACGTAAAGACAGCGTTCGAATATATGGTGTGAAGGAATCTCCACGCGAAACCATACAGCAGTGTGGAAAAGCAGTCTTAGACATTCTCAATGCTAATCTGAAAACGAATATTGTGGAATCAGATATATCGATAGCACACAGAGTAAACACTCGGGCGCAAGGCCGAGATAGAAACAATCGTCCAATAATAGTGAAATTCTGTTCGAGAAAACCAAAATTGGAGGTTATTTCTAAAAGGAAAATGCTGAAAGGCTCCAGTATAAGTATATCTGAAGATGTGACACATTTCAATTATTTTCTACTTCAAAAGGCATACAAATCACCAGGTATTTCCAACTCGTGGTGTTCAAATGGCAAACTGTTTTTTAAAAACGACACAGGGAAATATTCACCGCTTCCGGACTGAAGAAGACTTGAAACGGATAACACAGCCTGCTGCAAATATTTCGCCAATACCAAATAGTTCAGGAGACTTTCATTTTACACAATCTGACAGTTTCTATTAAGGAAAATTCTCTGAAGAAAATGTGTCATTGACGTTGTTCATAAAAGATAAGAAGTAAGAAGATAAGATAAGAAGTAACTTGTATTCAGTTGGGATAGAGTACTCCTACAATACAGCTAAATATAGCTAAAATATAGCTAAAAGAAAATGACCCCTCGCTGTCTGTCTGTCAGTCTACCTGTCAGTCTACCTGTCAGTCTCTCTCTCTCCCTCTCTCTCTCTCTCTCTCTCTCTCTCCTTCCCTTTCTCTCTCTCATTTATTGCCTCTCTCATTCGCCCCCCCCCCCCCCCCCGTCACCAACACAGAAGACCCATCCACGCATAATCCTGACTTTAAGATATATAATCAACTTCAATCATTTCCACCCACATGTTTGTAACTTCGTTAGTGATAGGGTTAGGGCTGCACGATATTCTAAGAAAATGACCCCTTTATGTCTGTCTGCCAGTCTACCGGTCTATATCTCTCTCCCTCTCTTTCTCTCTCTCTCTCTCATTTATTACCTCTCTCATCGTCTCTTACTTGCCACCCCCCCCCCCCCACCGCCCACCAACACGGAAGACTCATCCACGCATAATTCTGACTTTAAGATATATGATCAACTTCAATCACCTGCGTATTTCCACCCACATGTTTGCATCTTCGTTAGTGATAGGGTTAGGGCTGCACGATATTCTAAACCGATATCCTAAACCGAATGAGTAAAAGGGAGTATCTCAGCATGCTTCTAATTTTGATACTGATAGGCTTTGGGCTGCAAGATACTCTAAACCGAACGTCGGTATCGTTAG
Source organism: Pictodentalium vernedei (assembly GCA_031216915.1). Lineage (NCBI taxonomy): Eukaryota > Metazoa > Mollusca > Scaphopoda > Dentaliida > Dentaliidae > Pictodentalium > Pictodentalium vernedei. Next base: position 38,676,122 of record CM062294.1, read on the forward strand.
TTGAAAACAAAAATACCACGGTATACCAGTATGCCGGAAGACTATACAGATAGCCAAACATACGTGCTATGATTGGGGCTTGAGCCGTCACAGTCAGAACTAATTAGAATGTCCTGAAGACACAATTTGATTGTTAATTTACCTAATGTTATCAAAATTTATTATTTTAAATAGTAGTTTATCGATTTTTTCCAGAGATTTACGCGTAACAATATCGTGTGACCCCCTGATAGGAACGACCTCGACGAGCTCTTTCCAGTGATGTCTTATATGATGTGGTTTTGGTGAAATGTCTTGAAAAAAATATTCTTTAACTGCTGAATATGTATATTACACGGGCGGATGTGGCTGATTCGATAGGTAAAGAGGTAATGTTACTCGTTCTGGGCTACAGTTAAAACTCACGACACCTTGAAAATTGAATTGTGAGTCAGTAAATAAATAATGACGACAAACCGATATATATGTTATTACACAGGTATTCAATCTATACTGGTTAGAATACCGGTATGAATCGATTTATCGATATATCGTGCAACCATAGATAGACTTGAAGCCAAAGAAGTTAGTTTGCTGTAGTAGCAAGCTCTGTGTCGACAAGCTTCATGTCGCTTTTACTTATCCATCTCTCTCCCATCGTCTCATTCCCTCACTCTCCTCTTCTGTCACTCTTCCTTCTCCTATCTCTCACTCCCTCTTATTTTTACTTCCACCCCATTACCTTTCTTTCACTGATACACACTCGCTTTATCTATCAGGAAAAGTAACATAGATAATTGACTGGCTGAGGGATAGATTATGTTTGGTGGTCTGAATTTGTTATTAAAATATGTTTTATTGCAGATTGCTGGTGATTGAACAAAAGGCACTATCCGGTGGTTTGTAATGAAACAAAGTTATATAAACAAAATAGTGTTATTGGTTTGGGTGTAATTATTTGTCTTCCCTTCGGCCAACTCACTCTCACTCTGCCCCTCCTCTCTTTTCCATTCTTTTCCAACTGCTCCCCACCCCATCCTTCTTGCTATTTGTCTCTACCAACTTTTCTCTTTCCCCTCACGCTTCTCTATTTATTTCTATTCATGAAATGGATTAATAGCATGTTTCATTTCATATCCCCACTGTTAACGTGCCTCAACGTACATTTGACCATTTCACAGGATCGTGATCAGTCTAGTCCCAGTATACACACAGATAATGTAACATAGTTGTATATGGTTTGTCATAATAATTTATATGTCTATATGTTAGGGAACTCCGGAATACATTATGAACAATTTACGGATTATTCTCTAGGGTGTGCACTGCTTTGTCCACAAAATAGTGAGTGGACATTACGAAATCCGTTTGTCACTTCATGTTCTGCCTGCTGGTGTATACCCGCATCATCACTGTCCTTCCACAATCTACTTGCCTGCATGTTAGTCCCTTTACCCGTCTGCGTACTCTCTCTCTCTCTCTCTCTCTCTCTCTCTCTCTATCTCTCTCTCTCTCTCTCACTTCCTTCTATCTTTAGCCCTCCCACTCTCTTTTCTCTACTCTCTTTCTTTTTTCTCCCTTAGACATTTCCATGACCATTTCCCTCTTTCGAGTAGAGCTCATCCACTTATCTTTCCTTCGGTCGCGTCACTCACTCTACCCCTCCTCTCTTTTCCACATGATCTCCCTCTCTCTCTCTCTCTCTCTCTCTCTTTTATTTATTTAATTTTACACACAAGTTTGGCCAACAACATAAGATAATTTTATGTAAAAAGTAGATAACGTATATCAGCGCACTATAATATATTATGGCCTGTCCGATTCCACATTTTATTTCGCTTTCTCCTTTTTCTCTCTCTCCCTCTCACTCTTTGCATCCTTTGTTCTCGACTGGTTGTTAACCTCCATTAACTGCTATAAATATTGTTTTACCGCCGCTCGTCCGTTTATCTGTTTGTTGGTCTGTTCCTCTGCCTGTCTCTCTGCCTGTTCTTCTGTTTGGTTCGTCTGTTTGTCCGGCAGTTATTCTTGGCTTCCTCTAAAACACGATTGTGTCACAATTGTGTCATTTTTTTTTTTTTTTTTTTTTTTTTCGGTGTACAATAGTCTAGTGGTTTAGGCGCTGGACTCCTGATTGCCAGGAGGTGTTGCTGAGTATTCGCATCCCGGCGGGGGATCAGAAACCAACATTCAAAATTCCTCCAAAACATGACTGTGTTATTCGAAAAACACACCATATACACATCTTCTCACTATCTATTTCTCTTAAAAAACAATGATGCCTTAGTACATTTCAAAATTAACAAAAAAATTTAAGCTCAAAACATATACATGTGATATAGGGTTCTATATTTCACAGTTAGTTCTGGCACCGCTAGGAGTTAAATCATGTCACCCAGACAGAAGTTTATGGGGGACCTATGTCGGCCAGATTCCCCTTGTTGTTGTTTTGTTTTACAAAAAATTGTTTTGAAATTGGCATATGTATTTAATCAAAATATTAACTCTAATTATGAATATACAGTAATACGACTGACCTTGCTGATTGTTTATGACAGCCTAAACCAAATGAATCCTCAAGGATAGTATAATTTTCGGAAGTTTGAATTGCCGAGGTCTATCCTCAGACCCCATTAAGCGGAGGGACATCTTCTCAAAATGTAGAGACGCATACGATATAACATTTCTGATTGACACACACTCCTCAAATGAAGTTGAAAATATTTGGAAACATGAGTGGGGGTTTGAAATAGTTTTTTCATCGTACCAAAGTAACAAAAGGGGTACTGCCATTCTGTTCAAAAACAGTTTTGGCTACGAAATCAAAAATAAAGTAATTGATACAGCTGGAAACTTCGTCGTGTTAGATATTCTGATCCAATCGCAACGATTAACCATCGCTGCGGTATACGGCCCTAATAATGATGAACCTAGTTTTTATAGAAATCTGTTTAATACTATTGAAAATACCGGTAACACCACAGTGTTGATAGGTGGGGATTGGAATGTGGCATTGGACCAGGGTTTAGACACACTAAATTATAAAAAACAAAATAATGTTAAATGTAATGAATGCATCCACAAACACATGGAAAAACTAGACTTACACGATGTGTGGCGTTTAGAAAATTCTGGCAAAAAAATGTATTCATGGAGAGGTCCACATAAAAAACTGTCGCGATTAGACTACTTTTTAATCACATCTGACTTACAGACAGCTGTTCAAAAAGTAGATATTGGTATCATGTACAGATCGGACCACGCACCCGTTGTAATTTCCCTAAAATTTATAAATCAAACTAGAGGACGCGGTATTTGGAAATTTAATAATAGTTTGTTAAGCGACCCCAAATACATACAAATAGTTAAGGACACTATTGCAGATACTGTCCTTCAGTATTCATATAACAATCGCAGTAGGAGAAGTAGTAGTAGTGATAATAAAATTAATAATAATAATGATGATGAAAATAATTCTAGATTCACAATAAACAATCAGTTATTTTGGGAAATACTAAAGCTAATGACCAGAGGTAAAACAATTTCATATTCCTCCTTCCTGAAACGAAAACTTCAATGCACCGAATTAGATATCGAAAAACAAATAAAAGTTCTTACTGAAACACTCGAAGATGGTTGTGAAAATATGTTAGAAAATATCCGCTGCCTAACTAATGAACTGCAAAATATAAGAAATAAAAAGGTGCAAGGCATGATCATCAGATCAAAGGCTAGATGGAAAGTTGAAGGCGAGAGGCCCTCAAAATACTTCTGTAACTTAGAAAAGAGACAGTACACAGAAAAAATAATACCCAAATTAATAAGAGATGACGGTACAGAGTGTACAGAAATTAACGATATACTCACCGAGCAACGTAACTTTTACGAACTACTGTACAAGTCAAAAATTAAGAGTAATCACAAAACTAACCTTTTAGAAAGCTTGTTTTTTGACTCTGAAAATCCACACATTTGCAAACTGGATACAGAAGAAAGTTTACTACTAGAAGGAAAACTATCTTTAAACGAATGTGCTATGGCTCTAAAAGACATGGGTAACAACAAATCACCGGGTTCCGATGGATTTACAATTGAATTTTATAAATATTTCTGGGGCGACTTGGGCAAATACGTAGTTAATTCCCTAAACCATGGCTATGACTTAGGAAAAGTATCTATCACTCAGAGGCGGGGGCTTATTACCTGTATACCAAAAGAAGGGAAATCGAAAGAATATATAAAAAACTGGCGACCGATCTCCCTCCTTAATGTTGATCAAAAAATAGGCTCATCAGCAATTGCCAACAGGCTTAAAAAAGTTCTTCCTAAAGTAATTTCTGAAAGTCAGCTGGGATTCATGAAGGGAAGATACATAGGCGAATCCACGCGATTGGTCTCTGACTTAATTGAAAAATGCGAATCTATGAACACTCCAGGAATGTTAGTTCCAGTTGACTTCGAAAAAGCATTTGACTCACTTGAATGGTCTTTTATCAGAAAAACTCTCATGTTTTTAAATTTTGGCGAATCCTTAATTCAGTGGTTCAACACGTTCTACGGCGAGGTTTCTAGCTGCATCATGAACAATGGGCATTGTTCAGATTATTTTAATATTCAGAGGGGAGTACGTCAAGGGGACCCATTGTCTCCTTACCTGTTTATTTTGTGTGTCGAAATACTTAGCGCATTTCTTAAATTCAATCCCACAATAAATGGAATCAAAATTAATGACTCGGAGTATGTAATCAACCAATACGCTGACGACAGTACTCTATTCTTACATGACGACCAGGATTCCCTAAATGAGACCTTAAATTCTCTCGACAACTTCGCTGCGATATCCGGATTAAGCGTTAACTTTCACAAAAAAATTGATTCTTGAAAATTTTCACAAAAAATTGATTCTTGAAAATTTTCACAAAAAAATTGATTCTTGAAAATTTTCAGAAAAAAATTGATTCTTGAAAAATTTTCAGAAAAAAAATTGATTCGTGAAAATTTTCAGCAAAAAAATTGATTCTTGAAAAACTTTCAGAAAAAAAATTGATTTTTGAAAATTTTCAGAAAAAAATTGATTCTTGAAAAATTTTCACCAAAAAATTGATTCTTGAAAATTTTCAGAAAAAATTGATTCTTGAAAAATTTTCAGCAAAAAAATTGATTCTTGAAAAACTTTCAGAAAAAAAATTGATTTTTGAAAATTTTCAGAAAAAAATTGATTCTTGAAAAATTTTCACCAAAAAATTGATTCTTGAAAATTTTCAGAAAAAATTGATTCTTGAAAAATTTTCAGAAAAAAAATTGATTCTTGAAAATTTTCAGCAAAAAAAGTGATTCTTGAAAAATTTTCAGAAAAAAAATTGATTCTTGAAAATTTTCAGCAAAAAAATTGATTCTTGAAAAATTTTCAGAAAAAAATTGATTCTTGAAAATTTTCAACAAAAAAATTGATTCTTGAAAATTTTCACAAAAAAATTGATTCTTGAAAATTTTCAGCAAAAAATTGATTCTTGAAAAATTTTCAGAAAAAATCAGAGGTAAAAAATAGTTTGTTTACGTTTGTCACTGTTAATTTTGTGAAGTAAATCTTAATAAAACACTTTATGGAATGTTTGATCAAATTGACACTCATGTTTTTGTTGTGGTGTGAATGAAGGTTTTCGTTTTTAATGGATCGTTTTAATAATGGATAATAAAACGCATTTTTTCCACTCAATTAGGTTTGAGTGGTAAATTTTTAATATATTCATGATAATGTTCGGAGATGTGAATGAAATCCTTTTAACGTTAAAATAGAAACCGGTTTCTTTATGAGCTAAAATTTTTTAAACTGTCTTCAAAGTTCTCTCTCAATTGGACATTGAGTGAATGGTTTTGATATATGAATGAAATTCCTTTTAGCAAACGTAAATTATTCTCAAATGCGTTAAATCAGAAACCAGTTTGTCATGTGCTTAAACTTTTCAAACTTTTTCAAGTTTTCCCAGTTCAATACTGAGTTGAGATATGAATTTTTTTTAGTTATTATATTAAAGACAGAAGATTTTTATTATCTTAAAACATAAAAAAATAATTATACATTTAATTTTGAAAATAATAAATAACTCACATTAGCATACTCAAAGGAACATTAACAATTAAAAACGAAAAAATGTTTTTATAGATGGATTCTAGACGCCAAATTCAAATTTTAGGTGAATATGAACGTGCTAAGAAGGGCATTCAATTGGCTGACAGACGCAGACGTCTCGGAGAGATGGATCTCAGATGCGAGACCACAAAAATATTTAAACCCGTGACGGAGGTTCAAGAGTGAAGCAAGAAGGAGATAGTCGAAGAATTGAGACCTATAAAAGAGAGTTCTTTGAGAATGGGTTCGTTGCCCGGTAGTTTTGGAAATCGACATTCCTTTCAATCTACACCGGATTACATTCCCACAGGAATTCAAACCGACGAGAGCGATGATACAGCTTCGACTATCACCACTGATAGCGTCGCGTCGTCCGAGGATGGCGGTAAGAGAGATTTGTTGTATGGAATTTATAAGGATTCTGAGGGCAGAACTTTTGTAGGCGACACAGAAGTGGAAATGGATGATGAAGATTTAATTGTCGGTTCGAATAGGTATAAAGTAACTGATGGACTGCGCAAATTGCTCATTTTCGACAAGCCCAAGCTTGGAGATTACACGGATCAGGATTTCGACAATTATGGCGACATTCTGGTTCAGACCCACGCCATGCTGAGAAATAACGATGCTAGAGAGACTAGACCTAAAGCCAACAGAGGTTACAAGTGGACGAAAGTGGTGAAACCCATATGGGATTCGCATAAGAAGTATGTCAAATCGGTGACTGGTAAATGGGTGAAAACTACTTTTTTCCGAGCGATTCTAACGCTCTGTCTCAGAGATTGAGATTGTTGATGGCGAGTAGACGCGCTGGTAACACAGGGTTAGATAATGAAATAGTTACTATATCTGACGAATTGTTAAGACAGAAGGTTTTGAATAAAAACCATTATAAAAGGCTGATGAACGAATTGAAGGATTGATGTATATATAATAAGTAGAGAGAAACAAACAAACAAACAAAAATATATAAAAAAAGAGACAGTAAATTTTTACACTAGAATAAATAAAAGTATTTAAACAACAAACGATTTACCAGTGAAAAAACAAAATATATTATAAAATAAAAATATGTTGGTGATGAAGAACAGGGGATACGTCAGAACTTACGTTCAAGGTGGTTCTGGCATCGTTGATTCTATAATGCGAGCGTTCACGAGCGATGCAGGTAGAAAACTTGCATCGACCGCATTTGAAGTCGGTAAGAAGAAGGCTTTGGATGCTGGTAAGAAAGCCACTTCCAAAGCCAGTGGTAGGATAGCTTCTGTGGCTGGCAAGAGGGCAGCCGACGCATTGATCGACAAGTTGATCAGTCCACCAGCAAAGCGAGCTGCGTTAGAGCAAATGCCGAAAAGTTGGAAAGATTTTAAGGATGCTGTGGTACCCATACAAGATTTAGCCAAAATGACGAGTGGATCCGGATTGAAGAGAACTCGCGACGGTGTAATATAATAAATAATAATATTAAAACAACTGAGTTTGAAAAAAAACATAAAAATTGTGTTTGAAAGAATCTAAAATAACAAACAAAAAAATAAACAAAGATGAACATTAAAGATATGTCTTGGAATGACGCCGCGATCAAGAGGTCGAATAACGAGTTCTTTCCCAAAAGCGTAAGAGGCTTGATAGTGGAAAGACCAATCTGTTGATGAATCTGTTGTCCCAACCCGACTGGTTCGATTATGACAGATTGTTTGTGTTTGGCAAGAGCTTGTTTCAACCTGAATACAGATTGCTGTGAGAGTGCATGGATCGTAGATTGCCCAAGGACGTCATAGCCAGAATCTTTGACAGTAGGGAGGAATTCGACAAAAGTGAAGCTCCTCTTTCGACCATTTGGACGGTGCGGCAATGGAAATGATGAAGAGAAATGCATCTTCGAACGTCGAGTGTCAATTTTATGAGAACGCTAGCGACGTTCCGGATCCTAGAGAATTGAAATCGGAAGATAAGAATCTCATGATTTTCGACGATCTGCTTTTGGAGAGACAGAACCGATGCGAATTGTATTACGTTAGGGGTCGACACAGGAACGTAGACTGTTTGTACCTGTCGCAGAATTGTTTTCGATTGCCCAGACAGACGATAAGGGAGAACGCTAATTTTCTATGTCTCTTTCGCCAAGATCTCAAGAATCTCAATCACATCTACGGCGATCACGTCGCAAACGACATGGGCGTGGCGGAATTCAGGAGATTCTGCAAGAGGGTTTGGGATGGAGGACTTTACAATTTCGTCGTGATCGATTTGACTAGCGAGTTTAATCACGGAAAATAGAATATCGGTGCGGATTCGACAAGTTTTATGTTTCTGATGATAATAAGATAGTGCGTGAAAATAAAAAAAATTTAGAAAATAATAAATCTTCAAATAATTAGTTTTGAAAAAAAATAAAAATAAAATTAAAATATAATGTTTGAACAAGGAGAATTGTTAGAATGGATAGCCGAGAATATGGCTGCAAAACAATCCATTCAAATCGTGGTGAGTGGCGATTCGACTCGATTCGCTATGAAATTCGAACCTTCCATCGAATTGAATAGAGAGAAAAGATACGAGATGGCGTTGGTGAATCTGGAGACTTATTATTCCTTTCCCAACATCACCGAAAAGAATAACTCGTTCAAGTATTCCGATGGAGTGGATTGGTTGGAGATTCGAATTCCCAAAGGAAGTTACGACATAGACGATTTGAACAATTGCATTCAGACGCAAATGAAGACGGATGGAAAGGGAAGCAACAAGATCAGACTCGCTCGCAATCCTAATACCTTACAGACGATGTTGGATTTGGAAGATAATTTTCGAGTGGATTTCAACACGGATGATTCTATAGGCAAGATGTTGGGATTCGATCGAAAGATGTATTGAGACCACGCGGCATCTGAAAATACGGTCGACATTCTCACAGTCAATAGCATTCTGGTGAATGTGGATGTGATTGCTGGAAGCTACGTGAATGGTAGCGCTCAACCAACGATCTATTCCTTCTTTCCAAATGTGTCGCCAGGTTATAAGATCGTGGACCGACCTCGAAATTTAGTTTATCTACCAGTGATTTTAGACACGTTGTATAGTCTCAAAACCACGTTGACGGATCAAAATGGTGAACTGTTAGATCTTCGCGGAGAGAGGGTGACGATACGATTTCACATAAGAGAAATATAAAAGCAAAAAAAAATATTGTGTATATATATAAATAACAAAAATAAAATAAACGCAATATTAATTTTACAAAAAATTATTTAATATAAATAATTATCATTAAAACAAGAAAACAATTGAAGAAAATATATTTTAAAAAAAAGAATTATGACAGAATATGTGACTAAAAACGTGAACATATCCGCAGGACAGAGGAAGAAACTTGAGAGAGCGTTAAGAACTCGAGGCAAGGCGGTGAAATTCAAATTCACTCACGAAGATCTGATGAGAGGCGGTCAGGATTCGATCGCCTGGACCAGAAGTCAAATCAAAAGGATGGAGAGAGCGATTCGTGATGGAAGAGGGTTGACGGTGAGATTGAGTCCCGCTCAATTGAGATACAATTTGAGAATGAAAGGTGGTTTCATACCGCTATTGACAGGAATAGGCGCAAAAGCATTACCCTTCACTGCAAAGGCGCTACCCTTTCTTGGAAAGACTCTCAGCGTGGGAGCTCTCACGGGACTCGTGAGTTCGGCAGTTGAGAAATTAATGGGTGGCAGCGGACTGTTTTTGAAGAAGGGAGGAGTCGTGTGTCACGTCCACGTAGACGACAGCGGTAAAGGATTGTATCTAGAACCCGTTAGAGGTGACAACTCCTTGAGTGGAAACGGTCTCTATCTGAAGAGTGGACGGAACGTTGAGCGACTCGGCAAGGGTTTGTTGTTTAGTGAGAATTCGCCGTTTAAGAATATACCAATTTTGAATATGTTATTATAATATAAAACAAATTATATAAATATCAATCATAGAAAGTATAAAATAATATATAAAATGGATAAAAAGGTGGAGAAACAATTAGACGATAATGATGAATATCGCGAGATAGAGTGGGAAAAAGATGTGGAAAAACGATTAGACGCAAATGATGGATATCTTAGGAAAGAACTGATAAAAGAGTTAAATAAAGATTGGGATATGCGGTTGAAATTTAAAAGAATGAGACGTTTTCCACCATTACCACTATCTTCTGAAGAGAATGGTAATGATGCGAGTGTTACCAAGAGATGCACAACATTCGTTCATAATTATGATTCGGATAAACAAATGTGTTGTTATAAAAAACGTAGCATATCACAAAAAAAAAGAAAAGAAGAATCGATGCTGAAATTTAAGAAAAAAGGAAACGTTATTATATTATATGGGTAATAGTGAAGAAGGAAAACAAAAAAAAAGTAATGAGATCTAAAGATGATCTCATTACATTTTTTTTCCTTCTTCTTCGCTAAAAAGTTGATCTCTCTATCGTTTATATTTCCAAGTCCGTTATTAGCATGTTGACACTCGTGTATTCTCCTTTTTCGAAAATGTGTTGAATGTTTATCTTTACTCTTTTGAGTTTTTTTTACATCAGTGAACGCGCTCTCACCACCCAATTTGTCTACGAGTTCGAGTGAGATTTTTGGATATATGTAACTTCCATAGAACAACGACAAATCGTCCTTGTCAAATTCTCTATCTTTAGCGATGATGATTTTCTGCAGATCGCTTTGGTACTCGTAAAACAAATCGAGCATGGCTTCATCCAATTTCAAAGACATCTTATATTTGTCATATTTATGCTCTAAGTCCTTCATCTCGACCTTGTTCAATCCGATGGGATCGTGTTGTTGTAATCTATAGATTTTATAACCGAATTTCTTACACGTTTCGACTCGTTTCAATTTCAATTTGCATCTTTTAGGTGTTGCTGTCATGATCGATTATTTGTTTTTTTTTGTTTTATGAATTCTTGCAAATAATGTTTATTTTAAATTTTGTATTTTAATAATTTGTTTAAAAAGTTTTTTTTTTTTTTTACTCTTTATATATATATAAAAAAAAGTTTTTTAATTTTTAATTTTCTTTAATGTGAAAATTTTTTTTGTAAAAGTTTTTTTCTCTTTATATATAAATAAAAAGTTGAATTTTAACATCCTTTTTTTCTCGTATTAATTCAATTTTTTTCATGTTAAGGAATATAAAAAATTGATTAATTTCATCAAAAAAATATATTTTTCATATTAAAGAAAAAATTGAATTAAAAAAAAAATGTTCACATTAAGAAAATTAAAAACTTTTTTTCATATATATATAAAGAGTAAAAAAAAACAAAACTTTTTAAACAAATTATTTTAATACAAAATTCTAAAAAAAAAATATTCTTACAAATGGAGCAAACAGTTAAAAAAATGGAAAATTTAAATGAGAAAACCGTACCTCAGTTAAACGAGATTTGTAAACAATTAAAAATTCCACATTTCAGAAATCATAGAACTAAATCAAAAAAAATTGAAGTCATACAGAAATATTTGCGAAACGATGGAAATGCAAACAAAATGTCGATAGCAACGACGTCAAAAAATGGATCGGTTGTGAAAAATGAGAAGAAGAAGAAAAAGATAGTAAAAAGAATCGAAATGCCGATGTCGAAAAAAACCAAAAATGTTTCGATTGTGAAAAATAAGAAGACGACTAAACGAAAAGCCATTGAAGAATTTCAAGTTTCAAAAGAAAAGAAAAGAAAAACTAAAACGAAAACGAGTGATGCACTTCAGATTCTAGACAAACGAGATATATCGAGCAAAATTTGACGAGCAATCAACGAAGGGAAAGGAGAAGAATATGTAGCACAACTCATCATGGAACTATTCCAATCGAAGCCCATAGAACGGGAGAGTGCAATCAAAGGCATTTTTAAAACTTTTGACGTGGTTCCCTCGTTCAAGAAAATTGATCCAAAATTGTTCATGGAACAGGTGAAGAAAAAAGTATTGGATTTGTTTTGCAAATACATGAACGTGGGACTAAAAATTAACATGATACTCCATTGCATGATGAATAAAATCGATGTGAAGTCCGGCGAGAGCATCGTGAAAAATGCATATTTCAGATCTAACGTCGAACCCGTATTTCGAGGTTCAGATTTATCGGACGTTTTTGAAAAGATGAAAGACAAGATGTTGACGTCTCTCACGAATTATCATATGAAGGTGGTAATTGGACGTTCGATGAGGTGTTGAAACTCGAAATTCATATAACTGAAAACGATTCGTTGAAAGGGTCTTTCTACGTGAAATTACCGTATTTCTTAGCTAAAAAACAATCCGTGATCAACGTGAGAAATAAAGATGATCAGTGTTTCAAATGGGCAGTCACCTCCGCTTTATACCCTGTCAAAATACACTCCGATAGAGTTTCTTGTTACGAGGAGACTTCTAAAAATCTTGATTGGACCAGAATGACTTTTCCAACAGAGTTAAAACACATCGAACGTTTCGAGGCTCAAAATCCCACTGTAGCAGTGAATGTCTTGGGATATGACAATGAAAAACGAATGATCTATCCTCTCAGACAGACTTCGTATCTCGAAAGAAAAAAACGATTATTTTATTATTGACTTCGAATGGTGACAATCGTCATCATTGTTGGGTTAAACATCCGAGCCGATTACTGTCGAGACAAAATAATAAACATAAACATAAGATATGTTTATGTTGCAACTACATGAACGTGTTTCACAGCAAAAAATCGTTAGCAAAACATCAGGAATATTGCAACGAAAATCAAGGTGTCGCCGTCGAAATGCCCAAACCCAACACCATTGTGAAGTTTGAAAATCACAATAGAAGGGTAAAAGTACCATTCATCGTGTACGCCGATTTCGAATGTTTCACCGCGAAAATGAGTTCCTGTCAACCCAACGCTCTTCAAAGTTACGTCGAAAGATATCAAAAACACACACCTTCGGGCTATTGCATTTACGTGAAATGCATTTTTGACTCGCAACACGACATGGGTCCCTTCATCTACACGAAACAGTGCAAAGACGATGACATGGCCCAAAGGTTCGTGGAAGAATTAGAATCGAAAATTCAAATGTTATTCGACAAATTCAAAACTCCGGCGAAAATGATCATCACGCGAGAGCAGCAGGACGAAAATAATAGAGCCACCGAATGTCACATATGCAGACAATCGTTCGACGAGAATTCAGAGGAAAATAATAAGGTCAGAGACCACGATCATTACACGGGTCTGTATCGCTGTCCGGCTCACAGCAGATGTAATTTAAAATATCGAGACGCCGTTTTCTATCTGGTGATATTTCACAATCTCTCAGGTTACGACAATCATCTGTTCATGAAAAATCTCGGCACCTCCCATGAAGAATTAAATTGCATCGCGAACAGTGAAGAAAGATACATTTCCTTCACGAAATGGAAGCTCATGGAGAAGAAAAGAGTAATCGATGGAGAGACGTTGGAAGAAAAAATGAAATCCATTCGTAGAAGCATACGTTTCATTGACAGTTTTAAATTCATGTCGACCGCTCTGGAAAAATTAGTCGATAACATGAGCAAGGATCAATTTAAAATCACGAGCGAACATTTTGGAGAACGAGTAGACATCATGTTGAGGAGAGGAGTCTATCCTTATGATTACATGAACGATCTAAAGAGATTCGAAGATGCCGCACTACCTTCAAAAGAAGATTTTTATTCGAAATTATATGAATCCGACATTTCCGATGAGAATTACGAACATGCCAAAAACGTGTGGAAATCATTCGATATGAAAACCATGAGAGATTATCACGATCTCTATCTGAAGACCGACGTTCTGCTCTTGGCAGACGTGTTCGAAAATTTTCGAGACGTCTGTCATCGAAATTACGATCTGGATCCCGCTTGGTATTTCACCGCACCCGGTCTGGTGTGGGACGCTCTGTTGAAGACCACCGAAGTCCAATTGGAATTATTATCCGACGTGAACATGTTGCTCATGTTTGAAAGGGCTGCGAGAGGTGGCGTCTCGATGATCTCCCACAGATATTCTGAAGCTAACAATCCCTACATGAAAGAAGGTTTCGATTCGAAACGGTCGAATAAATACATACAGTATTGGGATGCTAATAATCTGTACGGTTGGGCTATGAGTCATCCTTTACCGATTAGAAATTTCGAATGGGTGACGGAACCGGAAGAGATGCAAAAATGGAGAGACTATCCTTGCATTTTAGAAGTCGATTTGAACTATCTGGAAGACTTACACGATCTACACAATGATTATCTGCTGGCTCCCGAACGAATGGAACCGAACAAAGGAGACGAGGATAAACCCATTCCCAATTTATTTAACAAACGTAACTACGTCATCTACAGCGAGAATTTGAAACAATACGTCGATTACGGGATGAAATTAGTCGACATACATCGCATCATTCAATTCGACGAAGAGCCTTGGATGAAAAAATACATCGATCTCAACACGAATCTCAAAATTCGAGCCAAGAATGATTTTGAAAAAGATTTCTTCAAACTCATGAACAATTGTGTGTACGGTAAATCGATGAAAAACATCAGGAAGAGAACCGATGTTCGACTCGTCACATGTGAGAAAAGAGCTAAAAAATTAGTGGCAAAACCCAATTACAAACACCGAACCATATTCAACGAAAATCTAGTGGCCGTTCACATGCAAAAGACACACCTGAAGTTCGACAAACCGTATTATCTCAGACCGATCATCTTAGATATCAGCAAGCGATTGATGTATGAGTTTCACTACTATTACGTCTAACGAAAATTTGGTGATAAAGCCAAACTACTGTTCACCGACGTGGACAGTTTAGTTTACGAGATAGAGACGAAAGACGTCTACCAAGATATATCTCTGGACATGGCCGCGTGGTTCGACACGAGCAATTATCCCGTTGCTCACCCGTCCAACATTCAATCAAATGACAACAAGAAGGTGTTGGGTAAATTTAAGGACGAGAGCGGCGGTAAACAAATCGTTGAATTCATAGGCTTGAGACCCAAACTGTATGCTTATCGTCTAGAAGATGAAGAGATCAAGAAGTGTAAAGGGGTTAAAGTGTGCGTGGTGAAGAAAAACATCTCTTTCCAAGAGTATAAAGATTGTCTGTTAGGAGGTGGTCCGGTGTATAAGACTATGAAATCGATTCAAAGCGAAAATCACGACTTGTATATCGAAATAGTCAAAAAGATTTCGCTGACAGCTGACGACGATAAGAGATTCGTGTTAGATGATAAAATAAGCACTTTGGCACTCGGACATTGGACTTTGGATCTAATTAGAGATGATTTGAATGTGGATGATAAGATTCCAGATATGATTGTGGATGATAGGATTCCAGATATGAGTAAGGATGATAGGATTCCAGAAAATCAAGAGGAATTAGATGGATTCGAGATTATGGAAATCGATAGAGACATCGAGAGAATCAAAGATTTTCTAGGCGTGTTTTCCAGAGATGCCTTGCCGAAGAGAAGACCTCGACAATCGGAATGCGGAATTTTAAATCTAGACGATTTATCGGGTGAAGGCACTCACTGGGTGGCGTGGTTCAAGAACGGGAAGAAGAATTATTATTTCGACAGCTACGGAATCTCGCCGCCGAAAGAAATAAAGAACTATTTCAACAAATCGATGGTTCGTTACAACACGGAATGAGTGCAATCACCAGATCAAGTGTTTTGCGGTCACCTGTGTCTCTACGTTCTCAAGAGATGGTCTGAAGGAGATCGGTTTCAAGACATTCTCAATGATTTACATTAGAGAGAGATTTTTTTTATAGTATATAAAGATAAAAAAATTATTTTAAAAAATTTTAATCGAATAAAAACGAAAAATAAAAATAAAATAATTCATTTTTTAATAAACTGCGTTTTGAAATATATTTTTTTAAAAAAAACAAAAAATCTCAAAACAACATGCCAGTCGATAAATTTGGTAGAAGTGACGGTGAAAAAGTCAACCTAAGAAAGAAGAGGAAGACGTTCGAAGTGGACGATGGTTACGATGTTGCCAACTTGGATGAACGTTACGTTTGGAGATACCAACCTCGAGAGGAACCTTTGAACATGAACGATAAGAAGCTTTACAATCTTCCCGAGCCAATAGATCTCGCAGATGCTGCAACTAAAAAATACGTCGACAGGGGGAACGCCGATTTCAAATGAATCATGCTAGATAATTACATGGATAAAAGCATGACCAACGATCTCGATCTGAAATCCAAACGTTTGGTGAAAGTCGCAAATCCCATAGATCCCACGGATGCCACGACCAAGAAATACGCAGACGACTCTCACGTGAGATTCAGCAAACACCTGAGAAATAGATATGTTCAGAAAACGATGCACTCGGAATTGAACGCCAATTCTAACAAGGTAACGAACGTGGCCACTCCCACGAATCCCAAGGACGTGGCAACCAAACACTACATAGATCTGGAACAGAGAAAGTCTGACAGACGAGAAATGAAATTGGATCTGAATGCGGGATTCAACAAGATATTGAATCTGTTGAAGGTCAACGACACGGATGCGGACTCAACCGCAATCAACAAGGGCTACGTAGATTCTGCCATGATACGATCACAAGAATACCTAGAATCACAAGTGGACAATCTCTACCTGAACAAACAATCTGGCGGAACCATGGAGGGTGGTATCGACATGAACGGTGAGAATTTATTCGGACTCAGTCACGATCCCGAATTCGATTCCAGTGCAGTCAGCAGAAAGTACGTGGACGACAACTCGGTCTGGAGAAAGGGTGACATCATAGAAGGTAAACTAGACATGGGTGGACACGCGCTCACGAATCTACCAGATCCCGTGAACATGATGGATGCCAGCACCCTGATTTCGGTGGTGGAGAAAGTCAAATATGCTAGACAATTGATCACCATGTGGGCTGAGGAGGCCGGCACCTTAGATGAGGGAAAAGCTGAGTGGTCTTTCGGAAATGGAGGTAGCAGATCAAAACATGGTCAGGTGGGATATCCCATGCCGCTGGGAGGTGAAATCCTTCAAATGAGTCTGGCTTCCTCGGATTTGAATAACAGAGCGGTCGTCAATCTCATGGTGAATGGAGTAGAGAGCAATAAGAGATACAGCGTCAAAAAGACTGAGAATCAACACGCGAATGTTAGCACGTTCGGCACGCCTCTCAAAGTGAACGCCGGAGACAGGATTAATTTCGTTATGAAAACCAATAATCCCGAAGCTGCCACTTCCATGGTGAGTCTACTGATCAAACTAGTTCCTTTGAACAAACAGTGAACGCGTGGAAAATAATGAATTAAAAAAAATAATGTGTGATTTATTAAAAACAACAAAAAAGTAATGAGATTTAGAAAGATGTTCAATCTCTCTAGATCACATTACTTTATTTATTTTTTATTTTGTTTTTTTTGTTTTTTTAATAATTACTCATTACTTTTTTTTTATTTTTTTGTTTTTATTTTTTTTTCACACTCGTCTCTTATCGAATGATCGACATCTTATTTCCATCCGATTCGATTCTCTGTCCGACAGGACCAGGGCGAAGGCTTCGGTTTTTCTCGGCACGTTCCTATCGAATTGCATCTTGATCTGAATGTCTAAGACGCTACTCTTGAGTCGTTCACTCTGTTTACTGACGTCGAATACAAACATGGGATACATCGACTTGTATTCGCCGGTAGATATGTTAGGGTTGCTCATCAATTCATCTAGACCGTGATACTTCTTTCTAAAATCAGCGGCATCGCCGTACAGTCTGCAGAAATCGTTCTTGTTGAATGACGCATTGTAATCGATTGCTGGATATCTCGTAGCATTCAGAAACACTTGCATGTTTCTTAAATGGCAGTGATCGAACAGCGATGCATTCTTTTCCTGAGACCCGTCCCTATCGGTCTGAAACGCAACCATGATGAAACGCGGTCTCTCGGAAGTGGATTTCACCGTCAATCTCCAATTGAAGTGATTCGTGGAGAGAGGAATGCTAGCCGTGTGGCACTGTCTCATTCTAAATCCCATGGGTAATTTACTCTTGGATTCTATAATCTTGTAGAGACGCGCTTTTTCCTCGATCAAAGGCTCCACGTGCAGAACGAACCATGATATCTTGTGTAGAGTTATCTTACCCGCATTGGTCGCAGTGAGTCTCACAATTGCGTCGTCGTCTCCTTTTCGAATCAACGTCAGATTATGTTTGAATCCGTACATGATCTTGTTGTAATCATCCGCAAATCCGAAGATGTGTTCAAAAGGTATCCTGAACGAAAACGTTCCTTTAGGTCTAGACGTCTTGACGACGTAGTCGAATATCGCGGCGGCGCCGGTGCTAGCAGGGCCGACAGTGTATTTCACCCACAACTGATTAAGTCCTCTGGATTTCGAAAAATCATCAGGATACATCAAGAGTCTGAACATCGTGGTGGCCTGACCGGGATGAAACACAGATTCTATCTCTTGTCCGGATAGCATGTATTTTATATTACTGAATAGATGCATGATGCCATTATTAGCTAGAGTAACCGTGTCGTCGTTGGCGTAGTCGCTCCCATCTTCCTTGGTGAGACGTCCCTGCACCACTATGTAACTCTCGCTAGGATG
Organism: Pictodentalium vernedei; assembly: GCA_031216915.1. Lineage (NCBI taxonomy): Eukaryota > Metazoa > Mollusca > Scaphopoda > Dentaliida > Dentaliidae > Pictodentalium > Pictodentalium vernedei. The sequence continues at coordinate 38,694,833 of CM062294.1, forward strand.
GACGAATAGATCTTGAGTTTCGATGTTGATTCTTATCTCTCCCGCATTGTTCAAACTCGTTCCGGTCACCGGTTCATATTCGTGAACCTCATATTCTTGAATACTTTCATCTTTCACTATGCTTTGTGCTATATCTAATATATTTGTCATTTTTTAAAGGATTTTTGTTTTTTTTGTTTATTAATTAGCTTGCTTTTTTTTATCTAAAAATAGTTTTAATTATTTTTTTATTATTATTTTTCTTTCTTATATATATATATGTGTAAACAAGAAAATGTTAAAGAGAGTAAACAAAAAGAAATTTGTTTTTTTTATCAAAACTTTGTCTTCTGTAATTGTTGTTCGTAAAACTTTCCGATGATCTCTTCTCCATCCAAAGCTTCAATTTCGTAAGTCACCGGATCGGTGTGAAATATTTTGATTATCACGAAGATTTCCGAGGTCCATCGAGGAGTATAACCCTTTTTGAAGTGCTTCTTATAAGCGTAGATTCTCACTCGATCACCGGCCGCAAATTTCGGCGTTCTAGACTTCTTCCTAATCTTAGATCTTTCAGGATATAGATTCACGTAGACCCGTTTTTCATTTCGAGGATCGTTAGCTTCCACGGGAGTCATCTTGATCGATCTGTATCGTGTGTTGTTGTAATCTTTGACCAGACCGTTCAGAGCATATATGTATTTCTTGGTCGAATTCGCCGTGAAGTATCTGTGCATCTTTTCCTTCATCGTTCGATTCCAACTTTCCACCACGCTGGCTTTCTCTTTGTTTTTGATCGAGTAGAGGTCGACCAATCGATGAACGTGCTTGTTGTAGAATTCCTTTCCCTTGTCCACCCACAATTTACTCGGTTTTCGAGAAGACGAGTCGAACACGCTCTTCAGAGCCTCGGCGACGCAAGGTCCCGATTTATTCTTCAAAGCTCTGATCCAACCGTATTTGGAAAACACGTTGATGACCGTCAATAGATATTTGACACCCTCGTTCCACCTCGAAAACGATCTCAGGTCGACCAAGTCGGCAGACCAAATATCATCCAAACCCTTCACGAACACTCTTCTCTTTCGAAATTTACGCACGATGGGTTTGTGTAACTCCTCAGCCAATTCGCTCGTCAATAATTCTTCTTTTCAGATGCGCTTTTTTTTTTGAACGCCCCATCCGAATCGAAGTTTCGCACCGATCAGATTGCCGACCAGCGAACGTTCTATCTTCTCTCTCCTGGTCGGATTCGATATGCCTCTCAATTTCCCCAACATGTTTTTATCGCAGACGTTGTTGTGAGTCTTGGTGTCGGGATGTCCGGCGTAGCACAGATCATGATCATACGCGGCCGCGTCCACCCTATTCACAGGTTTGCTCCAAGATTTAGGAGTCAGATCGGCGTTGAGTCTCTTGTTCAATTTCGTTCCGGGTCCCGTGAAACTGTGACCAGGCAGATGCATTTCGAAAGGTAGATTATTGATCATTTTATTCACGATGCCTTTACCTTTGCTCGCATTCTTTTTTTTGATGAATCGAGTCTTGATAGAACCACACACGTCGCAAATTCCGCGAAGCATCTGTCTGTCGTTTTTAGTTCGTACTTCTCGAGAATTACTCGTCTTGGTAACTCTCTTACACCTTACGCAATACATTTTTAAGAGTTATTTAATTAATTTCGTTTTTATTTTATATATAAATTTAATATTTTTTTTTTTAAATTCTGTTCTTATTATATATATATATTTTTTTTTCAATCACTGCTCTTGAGTTCTATCATCTTACTGAATTCCTCCCTGGCCTCTTTCCTCCCCTTTTCCACGAGAGAATCCTTCATCTCTTCCTTGATGATCTGACGAGTCTTGATTCTCACTGCTTCTTTCATGGCTTCGTATTTCGTTTTCTCACCCAATATCGCGAAGTATCCTCCGTCCGATATCCTACCGTCTTTCAACGCCATCGAGATCATTTCAGATATCGTGTCGATCTTGGAGACGGCCAAGACGCGAATCTTGTCGTGTTTTCTCGCCTTCAGATATAGTTTCCTACTCAAAAAGTTTCTGAGTGTGCTAAACAATCTGGTGGCGAGAGCCACTCCTTCTACGGTCAACACGATCGGAATGCCAACCGCAGTCGACAACAATCCGATGCCGCCCGCGTGTAAACCCATGGAAATCATGATGAGTGTCGTGTTGATCGTGTTGACGAATTTCACGAAACGCGAATACTTCTTCTTGTGAGAACGGCGAGAATGTCTCTCTCAAGTTAGATATGCTTGGATTCTACTGATTTGATCGATGCGATACCTCTCTCCTCTTTCTTTTCCTTCTAGCGACGGTGCCGTCGGCAAAACGCCGTTCAGCTTCTCATCCTCATCGTCATCTAACGTCGGATACAATTTATTTCTGGTTCTCATTTTTGTGGGTTTTTTTCTTTCTAATATTAGATAAAAAATTTATGTGTGTATTATTTTTATTTTCTATTCTCCCGTATTTTATATCAACGAGAAAACTTAGACGTATGCTTCATTGAACAATAATTTCATGACGCATCCCTTGTCTTCTAAAGTCAGACTTTTACGCGCCAATTTCAGTTCTTCCGAAACTGTAGGCTTGCTGCGATCCTTACAGAAGAGTAATCTCTTCCAAAACGCAATCACTTCGTCGATTTGAACGCGTTCGAACGCCGGTTCAAAATACTTGACGACCATATCTTCCCTTTCCATCGACAGACACGAATGATTCTCGTGATCAAAGTCTAGGTGATCCCGACATCCGACGCATCGTTCTAACAAGAGGCGACCTAGTTGTTCGTTCACGCAGAATGCGTAGGCTCTCATGAGCATTTTTAAAAGAAACCTTACTCTAATAGTCTGGGAAGCGCTCATGATTTACGTATTTTTTTTTTATTATCTATTCAATTTGATATATTTATTTTTAAATAACTATTTATTTATATTTTTTTGCTCTCCTATATATATCAATCACTTTTTTTATTTCCTCGGGAAACGTGGCAGTGGGTTTGCCGGTTCGGTACCACCTCTTTTCCGTGTACCGTACACGATGATGTACAATCCACAAATCGATTTCCGTGTATGCCTCCGTAGGGATTCGGTGTTAAAATCGTGTACAGACACGGGATGGTCCAGAATCGGCAAACCACTTTTCGACGCTGGTCCAGAAACGGCAACATGTTTTTGCTCGCGATTTTTAACACTGAATCCTATGGGGGAAACCCATTTGCCGAGTCTGTACCAGACGATACACCTCTTTTTCCTTAAAATTTCATACATTTTTTCACTCTTGAGCGATGTGTATATAGAATCCAGTGGTGTAGAATCGGCAAAGCCGATTCTGTACCACCATAAAAAACGACAAATCGTGTACCTGTAACGATTTTAACACTAAATCCTATGGAGGTGTACAAGATGTACGTGTACGTGTACGAAATCTTGTACATGTGGTCCCGAATCGGCATTTATTACCCACTCACATGACTGTCTCTTTCAATTCTGTGATGAACTTTTTTGCCAATGCCGGATGTATGGTTGTGACTCTCATTATATGTGGTTATCATGTCATTTACTGTATTATGGTATCTCGGTAGTTCTTTTCGCAATAGCACCAGTGAATACTTTGAGGTTTTCTTGTCTTGATGCTAAACTTATAATTGTCGAAAATAAGATATTTCCCTCCTCTGCCATTGGGAATAAAATTTGCATTTACTTGAGCGTTTGTCATTGTAAAATATCAAATGCGAATGAATGAACGTGCTGATGATAAGATGCGTAGCTCTATATATTCTAAATTTACTGAATATTATGAATATATAGAGAGTAATCGTTTGACTGGACTTGTCAGTGAAATAATTCATGAGAGGCGAGGGACGTTGTACAAACACGAGTGTGCGAATGCGCACTCGTGTTTGTACAACGTCCCTCACCTCTCATGAATTATTCCCGAAGTTATTTCAATAGTTGATTAGAATTACCGCAACATGTTGAAACGTATTATCTGCACACACGTTAATTAAGACTATTCATTTTCGCCGCTTTGACATGAAGACGGGATGATGAACAGTCTTGAAATTAACCGAGGGAATCACTTTTTTCTTTAATGGGGTGTATCATTTCGGAGGGGTAAAGGAGGCACCGCGGGTTATATATGCCTCTCATCGCAATAAAATAGCTCCGCTATTTTCTACGAATACTGGATTCAGGACAAAATTAATCTAATTTACAATAAACAATGAAATAACAATATGAAGATGAAATGTCTATGTTTGTTTTCTGTCATCTTCTTCTGTCGCTGTGTTCTCTTTATAAGTTAATGAAATAGTCAGTTATAAATATTTATACACAGGTTCACAAGTTGTAAGATGTTTCGTTGTTGTTTGTCTAAAGCGTTTAAAGTCATTGGATTTACGTCGTCGAAAGAGGGGTCACATGATAATGTTTTGTTGAAATTTTTCGAAAAATATTATTTTTTCAGCTGCTGAATTTGCATATTACGCGGGCGGATGCGGGCGATTCGTTGGGTAAAGGGTTAAATATTTATACACAGGTTCACACGTTGTAAGATATTTCGTTGTTGTTTGTCTAAAGCGTTTAAAGTCATTGGATTTACGTCGTCGAAAATTTGGGTTGAGTGTCTCTGTCATGAATATTCTGTTCTTGATGAATTCCTTTTTTGTATGTTTCTGTTGGTCCGTTCTTTTCCAGTGTGTTTCTTCTTCGATAAGTTCTTGTTGAATGTTTCTTTTGTTTCGTTGTTGTCCGTTTGTTCTTCTCACAGTTAATAATTTATCGCGATGTTCTTCTTCCAAGTTTATTTTTGTTATCTGGATTCTCTGTGTGTTGTTACCAATCTTGCGTACTTTATTTAGTTCCTGTCATCTTCCAATTGTCCTGTGTGTTGTACCAATTTTCTTCATTTTTTTGTCGTTTGCCACTCACCACTTACTAATGAACCAATTACCATACCATACCATACCATACCATACCATATCATATCATACCTGGCGTTAGAAACTAGAAAACCTTTTGAGAAATGTTAGTTTAATCATGTTATTTCATTTTATCTGTCCCGGGAGGAAATATAAATTAGTCGCTGGAAGGAAACAAAAATTAACCACTGAAAGGAAACATAAATTTGACGCTGAAAGAAAGAGAATTTACACCCTGAAAGGAAACAATTGGGTGCTGAATTGAAAATGCACGAATTAGGCGCTAGAAAACCCAGACAAGATTTGGGCATTGACAAGAAACAGTAGTATTAAAAAAAAAATTGTTGAAATATTTCCCTATGAGGCGAGTGTACTCTCGGAGAACCTTGCCATAGTACTCCGATGGTATATTCTTTCCAATACGTAGCTTCAGTTCTAGTGTCCCATTCGTTCGTTCGTTCGTTCGTTCGTTCGTTCGTTCGTCTCTAAACATACTAACTCTCTCCTTGGTGTAAACCAATACCCACATTTCCTTCATTCTCCCACCCCACTTCCCCAATAACATTCGTTCCTTCGTTCGTTCACACCCCGTCTCTCCTCCTAACGCCCAGATGCGAACTGTTTGATGACATCCCGTGCCCCATTCTTCCCAATCTCCTCGATAAACATACTAACCCTCTCTTTGGTGTAAACCAATATCCACATCCTTCATTCTCCCATCCCACTTATCCATTTTTCTCTCAGTGAATCTTATTCCGTTAGACTGATATTTCATACACTCTAACGAAAAGCGTTCCAGGGTCTCTTCTACCCCTAAACCACACACTTGGCACTTCTTTTCACTGTCTCCCAATTCACCCCTAAGCGACTACATCCGCGATATCAGCATAAACAGCAGTGCCCCCGCCCAAACATGTCATCAAGGTAGTCTTCAAAACCTGGCTTCTTTTAGTTTAAACAGTATTTATTGGGAAAAATATAATCATGTAATTATGAAACAGAAGAATATTGCATACATAGAAAATTAAACAAAGGTACGGATAACTATAGTTAGAACATGGAGATAGGCCTAAAATATGGGTGTATCCTTTCGCCAATTCTTTTTGCATTGTACATGAAAGGTTTAGGAGATGAACTTCTGTGTAGCGACGAGGGGTTAGCAGTTGGGGACTTGAAGATCCCAGAGCTATTTTGTGCAAACGACATGGTGCTAGTGTCAGAAAGCGAAGATGGGCTAGCGAAAATACTTGGAATTGTTTGGAAATATGGGAACAGATGGAGTCTCGAACTAAATGAAAGCAAAAACAAAGTTATACCCGTGGGCCGTAAACTGGACCCTACTCGAAGATAGAGAATGGGGGAGTTTTGTATTCCGAAAGGTAGCAGCAAACTTCTTAGCGTAGGAGAGACTACAAGGATCTGGGGGTAAATATAAACAGCACAGGAAGAAGCATCTACCGAAACTACACAAATCATTTGATTCTGAAGGAGAGGCGAATTCTTAACCAAATGAAACTTATAGGGAGAAACAGTTTCAATAAGGTTTTCGTGGGGAAAAAAATTTGGGAAATGGTGGGTCTGCCAAGTATGGCATATGGTACGGACGTGGTGCCCCTAAACCAAACGGCTGTAAAGAGCTTGGGAACCCCGCAGAACGATGCAGGCCGATGGATAACGGGGTCGAGTAATGCCGCAGCGCTAGAAGTAATCAGGGATGAGCTTGAATGGATGAGGATCAAGGACAGGATAGACTTATTGAAACTCGGTTATCTTAATTATTTGGTAAATCTCCCCGACAGCCGATGGTGTAAAGTAATTTTCCTGAGTATTTTCAACTAAAATATCAAGACAGGGTGGATGGTCTAAGTGGGGGAGCTAACAGAGAACTACTCATTGGAGATCTCGAACCAAAACGTACATGTAGGGGCATCCTAGGGTAAACAAAATCGTTAGAGAAAGTGTCATGGAGGATGGTAACCTTAATTGGCGAGAGGGGGTCAAATCAAAGAGGTCCTTGGGTGGCCTGCGTGAGACAAAGAAGCCTGGTTTTTGCCACATTTGGGGGTCACTGTTGTTCAAGCTGAGGTCGCGATCCCTGGAGCTGAGAGGAAAAATTGGGAAAAACAGTGAAAAGGAGTGCCAGATGTATAATTTTTGCGTGGTGGAGACCCTGGAACACTTTCTTCTAGAATGCCCAAAATACCAGTCCAACAGAATAAGATTCACTGGGAGTACAATGGGGAAGTGGGATGGGAGAATGAAGGACATGTGGTTAGGAGGAGACTCAAAAGAGAGGGTTAATATGCTAATCGGAGAGATTGGGAAGAATGAGGCAAGGGATGTCATCAAACAGTTCATCTCCGAGTGTTGGAAGGAAAGAAGAAGCGTGGGAATAGGGAGGCAGTTAGGAGTACAGGGGTAACCAAGGCCTTCTCATCCGACAGCCGCTACAAATCAGTGGCCGGCCGAAGTGTTATTATTATACCGCTTGAATGCAAGTGGCAAGGTTGCATTCAGGCTTCACAGATTGAAGATAGGCTAAATTTAAGTATTAATACTAATTTTTCTTAGTATTTTTATTTTGTATTTTTTTTCATTTTCTTATTTGTATATATTTTTTTTATTGATTATTATTATTATGATTATTATCATTTTATTTAGTATTATTATTAATATGATGATTATTTTATTATTAGCGTTATTATTAAGATTATTATTTTTATTTTATATGTATTATTATTTATTTTTTATTATTATTATTATTCATGATTAAAGTTTCACTTTCAACAGTAATTGTGTCAGACTTGACCATTGCACTGACGGCGCGAATCTTTGTTGATAAGTGTAAACACGTAGTCTGGCAGCAGGTGACGGGTCTGCTGCGTGGCGATTAATATAATAACACTTATATATGCGAGCGACGCGGGTGTATAAAATAAGCACGAGATTACGTCATGCGCACTCACGTTTCTACATGCCAGTAGCGCTGCAGCATAAACTAGAATTATTTAATGACTGTTAATGTAGAACTTACATACAAGGTTTTGTTTCTATTTTTATAAAATTTCCCATTCATCTAAATCTGGAATACTTACTGAGTGTGATAATGAAGCGACTTGTGTTTTCAGTTTTCTTTTTCATTTTCTCCCCTTTGCTCTTTTAATAATATGGAACGCCTGGATTAATTCTTCGTGCACATTTTCTTTCGGTTCCCATGTGGTTGTTCTCGATTTAAGCCACTTAACTTTATAATGTTTTCTCCCGTTTATTTGTTTACAAGCCAAGATTTTGTCGACCAAGTATTTTTTGTCTTCCTCGTTTTCCACGCTGTCATCTGCTGTGGAACTCGCGTTGTCATATTCGGGTGATTCGGGTGATGCGTTCGGTGTGCTATCTTCCGGTTGGCTTTTATTGTCTTGTAGCGGCGTTTCTTCCTCGAGACTATTCGTCGGGCGACTTTGGGAATTGATAAACGGTTTTAATCTGTTCACATGTACATGTTGTGCTGCTGTTTGTATTTTTGTTGCGCGTCATCAATATTCTGTTTGACTATCTTCCTTGTTATTTCAAAATTTTTCAATATATTTTCGAGATGTTGACTTGCCTCGGCGCCCACGTGTTTTGATGGAAGTAATTCGTTGTCTATTGGTAGTTGACATTCTTGTCCAAACAACACACACACGAAAAGGGCTGCATTGAGTGGATTCGGTACACAGTGACACACTGTACGCGAACATTACACTTGGAAGCAGTTCAGGCCAATTTGATTGTTTTTCGTCGCAGTGCATCCGAAGTGTTTTGGTGATTGTTGAATTCATTCTTTCACACGCGGCATCCGTTTGTGGGTGGCAACTGCTGGTCGCGACTTTTGTGATCAGAAAAAGATTGCACAGTTCTTTGATTAGTTTGGATAGAAAATTTTGTCCTCTGTCCTATAAAAGAGTTTTGGGGGCTCCATATCTACAAATTATTTCTGAATATAAAATTTTAGCAATTTCTGATGCTTCCATTGTCTTAAGTGGGAATGCTTCTGGCCATTTTGAAAAAGCATCTACAATTAACAAAACATATTTATATCCCTCTGTGGATGTTTTAAGAGGCCCTAAAATATCTATATGTAACCGACTGAACGAGCTTTCCACTGGTAATGGTTTTAGTGGTGCTGGATGTTGGTGGGTTGCATTTTTGTTTTTCTGACATGAAATACAGAATTTTACATAAAACTGAATGTTGGTGCACATGCCTGGCCATAAATATTTGTATCTGATTAAGTGATAAGTCCTATCAATACCTTGGTGTCTACCCAGTAAAGAGTCATGATATGATAACAGTATATCATTTCTCAGAGTGGCACCACTAGTTGTTTTATTAAGCGATCAAGGCGATGTCCATTACCTGATGGGTAGTAGAGGGGGTATAAAATTCCATCTTCTAGGATGTAGTCATTCGCTTCCAATATTATTCTTCTGGCTTCTTTGTTGTCTTCCGGAAATTTTCTATCCTCCAAATATTCGATAAAAAGATTAACGTCCGCGTCCGTTGTTTGCGCGAGTCTGGTGTCGGCCTGAGATACCGATGCGACGCGTACTATGGATTCTAAAGGGTCACACTGTTGGATTACCTCTTCCGTTTGAGTCTGGGAAGTTGTTTGTTTGTTTACGGTACTTGCGGTCATTATAGGTGCCTGTGGATTTTCGTCAATTTCCATATTTTTAGTTTTCGGATATTCTCGTCGCGAAAGTGCATCGGCGTTTAAATGCTTTTTACCTGCCTTTTGAATAATTTCTAAGTTATACCCTTTCAGTTTAAGGAACCATCTCCCTAACCTGCCACTACATTGTTTAAGGTGTTTTAAATAAGAATTTGCAACATGATCCGTTATTACGGTAAATTTACCATTTTGTAAGAAGTTCTAGAGGATAAAATCACAGGTCAAACAGACGAACACACAAACAGACATGGACATGGCATGAGAAAACAATAGAAGAACAATCTTACCGCACACAGCAGTAAATACAACAGAACTACACACAGTAGTATAGAATACTAGACACACAGTCTACAACGTACATCCAAACACCTAAACATTCAAATCAGCAACTGAATTAGGACCCAATCTCACATCTCATTTACACACAGTAATCAATGGAGCATTACTGTGAACACAGCTCATTGCGTCATTGTTGGCACCTTGTGTCCACTGACACAATTATACAATATATATTGTTATATATATATATATGATATTGTTTAATACCTTCAACTATTGCGAGACATTCGCGTTCTGTAATACCAAATTTTTGTTCTGCCTCTGTGAGCGATCTACCGCCATATGAAACTACTACTTCCTTACCGTTTTCGTCCAACAGACCGAGTATATAACCAATAGAAAAGCCTGATGCATCTGTATATAGGAAAAATTCTTTGTTGAAATCTAGGAATGCCAGTACGGGAGGGGTTGTCCAGGCTTCTTTCATAGTGTTGACGGCCTTTTCACATTCTGCAGTCCACTGAAAAGACACATTCTTTTTAAGAAGATTAGTGAGGGGTCCTGCTTTTTTTTGGCAAAATTGAACACGAACCGCCGATAATAATTACAGAGGCCCAGAAAAGCTCGGACATCTTTGACATTTTTCGGTCTAGGAAACGAGGACACAACGTCCGTTTCAGAACTGTCAACTGAAATACCATTCTTAGAAAGAACATGTCCTAAATAGTGTACTTTCTTTGCTGCAAACTCACATTTAGAAGGCTTCAACTTGAGATTGGCGTTGCGCAAGGCTTCAAACAATTGCGACAGGTGTTTGAGATGTTCCCCAAAAGACGTAGAAAACACAAGAAGATCGTCGACGTAACATAAACATGAATACCATTGTAAATCTCGAAGAACCTCGGCCATAACTAACTGGAAACTTGCTGCGCTATTCATTAATCCCATGGGAAGTCTTTTGAACTGATGAACACCTCTGAGTAACGAATGCGGTTTTGTGCCTAGAATCCCGGTCTAATTCTATTTGAAAATATCCCGAAAACATGTCAAGACAAGAGAAGATTGTAGCCTTTGATTTGGCAATTGTGTCTGTGATATCGTCCACGCGAGGGAGGGGTTTATGAGATTGGCTTAGTCAAGGCATTCAGTTGCCGGTAATCGACAGTAAACCTAAATGAATTATCCTTCTTCCTGACCATTACAACAGGAAATATCCATTCCGAAACTGAGGGTTCAATAATGCTATATTTTTCAAATTCGTCAATCTGCTTGCTAATCTCAGCCTTTATGGCTGGAGACGCCCTATAAAATCGACGTCTCACTGGGGAAGAATTACCTGTATCTATTTTATGACTGTAAATGTTAGTTTTACCAAGTTCTGAGAAATCCTTAGCGAAGCAATCCCTATTCCTACCAAGTAGTACCATTAGTTCCTGTTTTTGAAGTTCTAATAAATCTGAACGTGACAAGTCGATGCCAAGAGACTCAGCGTCAGCAAGATATTTTTCACAATTACCAGGGCCATTTCGACCTATATAATTCACCGAAGCTTCAGAACTGACATTACTCTCATCAACAGTGTGAAAAATATCCTCAGGGCCGACGTGCTGAAAACAACCGAGAACATGTGAAGACTTCAACTTAACATGGGAATTAGTTGGGTTAAGCACCTTGGAAACAGCCTTATTATTAATCACTTCAACGAGCGTTCGTGCGCTCATCATATGCAAGTTGCTCACTAAATTCAAATCGGGCTTTATAATACCTATTGAAGTAGCAATACTGTCTGGACCAACACACACTGGCACAATTGTTTCACTACGGGGTGCCAGAGTGATGTCCTCTAGCACTCTGACGTTATATGTACAATTAGTTTGTTTTTCGACATTGTTTGCTGGAACGTGTGTCATACCATCCTGCAGTATGATAGCTTTTTGAAGAATATCAATATTGGCTTTGTTTTGTGTAAGAAAATCCATACCTAGAATAATATTTGCTGGCATTTTCTCCAAAATCAGAAAATCTTGAATTAAATCTAATCTACCCAGGGAGAGATGCAAAGTAGTTTCCCCTAAAAATCTGAGTAAGTTTCCATTTACACCTGACAATAGCTTAATGCTGGGAGGGTGAATTTCCACTTTGTTCCACAGATCAGTTGATTGTAGTATATTTTTGGATATACACGATCGACTGGCTCCTGTGTCGATCAATGCAGCAATTCGTGTGTACACGTTCTCTAGCCTAATATCTACCTTATTTCCAGTTAATTCAGCACTTACAGAAGTGGTCAGGACCGGTACCCTGTTAAACTTACATGCGGCACTAATGTGACCGATTCTTTTACAAGTATTGCACCTGTAACTTCTGACGTGACATTTTGAGGCATCATGAAAATTTATTCCACACCTGTGTCATAAAGGGAATCGACGCCTTCTACCTCGATATGGACGGTGCTCTGACCATCTGAAATTCATTTCAGTGTCTAGCCTTTCACGGTTACTCGTGGGCCGGTTTCCCGTGTCAACAGCATTTATCTGCCGATAATCTCTGTTGCACCATTCTTGACACACATTATCAAATTGCTCAAACTGACAAGAATTATTTTCATTAGGGGTTATGGTAATGACAATGTGTAATAAGTGCTGTAAATAACAAATGAAGTAAACATATCGACTTAAATGCAGAGCATATACCTGAAAAAGTTTGAAACTGGTTTTCAAAACTGGCTAATATACTCCTGCAATATATTACCATAGGGTCGCTACTTTGTGACAACTCGTATTGAATACGGTGATACGTTTCATGTTCACCGAGAAAACTTATGCATGTGAGCAAAGATTCCCTGTATGATGTATACCATTTAAGAATTTCTGAAACTGGTTCGTGCTCCATTATTGTGAAAAAGAAATAATTTTCTGCAATTTTCCACCCTTCAAATGTAGTATACAAGCACGAGCGAGCGAGAAACTTCGGAGAAGTTAACCACTAACTCGTAAATTGGGATTCTCCACCATATATGACCGGCGGAAATCTACCCGCGCGGTGGGGTGCTTGGCAAGCTCGGGATCAGACCAGCTCTTTCCGGTTAAGGGATATTGCTCATGGAACACCGTGTAATGTTCGGAGAGAAATGTCTATTAATGGAAGAAAGCTGACCTGCAGGGGTTTATGGGATACATTAACGTTGACGGCACGACTGGGGTCCCACTATGTCGGTAATCCTGATTGGAACGTATCACCCCTCAGCTGATATAGGATTTAGCTCTTACCTACAGGCCATTGTGTGGGTCACTCAGGGCTTATACACCAACGATAAGACGGATCAACGATTATGGTTCATATATATATATATTTACAACTCAATATTTCTATAAATTATCCCAATATTACAATACATCTTAAATCATATGACTAGTCACACCCCGTAAATAATACAAATATACACTAATAACTATGGTAAGTTTATATTTCCCAAATTCGTATTTATGAGAAGATATCGGGGCCGGAATTAAGTAGGGTCCGTTTATGAATATCCGCAGGTTATTGTTTCATTTAATTATTAACCATCCGCATCTTAATATACTTATGTAACATGACTTCAGTAAAATTTAATATTATGTACTTCGACTGATATCCAATACCCCTATAACGCTGCTCCGTGAAAGTGTCGTTAAACCTCAGTAATAAACAATTATAATATTCTCTCATAAAACATATTCCAAATTATAAAATACTTAACTTAAATCTGTCGATCTTCTACTCATGCGGTTCCTATAACCGTCTACATGCTGCCCAGAATGGCAAGTCTACCGGAATACACAACTATGTAACAGAAGTCAAGGGAGTGGCTGAACGGAAGCAGCCAATGTATGTGGACGAGAAGGGGCATAATGAGGGTCGGTACGTGAGTAGACCAAAGGTTAGAAACTTTTGGGTCGGTCAAAAGGTGACCGTGCTCCGGCCGACACGGTTAGGTAGACCGCGCTTACAGTGGGAGGGGTCATACGCTGTAACAAAAATAATGGGCAACGGACATTATCGAGTGGACATAGATGGATGTCGAGTGGTTTACCGCGCGAGGTTTTTGCGTAGATGCCAAAGTATGAAGGACACTGAACCCACGCGAACAGGAGAGGGGGGTACATTGGGGCAGGAGATGCACCAAGAGGTGGCCGGAGTAGCCACAAAATGGCAGCAGAGATGTAGATGTAGGAGGGGCCCAGGAACTTGGAGTGGAGCAGGAGTTAATCTACAGAGCGTTGCAGCTGAGGTAGCGAGCTCTGGTACGACAGGCATCGCCTGTGGGCATGAAGGTGTTGGGCGTGAAGATGAGTGGGGTCCTTGGTGGAGTACGCGCCCAAGGAATAGGTCCCGGTGGAGGGGACAGAGGGGCTCTCTAGGGAATTGTAAGGGTCCCCATCATAAATGGGAGTATTTAAAGTTGGTGCCTAATGGGGCAGGTAAACCGCTGACGGGCATGAGTCGGACGGGACACCCTATCCAAGGATGGGGGCAAATTAGTGAGATGACAGGAGTTGGGACAAGGGGCCCATCGGCTGGCTTGGGTCAGGGTGGATACCCCTTGCTAATTTTTTTTTTTTTACGCAGGAACGTGTATGAAAGATTAGTGTTATATTTTGCAATAGAGAGGATGTGAGTGTTTTGGGGGACCAGTTGGCTGAGTGTGACCCAACGGGTCACCCCTATTGTGCGCCAGTTGGAGTGTGCGCGCGAAGGTGACGTGAGATGTGTATAGACTCATGAGGTTCCAAAGGGGAACCGAGCCAAATTACTGGGAGCTATTTGTGGTGCGCATCAGTGTACGCATGTGTATGACTGTGTGTGTGAAAATTATAAGTATACTGGTGTAAAAGTGGAACAAGACTGTGATATAGCTCTAAGAGAGAAGTATTAAAGTGGATGCACGTGAATGCTATCCCCTTGGTGTTTTTGGAACAACTGAGAGTATGTTCCTTGGTGGGAGTTGTCAAGGTGATGGCCAAAAGTTGCGATTTTGTTGTATAAAACTGTAAATATTTTAAATAATATTTCTGCCTGGGTTAAATGTAAAGCAAGATAGGTATGTGAGGGACCCTGAAAATAGATTTGTCAAACTCTGTTAATTAAGTATGAAATTTAATGTCCATTATGGCGCAACGCCATATGGGCTTCTGATAACAAATCAATAGCAAGAGAGACAATATTCTCTTCTGTAATAATTATCTGGGTAATTAAAGACCAGTTAAATTATAATCGTTGGAAACAGTGCATCACATATGTTCTGGACACACACCCATATTACGCATCTATCCTGTCTCCGAAATGTCAAAAGATACCGAAATGAGAGTCTTTCAAAGGAACTTTAAAGCGAGTGTTAAATTAAGATAGAACTAGAACTAAGCGGCCAAGTTCAAGAGAAGCGATTAACTGAGAATAAATGTTCTGGCTATCTAAAATAAAAATCGGGGGATTTCTCGAAAAATTCATTCCAGCCAATTCCAGTCGGAAGGTGTGTAAGGCTGTGGGTCGTTGCGAGGCAGTTGGCCTGAGGGCACTAGAGAAGGTCCGAATTTAGCCTTGGACGTCAAGGGTCATAGGCGTCGAGATTGAAAGTCCGCGTATTGTCGTAACCCTGTGAGGGTTGTAAGGAACCGATTGTAGTTTGTTAACGGTTGCGAACCGTAGTGGCATAGTAGCCAAAGAAGTAAAAGCTGTAACGTTGAGGTCTAGAAACCGTGTTAAGAGCTTGAGTAAGCGCTGGAATAGCTCGCGAGATAAGATAGCTTTAGGCGGTGCGAGAATCGGTGATGTTGAGAACACTTTGCAGAATATTTTTATGTAAGCTTTGTTAAGTATATATCCGAAGGCGAAGAATAACTTAACCCCGTGAGAGCCAGGCAAGGCGCAAAGTGATAGTGAACCTGTGCTCAAAATAACTTTTTTTCTTTGCGTAGCAATATGCTACACATTTCCAAAAAATGAACAGCATTTTGTAAAAATTGCATAGCTATTTTTGTACACCAGAGTTATGTTATGCTGTTTTGTATTGAATTCTTCTAAGTAGATAGAGTAGTTTCCATCCATTTCTGGGCATTTCCAAATGATCTGCAACACATGAAACATTTACTATGTTTTTTTTTAACTGAACTGCCTTTAGATGTTGCATGGACTTGGATATTTTCAATTGGCGTCTTGGTTGTTTAATAGAATTCTCAAAATGGAAATTGGGATTTTTACTTTGATGGGCTTGAAGTTATTTTTAATGGACATTTTATGTTGTAAAAACAGGAAGAATTTAAACCAATGGAATTCATCTTACATATGAAGTTGCTAATGATGCTTGATGGAGAGTTAATCTGAGTTATGCATGGAATATTCTACAATCAGAAGTAAAGCATCAGTGAACTAGTTTTCAAATTTGTTTGCAAATTTTCATTTACATTTTGCGATACAAGATAATCAACTGCATCCTAATAGGCTGAAGTTGATTATCTTGTATCGCAAAATGCTATACACAATTGAACATTGTATAGCTTTTTGCAAGTTTTGCATAGCAAAAAGCGACGCGACACCGCTTATTTTGAGCCCTGTAGTGAACTATGGTAGACGCCGATTGAATCGTGATTGAACTGTGAAAACGCTGATCGAGTCACTCAAGCAGAACATTGTATGTGTTAAGCCTGACTGACGGTGAAGTTAACCCTGCGAGGAGGAAGCAACGAGAAGTGAATAGACACTTTGTATTTATCACAAACCGTGAGAAGATGAAGATGATGTGAGGTTGATCCAGCCGACACAGCTAGCTGTGGGAGACGTCGAGGGCCCTAAAGAATAAACTTTTATCCGCGTAATTTGTGTATTCTTATGGATAATATTTGTGAGTAATTTGTTTCATATTATATTTCTTCGTACATGTAAATAAATAATCTTTTCAGTGAATTATCGTCGATCACCCTTTGGCGTTGTAAGCCACAGGCACCTTCAGGAATTCTAAGAGTCCCAAGCGGATAGGGCATTGATAAGGTGGCAAGGTTTACGTTCGAACTGGGGTTCAGACGACAGTCACTGGCTGTCGGCTGAGCACTGAGAAGAACATAAATTTTCCTCCATCAATTTCAACCCCGTAATCCTGCGACACTGGCGAGGCTGACACAGGATGTTCTAAAAGGTAACATTTTTAAAGGTAAAGATCAACGATCGACTCAAAGATAATTTATTTCATGGAGCATGCTTTTTGAAGTTTACATATGAGTTTTTGCAAATGGTTATCAACATGCTCTGGGGAGAATAGTGGAGAGCCGTAAAGGGTTAAAGTTTTGCAATTTTTAAATTTAAGTGGGTTTAGAAGCAAATGACGCGGTAGCTACATAACTATCCGCCGTAGAAGGGTTAAGCGCGACGATAGACGCGAGGAAATTGTTATTTACCGTAACTGTGTAGATTTTAAGTATTCACAAGTGAAATAATGGAGGCTCCCTTGACTTTGGACCAGTTAATTTCGGCGGGGGAACACCTGGGTTTTTCTGGGAGTGAGCTGCAAAAGTTTCACCTGCCCCGAACACTTATAAAAAGATATCTCTGAAACAAGAGAAAATATCCTCTCCCAGGAAAACTCATAAGCAAACGGGGAATATTATTCCCTGTGGAAAAGGCGCATATACCGGCAGGTCCATTCGAATTGTCAGCTTTCCGACAAGACACCCGTTCCTCCAATGAAGAGAAATACACTGCTCTTATTCATAAAACAACTGAAGTAATACGTGCAAATCGGACAACTCACTGCTTAGTCATGTTTTGTGACGACCGGAAACAAGTGTGAAAAAGTATAGTTTATTGATGCATAGCAGAATGTCAACAGCTTAACCATTTGTATCCTAGCGGCCGTTTTTCCGGCCAGGAACATGATACGTCATAATTTCATTAAAAAGGGTGGATGCAATGTGCATGTGTGTGGTAGACCTATCAATATTTTTCAACGTGCATCCCCTGCACGCAGGGATGTGGCGACAGGGGGAGGAGGTGTGGGGGGGGGGGTCTCACCCCCTCACCCCCAGCTAGGAGTATTTGTTTTAATAGTTGGAAACTCAGAGATCAAAAATCAAATAGTTGGAAATTCAATAAATTAACATTGTTCATGAAAAATATTAAAATTCAACCTAATGATGAGACATTCTGATCTTTTGTTTCCAACTGGAAACTTGAGTTTCAAATTTCCTACTCTAAAATTGATATGGCCTCAAAATTTCGACTCTGACATCAATCCGGTAAATTTTCTGACCCAGACACATTATAAATGATGCTTTTTCCGTTTCAGGACTAGTAAAAATTTTCAGAAGGGTTCATAACCCTTAACCCAGCGCAGACGATTTCAAAATTCATTATTTTAAATATCATTTTTTTAATTTTTTTTAAAAAAATTTCAACAAAACCATATCATGTGACCCCTCTTTGGAACGAGCTCGACGAGCTCGTTCCAAAGAGGGGTCACATGATATGGCTTTGTTGACATTTTTCGAAAAATAATATTTTTTCAGCAGCAGTATTTGCATATTACGCGGGCGGATGTGGGCGATTCGTTGGGTAAAGGGTTAAAAGGTATCACCCAGCGCTGCAGTGCAACCACCTATCGAAACCACTCACAGTTGGAATTTACACCGGTGCCCCCCCCCCCCCCCCCCCAGCTGAAACCCTCTAGCCTCATCCCTGTCTGCACGTCGAAAATATTAACTGGTCTACCCCTAAATAATGAACATTGACTCTTCCAGTTGCTGTCATTGACCTAATATGGAAAATACCACTATTGTTCAAACGGTACAGGCATCGTCACATATGGTACATTTCATGTTGTTTTATTATTTATTTTATTTATTTATTTTATTATTTATTTAAGGCATCGTCACATATGGTACATTTCATGTTGTTTTATTATTTATTTTATTTATTTATTTTATTATTTATTTAAGGCATCGTCACATATGATACATTTCATGTTGTTTTATTATTTCAGAAATAGACTTTTGTTAACCTTATAACTACGTCGTGTTAGCAACAACTTCCAATTACGAATTTTCTGAAGCAGCTTTCTCTTTTAATAGTCCGTTCGGGAGATTACGAGGGTGTGGGGAGTAATACTGTTTTCATCCTATTCTACGGGCGCGGTGGCTCAGTAGGTGGAGGTGCAGGCTGCAAGCCGAGAGGTCCTCCGTTCGAATCCCACCTGCGGCAACCGCGTTGTGTCCTTGGGCAAGACACTTCACCCCCATTGCCCATCTGGGGGCACGGTGACGTCGTGGACTAAGGCGTATTGCACGTCGATGGTGCACCTGTCTTCAACCAATGCTAACCCTGCTTGTGTGGAGTTAGTATGTTGGGGAGCTGACAGTTGCTCGCCGTTGCTCGGTGGTTCTCTCCGGGTACTCCGGCTTCCTCCACCCGTAAAACTGTCATGATCATGGTTAGCCACAGTGCAGAAATATATGACCTTAGACCCCAATAAATAAATAAATAAATATTCATCCCATTCTGCCATTAGTTTCTTGAAGAATGTTATTTTTCCTGGGGTTTAACGACTCTTTCGACAGCCAGGGCTCCTCAACTAACTAAGTCCGCACAACCAGAGTTAGCACTCGATGAAGGCACCTGCACCATTGACGTGTAGTTTGCTGCAGTACACACCCAGAGCCAGCGTGTCCCCAAGTGGGCAATCGAGATTAAGAGCCTGTGCTGAAGGACACAACGCCTTTTCCGCTGGTCAAATTCAGGCCTGGCATTCTTAAAAATGCAGGAGGGCTAACAATCTCTGTCCTCACATGACCTAGGGGATCGATTAGCTCTCCTCAAGCTTACAAAAGCTAAAAGTGGCTAAATGAAGTTGTACCATTAAAAACTTTTGCCTAGTGGGCTTTGCGCGTACATTCTATTTGGTGCTGCAAACCATGTAGTCTCTGTGAGACGGCTACATTACCCCTCCCACACCTCCGGGCCTTGGTAAGGCACGGAGGTGTGGGAGGGGTAGTGTGGCCATATTGCAGAGACCACTAACATAGCAGAGATATGAAACCTGTGGGTTTTAGGAATAGGCTGTTGTGGTAATCATTATTTTCTAAGGCTAGGAGGGCTATTTTTCGCCCTCTTCAGTTTTTTTAAGGCGAGTAGGAGGCGAGCGAATAATTCACTCTCCTGAAAACGCCAGGCCTGCAAATTACACCGTGGACCTTTCGGTTTGAGGTTTATTGCTCTAACCAGTAACCCACCGGTCTCCTTCAGTCTAATTCATTCCACTGGGTAAGTATTTGAGGCCTTACTCCATAGAATTTTTCATCATTTTAGAATGCCTGCCTCAAACATCCAATGCTAAATTCTAACGAATTCGCAAATAATAACACGTGTTTCCCAGATAGTGTGATTCATAAGCTTTATGTGTTTGTGTCATGTGTTTCTCTCACAAATATCACAAAGGAAGGAACTAATTCGGTTTTTGTTTCAGTTTGTTTGTTGTCCTCTTTCAACTCCGACATGTGTCGGAAATGCACTCGGTGTATCCCAATCAAGTGATTCTCAAATATTCCATAAACTCCAAACGAACTGACGTTAAAGAGTACAGCGCTGGAACAGAGTGGGAAAAATACCATTCCTCCAACTACTGTCTACACAAATGCTGATTTCCATACTGTGACATACATTTATAGATATTGGTGTGGATAGATGTGTGTGGGGTGTTGAGGGATGACGGACCATTGTATACTACTGATGACGGACCATTGTATAATACTTTTGAAACCGACCTAACATCTCAGACAATATCCTTGATGGGTTTATTTCCCACCTCACACACCATACTTATTTATTTATTTATTGATGTCTAAGGTCACATATTTATACACAATGGCTAATCATGACCGTGACAGTTTGACGGGTGGAGGAAGCCGGGGTACCCGGTGAGAACCACCGAGCAATGACGAGCAGCTGCTAGCTCCCCAACATCGTAACTCCGCACTGCAGCACAGACAGGGTTAGATTGGTTGAAGACGCGTACCATCGACGTGCAGTACGCCTTAGTACACGGCGTCATGGTGCCCCCACGCGGGCAATGGAGATGAAGTGTCTTGCCCAAGGACACAACGCGGTTGCCGCAGGTGGGATTCGAACCGAGGACCTCTCGACTTGCAGCCTGCACCTCTACCTACTGAGCCACCGCGCTCCCCATATTGGTGTGGATAGAGGTGTGTGGGGTGTTGAGAGATGAAGGACCATTGTAATACTTTAGAAACCGATCTAACATCTCAGACAATATCCTTGATGGATTTATTTCCTACCTCACACCCAAACACTGGACAAAAATATTTCTCCATTCTGTATTTTATTAATTAACCCTTTACCCAACACAAGTAGAGAACGACATTTTCAAAGAGATTTCGAGAATAACAAAAAGTTTCATCCTTTACTTCTAAAAATAGCTTACATGTATGGCAATCATTGGAACGACCTCAAGGAGCAGCAGCTACCCACGGCTGAGATCGAACCGTGGATCTTTTGGTTTGGTGTCCACTGCTGTCACCACTGAGCCACTGCATTCCCAGAGATGGGATTTACAAAAATTGAAACTTGTAGTCTTAATGTAAAAACAACAAAAAGGCGATAAATCGAAAAACTAAAAAAAAAAAATCTAATTTGTTTGTTCTACAATATACAAGGGCTGCACGATATTCAAAACAGAATACCGGTATCGGTATTCAAAAAAATACCGCGGTATACCGGTATATCGAAAACTGTTCAGATATATGAACACAAGTACCACAATCGAGACCAGGCATCACAGTCGGAACGAATTAGCGTGCCTTGATGATGCGGTTCGAAATACCTTTACTCAACGCAGACGATATCAAAATTTATTATTTTCAAAATTAATTTATCAGATTTTCCCCGGAGATTTCAACAAAACTATATCATGTGAACCCTCATTGGATCGAGCCCAACGAGCTCGTTCCAATGAGGGGTCACATGATATAGTTTTGTTGAAATTTTTGAAAATTATTTTTTTTCAATTGCTGAATTTGTATATTACGAGGGCACAAGCAGACGATTCCTTGGATAAAGGGATAATATTATTCATTCGGGGCTACAGTTAAAAAACTCAAGACATCTTGAAAATTAAATTGTGGGTAAATAAATAATGACGATAAACCGATATTTTTGTAATTACACCGGTATTCAATCGATATTGGTATGAATATCGGTATATATCGGTTTATCGATATACCGTGCAGCACTACAATATACTAAAGTTTAAAAAAATTCCCCCATCTCTGATTTTTGACCCAATAATTCCTTAGATGTGACCTCCGGTTTGGGAATTTCCTACGACAGTAACACATTTTAAATATGTTTTTATTGGGGATTACATTCCCACATTTTAGAAAGATAGGATTAAAAATGAGTTGAAAATTAAAATCTTTAAACAAATGCACAAAAGCTCTGATATCCACCCAACACGATAACCTCCCCACCACTGACTCCTGCCCACCCCACCATTCCTACATCTTACTTCCCAAGAAAGAAAAGCGCTAAAACCCTTAGAGCACATTTGCAGCCGGCTGCAGCGTTGAAATATTCTTGCGTGGGAGATAACAGGTAGACAGCCAGTCTGGCTATGTTATCTCCCTGCGGTATGTATTTGTATGTCTCACTGTGGTTAGAAATATATTAGATTTGTAAAGCCTTATCTATATACCGTAAATAAACAAATACTTCGAACAAAAAAAAATCTTTAATTTCCGGCTCTTTCCAATAGGGGAACTAAATGTCAAAAAGTAAAACAAGATGGATAAACCTCAGGGAACCAGAAGTCGATGTGCGAGGTTTGAAAGTTGTATCTTTAACAAGGAAAGTGCGGCACGTGTCACCAAATTAGTGGTTTTAACACCTTGTACAGTGGTGGTATCTTCAATGTCTGTTTGATTTCAGCAATTGAAAGAATCCGTATTCATTATTTGGGGAAAGACCAATTAATATTTTCAACGTGCAGCCACGGGTCTACCTCACAAATTCACTTAGCATCCATTCTACTTAATTTAATTATGAAGTGCGCATGACAGGAAGCTAGCAAGTTTACATTTTTTTCTCTCGCTATGTTTTCAAGAAAATATCCTGATATCTTTCTTTAGCCCATAAATGGTCGTTTATTTGAACAATGAAGGCCTTGGACAAATTTTTGCTTCATTCACCTAGAAGGGTGATAAATTTTCCCCGTAGGTTTAACACTGAAAGAGTTTATTCCCCTAGTAGCGACGGACTTATTGACCTCTGGCCTTTACCACATTTGTCTGGAATAATTAATAGTTCGATTGTTGATTTCTGTAAATCTTTTTGAAAGTATTACACAATGCCAGTAGAAAACTCCACCCACTGCTCATATAATGAAGTATTTTTGCAAGTTTAGCTAAAGTTTGTAGGGGAATTCTTTGTAGACAGAAATGTATTACTGCGCCTTGTTTATTTTTGCCAATTTTGCTGGTCGATCGAATTGGACCAATCTTCTCCTCACTTCTCGCTGTGTTTTGTAACGAATTATAGCACGATTTTGCCGCGACTGCCCTGTAGAAGATTTATGGGATAAACAAAATAAACGTACAGTGTTTTCAAGTAAAAAATTTACTCTACTCGTAGAATTAACAATGAAACCGACTCGCCAGAGTCTCGTCGGTTTCATTCTTAATCCTACTCGTAGAATAAATTTTTTACTTGAAAACACTATACGTTTATTCTACAACACTATACGTTTATTCTATATATAATGTGAGGATCGTCTCTCGCTTTGAGCTTTGGAAGGTCTGGAGTAGTTATGTGGACAATGTTGTGTTAAGTGGAGTAGTTATGCGGACAATGTTGTGTTAAGTGGGGTAGTTATGTGGACAATGTGGTGTTAAGTCATACTTTGAAAATGCGAATTCGAGAGCGTTTTTTCGCAAGTTGTATTTATAAGTTTCTATCGCTTAACCATCTACTTGAATATGTCGACTGATGACAACCAAGAGAGTGAGAAGTGACGTCGGAAATCAGATGAAAGTACATCTGCCTTACGGGCATCCAAGAAGTCTGCTGTGTTCGAGTCAGTGTCTGACACCTCCATCACTGAGCTTGACAGTGGACTCTCCAACAATTTGTAAGAAAGCAATTCTACATGTATAGTAACCGAATACTACTAATACACCTCTGCCTAGAATTTGTATTTTGAGCTGTTCCATTGCAAACTGCAGACATGCGCGTATAAAGAAATTACAAACATAAAGGAAAACACACCATGCCCAAAATTTGTTTATTAAAATTGTTCCATCGCTGGCTGTTGAAGAGTGCCCATGGGCACACTCCGATGGTTTGTAGTGAAACGGTTGCATAGCGATTGAATTCCACTACTAGATCCCTACCCAGAATTTGATCTCAGCCGTCTTGTTGTGGATCGTTACCGAAAACCTGAAGATAATAATACACGTCCATTCTGATCATGTACCTATAGCCTGTGCTCAAAATAACTTTTTTCTTTGCGTAGCAAAATGCTACACATTTCCAAAAAATGAATAGCATTTTGTAAAAATTGCATAGCTATTTTTGTATACCAGAGTTATGTTATGATGTTTTGTATTGAATTCTTCTAAGTAGATAGAATAGTTTCCATCCATTTCTGGACATTCCCAAATGATCTGCAACACATGAAACATTTACTATGTTTTTTTTTAACTGAACTGCCTTTAGATGTTGGATGGACTTGGATATTTTCAATTGGCGTCTTGGTTGTTTAATAGAATTCTCAAAATGGAAGTTGGGATTTTTAATTTGATGGGCTTGAAGTTATTTTTAATGGACATTTTATGCAAAATGTTGTAAAAACAGGAAGAATTTAAACCAATAGAATTCATCTTACATATGAAGTTGCTAATGATGCTTGATGGAGAGTTAATCTGAGTGATGCATGGAATATTCCACAATCAGAAGTAAAGCATCAGTGAACTAGTTTTCAAATTTGTTTGCAAATTTTCATTTACATTTTGCATACAAGATAATCAACTGCAGCCTAATAGGCTGCAGTTGATTATCTTGTATCGCAAAATGCTATACAAAATTGAACATTGTATAGCTTTTTGCAAGTTTTGCATAGCAAAAAGCCACGCGACACCGCTTATTTTGAGCCCTGCCTATAGCCCTTCTAAGAATGGGTACTGAAAGCTATCGATAAAGTGGTGTGTAAAAAACTCAAATATAATGCGCCCTGAACATATGAATGAAAAAAATAGCACTCCCCCCCCCCCCCTTCCTATAAAAAGATAAATTGTTTATTAGGACTCCCCTACTACAGGCTGCTGGAGATGGCCCATGGCCATTCTCCGACGGTCTGTAGTGAGGTAGTCCTATAGTAGTCGAATACCACTAATACAAGATATTATACAACCCTGCTCTGAATTTGTTCACGGAACTGTTATATTGCAGATTATAGACGTACAGTGGACATACAGCCGGAGGTCCTTGACACAATTTTGCATTGGAATTACATGTACGCGCAATTTCCACGTTGAAAAGCACCCAAAGCACGATAGAATATTGTGATTACTTAGAGCAGACGCAGGCAATGTTTCAGCCAAGGGACCTCCAGGTTTAACCTGGAGGTCAGTTGGTTTAAGCATTGCCTGACCATGGGCGACGTAGAGAATTTGATGACCTTATTATGGGACCTAGCGCACAGATAAACGCGCTGAGTGGCGTGGTGTTTGAGTGACAGGACTTCTGGTTTCAACTATATATGTACATTGCGGGTTGGGGTGTGTTGTGGCATGGCGGCAGTGGGCGAGGTGTGTTGCTGCTTCTGTGCTGATAGTGCCAGGTCTGGAATCATTTTCTGAAGGGCTCTCATGGAGAGCTTTCCAATGGGTGATGTCAGGTTCTGGTGTGGATGTGGCGGTATGCTTCATTATTGGGCTTGCGTTGCAGATTGTTTCGACTCATTCTGTATGTGTCAGACCTTAGCGTTCCCCCAAATTTGGGTCGGTTGACGGTGTACCCAAATTAGAGAATGGCGCTATACAGCTTGTTTGCAGTCAATAATTATTAAAGTTTCAATTTCAGTCTATTGCATTGGGTGAAAATATGATATCATTTCTGGACCCTGTGGTGTGGTTTGTTGGCATGTATGACAAAAACTATCTAAGTTTAACTCTTAACCTGCCTAGCAGATTTACACACTTTTTTCATCGGATCTAGTCATGGCTGCTGTCAAGCAGCCATGGCCGGATTTTGCGAGAGACTCGTGTGAATTTAACTCCGGAAATTATTGGTTAGGAAGTACATTCAATTACAGGGGGAAAATTTGTTAAATGTACTCGAATTATACTTACTTCAAGGGTGCAACTTTCATGTTCCGGGCAGGATAATCTGCCAGCACCATGCAAGCATGCAAGGAGAAAATATTTTGGCATCAATTTTGATGTGCCCAAATTAAATGAATATAAAGGCCTATGTGTATACTGGAAACATGAACGTGTAGCAAAATGCTCCCGCCCAGAATCTGCTCATCTGAATTGTTCTATTGCAAGCTGTTGGGGATTGCCCATGGACAATCAGCCACAGCTTGTACAGGTAATGTAGAGAAGCAGTTCCATAGAAATCAAATACTACCAATACATCCCTACCCAGAACTTATTCATTGATCTGTCCTGTAGTAGATTCATACTGAAAACATAAAGGTCATTATTTATTATGATCATCCAAATATGTGCGGTGCGGCCGTCGTGGACGGATCGGGGTCCGCGCTTGGGACTTTTGTTGCGCGATGCGGTTCGGGGATGGACTGCTGTGTCGCCTAGCGGATTTTCCGTTAGTGAGGCATCGGATTGAATCCGTTGCTTCATTGATGGAGGTTTTGCTGGGTGGCATAGCTGATCATTTGTGGGTTGCATGCGTGGATTCGGACCCGTTCGCGATGGCTGTACAGTACATGTAGTCCCCCTAAAAATAGGTACCAAACACTATTGACAAAGTACTGTGGAAAAACCCTAATAAAATGCACCCAGAAACATGAACGGACAAGAAAATTCCCCCCCCCCCCCCTCCCCAATAAAAAAACAAAAACAACAGGAATGCTCTATTTCACCCTGGTCGGGATGGCAGTTTGTGGTGAAGCAAATCTATAGAAATAGTAACCGAATACTACTAATGTTCATTAACCCTTTATCCAACGCAGACGATATCAAAATTTATTGTTTTAAATATAATTTTTTGAAAGTTTTCAAAAAAAATCAGCAAAACCATATCATGTGACCCCTCGTTGGAACGAGCTCGACGAGCTCGTTCCAACGAGGGGTCACATCATATGGTTTTGTTGAAATTTGTTGAAAAATAATATTTTTTCAACTGCTGAATTTGCATATTACGCGGGCGGATGCGACCGGTTCGTTGGGTAAAGGGTTAAGTCGCCCTATTGCAGTTTGCTGACCTACATGTACATGTATATTGAAAACTCAAATGGAAAGGAAAATACACCCCCTCCCCAACACACCCCAAAATAAATATTGTTCATTGGAATGCTCTGTGCGGGCTGTTGGGGATGGCTACGGACACTCTCCAGCATTTTGTAATGAAGCAATTCAACAGTAAGCAAAACTACCAATACACCCCTGGTCCGCTACTCAGAACTTGTTTGAGATGTTCTATTACAGATTGCAGACCAACTTGTATACTAAAAATATAAAAATACAAATAGGAGGAAAAATTGATCATTAGAAATACTTTGTTGCGAACGTATGGAGATGCCCCACTTTACTCTCCGGCAGTTTGAAATGAAGCAGTTCGATAGTAATCAAAAACTATCAATACACCCCAACCCAGAATTTGTTCGAGAAGTTCTACTACAGATTGCAGACCTACGTGTACACTGAAAATTTAAAAATCCCCCACCCCTCACCTTCCCCTTTTCAAAAAAAAGGGAAAAAAATTTGTTCATTAAAATTGCTCTGTTGCTGACTGTTGGAGATTACCATTACTCAGCTGAAGTTTGGAATGAAGCAAAACCATATTGATCGAAAACTATTAATATGCCCCTACACAGAATTTGTTCACTGAGCTGTTCTATTGTTGACCTACGTTTATACTAAAACACTAATGGACAGAACCCAACCCCAACCCTACGCCACCCCCCATAAAAAAAGAAGAAAATAAATTTAATTTTTTTTTTTTTTTTTTTTTTTGATTAATGTTGCTGTATTGCAATCTGTTGGAGATGGCTCATGGGCACTCACCGGGAGATTGTAATGAGGTCATTTTATTTTATAGCATGCACCCATTCTTAAATCACTTCAAATGCATGGGCTAGTACATTGGTGTAGCACCACTACTCCAGGACAAGATACATTGTGAAAATACCTCCAGGGTTACCAATTTCAACAAAAATGTTCAACATCACATTTATTTGGCCATTGCTATCAATACATGTATGTGTACAAACATAATATTATTCTGTCAGTGTATTTGTTCAAAATACACCTCATTTGGAACACAAGAGCTGTAACAAAATCCAAATGTTAACACATCTCCAGCTCATCAGTTGCTTACATGTACATGTGCAATGTACTCCAAATTATTCACTCCAGACAAGTATCATACTAAAGTTAACAGTGGGCAGCCCTGCGACTGGTAACTCATCTCCATATACCGCACATAAAATATGTAAAATTAAATTATATTTCCCTAAGAACATGTACATGGAACACTGTCAGCTGTAGGGATGTGGCCACAGGGGGTGGGGTCCCCCCCCCCCCCCAGCTAGGAGTATTTTTTTCAATAGTTGGAAATTCCGAGATCAAAAATCAAATAGTTGGAAATTCAATAAATTAACATTGTTCATGAAAAATATTAAAATTCCAACTAATGATGAGAAATTTTGATCTTTTATTTCCAACTGGAAACTTGAGTTTCAAATTTCCAACTCTAAAATTGACATGGCCTCAAAATTTCGACTCTGACATCAATCCGGTAAATTTTCTGACCCAGACACATTATAAATAATGCTTTTTCCGTTTCAGGACTAGTGAAAATTTATAGAAGGGTTCATAACCCTTTACCCAACGCAGACGATTTCAAAATTCATTATTTTAAATACCATTTTTTTAAAGTTTTAAAAAAATTTTTCAACAAAACCATATCATGTGACCCCTCTTTGGAACGAGCTCGACGAGCTCGTTCCAAAGGGGGATCACATGATATGGTTTTGTTGAAATTTTTCGAAAAATAATATTTTTTCACCAGCTGTATTTGCATATTACGCGGGCGGATGCGGGCGATTCGTTGGGTAAATGGTTAAAAGATATCACCCAGCGCTGCAGTGCAACCACCTATCGAAACCACTCACAGTTGGAATTTACACCGGTGGAAGCCAACCGCCACCCCACCCCTCCCCCTCCCCCCTGCTGAAACCCTCTAGCCACATCGCTGGTCAGCTGTGGCAATTTCTCCATTTCCTACTGGTGATCTTTCCAACAATGAGATTATGATAATGGCAACATACACGTGGGAATAGATTTAATGCACTTTTGCTTCAGGTAATCCCCACACCTGTTGTAAAACATCACAAACATCTCCATACTATTATTATCTTTCCAACAATGACATTATGATAATGGCAACATGCATGAACGGATCACGAATACAAATATAGGTGACATATGGACCTAGTGGCCGGGTGCTGATGTAAAACCATCGAAGTTTGAAATAATTATGTGTATGTTATAGCACATGTCACTTAAATAAAGATATACTACTACTACTACTACTACTACTACTACTACTACTACTACTACTACTATACTACTACTACTACTACTACTACTACTACTACTG
Organism: Pictodentalium vernedei; assembly: GCA_031216915.1. Lineage (NCBI taxonomy): Eukaryota > Metazoa > Mollusca > Scaphopoda > Dentaliida > Dentaliidae > Pictodentalium > Pictodentalium vernedei. The sequence continues at coordinate 38,724,627 of CM062294.1, forward strand.
AGAATTTATGGGGCACAATAACAACAAACGGAAACTTTGTATATTGATCATTAATGCATGACTAAGGTTCTGAGTGGAGGGTGCTACAATACATGCACCCAGCAGTGAAATTCAAGTGAAGACATAAATGCGTATTTAAAAAACAAACCAATATTTATACATGGGATATAGGGTGCTGCTACATGTGCGCCCTGTAACAAGTGGCAAGTGTTTCAGACAAGGGGATGCAGCAACATACGCATCCACAACCGGAAATTAAGCATTAAGTGGTGCTGCGACTTGCGCACCCTTCATAACAGGATAAAGGTCATATGTAAGGGTGCTGCTACTAACGCATCCGCCAACTAGAATTGCGTTTCCTACATTTTGCTGCAACTTATGCGCTGGTGGCAGAGATGTAGGACTGCAGTCTTAGGAGATAAGGCCATCTAGCAAACTGTTGGCTAAAATTAGGGGGCTCCCCATCGATACCAGTCCAGGCACTGGTCCGCTAGCTCAACGCTAATTAACACGCTGACTCCCAACAGGGACACATGTCACCAGCATTCAGCACTTTGCTACTAGCAAAGTGCTGAATGCTGGTGACATGTGTCCCTGTTGGGAGTCAGCGTGTTAATTAGCGTTGAGCTAATTGCTACAAGTGTGACAAAGCGCTGGAGGCCCGTGACATCTGCACCTGGCGGGAACCAAACGGACCTGGATGGGGGAACAAGTGCCCAAACGGAGCTGGTAACAGCGGAGAGCCCCCATACAGGAACGGACGGGTCACCAATGAGGGGAGAACCATCAGGAGTCACAAGTGATGGAAAATGAATGGGCTGGGGTAGGAGAACAGACCGTGACTGGTATGAAGGTGAAAAGGCAAATCATGGTAAAGGAGTCAAGAGGGCTGATTGTGCCCGTTGAAGGACGGGAAGAGGAGTGTGAATATATGTGATGTAACAGTCAGAGGACCATCTGCCCAAAGTTTTGATGAGATGGTCCTCCAAGCGGAGATGACAAGCAGAAGTAGCGGCCCCGGAACGAAAGCTATGACCGGAATATGAATGTTGATCGATACCACATCTCATGAGCATGCATTTGAGTTTGCCAATGAAGTAGGAGCGACGCAGAGGCTGATTGGATTCCGTCACAAAAAGTGGATGTGTATGAGATTGGACTGTAGAAGTACGCAACTGCAAGTAGCGCTTCAAACAAATGACTGCGCAAAGAGAAGGTGACATGGCGCGAAAGTAGCGGATCGGAACCCTCAGGCGAAAAGGATCAGTCTTTGAAGCTTTTAGATTGAGCGTGGCCATATTACCGTCTGGAGAAAATTTCAAATCCTGAAGGCAAAGATGAATAGAAGGATCGAAAGAGGCGGCATCCGGAATTGTGAATTCCCCGCAACGGAGAAAATCGGCAAAGGCGATGAGAAATGTCTGTAAAAGCAGGTTTGTGCAGTCAGAAAATGGCCCATCCTGGAGGCTTTGAATTAAAGTAGACAAAATGTCCACGGTGATTGGAAGACGGTGCCGCACAGGCTGTGCATGCAGGCGTCGAAGAGACTTTAAAATGGGACCCACCCTCTCCCATGGTTTACCAGAAGGTGCGTTGAGTGGATTTGGGAGGCCTTGTGCGAGGTAGAAATATCGAATCCCGGATAAATATAACTTAATAGTGGAGGGTGAGAGGTGAAGAACCCCGTGACAGAAGGCAATAAATTGCAGCAAAATGTGTTCTGATGGCAGGGGTAAGAATGAGTTCCAAGAAATAGCAGGATAGTGCTGTAAGCAGAATTGACGAAAAGTCTTGAAGCCTGTGCTGTAGCCCTTCCTGTTGTTTGCAGAGATGGAATGGTGCCAGAGAGAGTCTATCAAACAGTTCAGTCTAGAAGAACCTCCGACATCGGCGGGCAGTGATATGGATGGATATCGGATCTGGAGCAAGGTGGTGAAAGTCCTGCGAAAATCGAGAAAGAGCATCAGCAAGAGAATTGGAAGAACCTGGAATGTGTTCAGAAAAATACATGCAATTATTTTGAAGGGAACAGAGAGTGAGGCGACGCTTCAATTTCATAATAGCTGGTATTGGGGATCGCCCTTTCCGCAAAATTTGCACGACCGACAAATTGTCGCAGTTAAAAACTATACGTTTGTTAGACCAGAATTCACCCCCCACATGATAGCTTCCACAACAATTGGGTACAGCTCTTGAAAAGCAATAGATTGAGAGGAGGGAATTTCCGGGAGATTGTCAGGCCAGCGAGCCTGAAACCACTTTCAAGCAAAATACCCCCCGAAGCCAATGGTGGAACTTGCATCTGTGAACAGCGAAAGCTGGTGAGAGGAGGTGAAGTGTGAATCTAAAAAGAAGGAGACGCCATTCCAATGTCGGAGAAAGTACAACCACATTGCCAGATCGCGCCTGCAGGGAGCAGACAATGACACATGGTGCCAGAGCTCCACTACTGAAGATGCAAGTCGGATGAGGTATGAAAGAAAGGGCCGTCCCGGCACTACGACACGACACGCAAAGCTTAAATGGCCAAGAAGGCTGAGAAGTTCCCGTTTAGTACAAGTTTTCCGGTGCAAAAAAAGACTGTATGAGGCTGGCAATACGAAGGCGTTTATCTTCTGGAAGACGGGTCTCCATTTTTTTAGAGTCAATGATGATACCTAGGTACTGTAAGCAATGAGTGGGCCCTTCGGTTTTCCCAGGGGAAAGAGGGATGTTAAGGTCGGAGAAGATAGTTAAAAATTAGCGTGGACCGGGTGGGGGTCGACGTGTGGTGGGGAAATCACCAAAAAATCGTCCAAGAGGTGAAGAATGTTATAGAGGCCATAAGTGTTAGAGCCAATCCAGCAGACTGCTTGGGAAAGGAGATCGAACAACTTGGGACTAGATCGACAACCGAATTCCAGTCGTGAGTGGAAGTAAAACTGATCCTGCCAACAAATGCCATAAAGATGCCAGAGGGATGGGTGGATAGGAATCAATTTAAATGCGGCAGCAACATCAGCTAAGCCACGAATTTGGACCAAGGGACTGAATAAGATGCACCGCATGATCTATCGTAACATGAGAGGGAGAATTCGTCTTTGTCTGTTAAGGAATTGAAAGAATGATGAGTGGGAGAACGCCGAGGGCCAGAGAGGTCAACGATGAGCCTCTGCTTACCGGAAAATTTGTGTTCGGCTTGCCGAAGAGGACTTATCCTGTAAGTGGCGAAAGGAGGAGAGCAATACGGCCCTAATAAGAAACCGGCGGAAACTTCCTTATGAATAAGTGAAGTGACAACCTGGGGTTTATCTCGCACTGACAGAAGATTGGGCAGCACCAGGGACGAGGTGGGAGAATGGTTGACCCCTGTGTCAAATCCGAAAGTGAGCCCAGAAAGCAGATGCTCGCAAAATGCCTGATCTGGATGGGATTGGAGAGCAGAGCGCAGGCTGGGAATAGAGATTGGGGTGGTGGAGCCCAGAAATAATTGTGAAGGCTGCAACAGTCATTTTTGCAGAGAGGGACCCCGAGGGCGAGTGTGTTCGGGACAAAGCACCTGAGGGTGAGATAATCGACAGATGACACAAAGATGTGCAAATTTACAACCGGCCCCGAATGAACAACCCCTGGCAGAATTAAACTTGAGGCAAAGAATGTTCGCACTGGTTGCTGTTGCAGACGGTAGAACATTTGGAGAGGAAGGTGTACCCCTGGGTCGATTGTAGAAATTTGATGGAAACCTGTGCGAAAAAGATTCCATGTGACAGAATTTAGTAGGATGATCTGTACTACGGCAATGTGCACATGCTGAAGATGCAGGGTGACCAGTTTGACCGGTGGTGCTCGCAAGGGGGCAAAACTTGGCGACGTGGTCATTCCCCTGGCAGAGAAAACAATTGAGAGTTTTTTGACCTGCAAAAACTGAACAGAAGAGGGTATTGTCGCGAATTGACCAATCTATTTTTATACCGCGCTGAAGCCAAGCAGCAGATTTGGTAGAAAAGGCTAGGTGGTACCGATAAAAAGCGTCACCGTAACGGGCAGCAATATTAATGATCTCTGATTGGTACATGTCAAGTTCACGCCGCCGATTTGGGTACACTTCGGTTACAACATTTTTGAATTTGGAAAAGGCGCGGACAAATTCCGGCAAAGTCAAGTGTTTAAGGAGGCGCGGATCAGATTTGAGGTAACTGGTAGTTTTACCGCTACTTTCCACGCAGGTAGCCGAGGGCATGATGAGACGAGCGAGATTGACGTCCTTGCCAGTGAGTATATCGGCGCGCAGCGCTGAAGAAATGTCGATATCTATTGCCGGTAAATTACAAAAGGGGACCCCTGGCCGATTCATAAGAGAAGTGTCGGATGGAGGAATGACATCAATTGAAGGAATGGTATTCACACCTGAATGGAGAAGCGTGCTATCTTGATCTTGCACCGACCCAGGAACACAGGAAAAACCAGGTACGGGTATGTGAGGCAATGTTACTGGCAATTGTGGAATTGACACTGCGGAGGAGCCTGTCGCTGGCCGAGAAACTGAGGTAGTTACAGTTTGTTGGAGGAGATGCAGAATATGCGAGATATTGTCTTCTACGGATTTAAGTCTTTGCTACACAGCATGCAGTGATTGAGAGAAAGAGTCCACGGAATGTGTGACGACGTTGTAAGCTGTCGGATCTGCCTGAATTGAAGCATCCTGGGTGAAGTCACGAAATTGAGTTGAAGATGATATTGTCACTGGTGTTGACACAACGGGCGGAGGAGGAGGTGGCCAATGTCTCACGGGCTCTGTGGATGCTGTGTTGAGTGCACTTCGAAAACTACTGAGTGATTGGCAGTGTGGAACTTGATGTCGTGAAGCAGATGTGCATGTATGAGGCGAAGTATGGGACCACACAGTCATTGACGGAATATTATCCGCTGAAGTCACGTTTTTCTACACTGGCATCCCTACAGAGATCACCCATGCATTCTGCATGGGTGATCTCTGTAGGGATGCCAGTGTAGAAAAATGGTTAGACGAAGACAAAGCAGTTGCCACTAAAGACGAAATGTGGGCCACAGTTTGTGAAGTTGTGGTGTCAGTTACAGAGGCATCCAGGAAGGAGGAAATGAGGATGAAGTCTGTAAATTGTCCTGACAGAGTTGAACTAATACTGATTTCTTCAGTGCAGGTGACGTTTGAATGGCATGGGCACTCAAGGCAATGCGTAAGCGGGCAGTGGTCCAGTTTTTTTTTGGCTGGTCTGAATCAAGGAGCAGTCTATGTGATGCACGTCGGGTCGACCTGGGTCGAGATGTAGCCGAGCGTGAGCTAGTGGGGGCGGTTGACACGTACCCCAATGTTCTTGCAGCTGGGAGTAAAAGAGCTGAAGTGCTGATAATCGGCTCCGCGTCCGAGGTTGTCGGAGCACGAAACAGGGAATTGTCAAATTGTGCACTACTGTGATTGTCCATATTCAGTTCCATGATGATCAGGTGAAAGACGAAACACCGACAACGAGACACTGAGTTCTTTTTATTCAAAACAAAAGAAACACTCGCAAAAGCAATTGGTGTCACAGTCCAAGATGCGGGCCAAGTGGGGCTGTTGTTGAATTAACATATAACGCACATAACGAGCGAGTTCTTGCACAGGCATCACGTACGTAGATGGAATATTGAAAAAGTCTTTCACAACTATTTCCAGCAGGCGAAATCCAGGTGGTTGATCCATTGTGGTATAACGAGCAAGACGAACAGAAACGGAAGGTAAAAAACGAATTACTTATGTATTGCGATGTGACTGACTTCAATGGCTGACTAAAAGCGAATGATGTGGTGGACGTGAAGCATTGCGTTAATTGGTTGGTTCCTTGGGTCGTGACCTTTGGACTGTTGTTTATTTGGAGGGGCGACACCTGTTGCACGTGCTGGCTATAAATGTACATGTACACATCTATGAAATTCAGGTCGCCTGTACTAGAGAATCTACACAGGCATGAGAGTGTTACTATGGTTACGACCGGTGATAGGACAGTTGTGTCTGAATTAATTCAATTACTGTTGTTCCCCATAAACCTTAGGAAACTGTTGTTTAATGCACTTCTGCTTCAGGTAATCCCCACACCTGTTGTAAAACATCAGAAACACCTCAATGCTATCACTTGCAGACTGTTGAAACCACAGCGTCCTTTTCATATTTGAAAAGATCTATCACTTGATCATGAGATCTGTGTGCCACACTTTGATCTATCACTTGAAAATGAGACCTGTGCTCCACACATTGACTTATCAATTGATTATGAAGCCTGCGTTCCACACGTATCATTTGGGTAATTACTCACTCCCGTCGCCTTGGTTTTTATTCCTTCACTGGCCTCAGTCTTTATTTCGATCTCCCTCATAGACATATCCACCCTAAGAACACAAAGCACCGCTAAATTCCCTGCCACACTAATATTCGTTTTGAAACAAAACATTAAGGTGCACTGAAAAATCTGAACGCAAACTGGGTACAGCTTGTGCTAAAGCACAGGCGCCTGGAAACTCATTATATATAGCCAAATGCTTCGAAATAGCCCTCATATATGCCATCCCCTTAATATATATAATAACAATAGAACGGCTGGAAACTTCAAACACTCAAAATTTCATACCACGAAATTAGGTTACTCTCGTATCAAAGTTTTGAATCGAAAGCGGGGACACATACGTGTGTCTTCTGATGCTGAAATGACTATTCTTTCAGAATCCGGTGCCCTTTGTAGAACTAATTTGCATTACTAGCTTTTTCTAAGACGTTCTATTTGGATTTTCATGCTCAAATCTGTTTACAGCCACGCCATTGTTGGGAAGTTCTCGGCAGTGAATATCAGTCAGGGATATCGAATATTAGCAACGTCTCTCTAAAATTCTCAATTGCATCATTATTGTAAAAAAAATATTATATTAATATTAAACACGGTCTTTTGAAAAAATATACGATCGTTTATTTTTTTCACAAAGACTAAAAACCTGACGCCAGAGAAAGAGTACAAGTCAAACACTCCTATGTCTTTCAACGCGAAAAACGATCACAAGGTGTAAACGCCCACATCGAATTGTGCAGACAGTGCAGTCAAAAGCTAGAACTCTACCCTCTTGACCATTGGATACTCACCGATGAACTTGCAAATGTGAAACATACTGCTAAGAAGGTCATTTTGACGGCCAATAGATTACGTGGTTTTTCATCCTAAAAGCCGCCAGAAGCCTCCATTTAAAAATTCATTTTTCAAAATTTTTTTGGGTGAGGGGGGGGGGGGGCCACCCCACCCCAAATCCCCTGTCAGAGCTCGTGCCTTGGGAACTCGCGGCCTTCGGCATCTGCTCGCACATGTTGCCCAGGGGACCCGGAATATTCTCTCTACCGGGGCCCGGATTTTCTCTTGACGGCCCTGCCAAGTTCGGACTAGTTTTACTATTAGCCCAAGAACATTAGGTTTCACTAGGGAAAAAAATCGGAGAAAGCTGATTTTTTCAGGGAATGTCGAGTACATGTCACTGAACGATTAGACAAAAGTCCCCTAAAATCCCAGTTGAGCTTTTTTCTACAGCCTTTTTCGAAAACGCGTTTGAAAAAAATAAAAAAAAATCGCACGAACTTTGTAACCTCGAATTGATCCAACTGTATATTTTGTTTACGCGTATTTCGAGCTACATAATGTCTAATATACATTTACCTAGAGGAAAATGTGCATTCTGTGACAATTTCTGCGAAAAATTATTGAAAATTCACAAAAAAGTATCGGATTTACGCAAAAAATGACGATTTTCCTAACGGATTTGCCCAAAGGGTCGTAGTACAGAATGGGATGTTAGTTGGACAGACGATAAAAAATCCACCACCATTTGAAGACTTTTATCATTGCTTACAAAATAGACATTATGGAAGACCCCCTCTGCTTCTGGCCGAGTTCCCCTTTTGGCATAAAATTCGTCAGCATGAGAACTCAACTATTTTCGGGCTTGGGACCGAACAGACACGTCTGTGTCTGGCAGCATTAGATCAATAAATAATATTTACAGAATGTACAAAAATCAATAAATAATATTTACAGAATGTACAAATCAATCAACATGGATTAAGTTACATTGACTATTATCGACGCTATATACAGAAATGACATGACCTATATACATATTATTCATCGAACTCAGAAATTTCCGTCAGGACAGTGTTTCTGTGGTTGTTACAAGAATCCGAACTGCAATTACACAAACCTGAGCTAGAGAGTCCTGCCTTCTTACACCCACACCTTTTTGTACAAGCACTCTTGCAACCACAACTGATCAGATTCAGTAGGTTATCGGGAGCACATGGCTTTGTGGCTGCAGTCGGTACAAGAAGTCCATTGTCTAGCGAAGTGCCCAGCCATTGTTGGACCTGGAGATAACATCTGTAGACATGTTGTTGTGCAGCATCGCTGCTTGGTGGGAGTGAGGCTAGGTCGATGGGTTTATTCAGTTTAGATTTTGCTACATAACGCTTGTAAGTGACATATCTATATTGGTCGAGAGAGGAAACAGTTTTACTCCCGTATAAGATCAGGAGAAGTTGTTCCCCGGCAGCGGCTACTGCACTTGGTGTACTGTCATCCGCCAAAATTGTGTTGACATACTGTTGTGAGTCGCTAGTAACATCGGAGACAATTGTACTGAATACTTTCTTCTTACCAACTCGAAAGAGTGCAGAAGTAGTGTCACAACCACTTATAGAATGTGCTACAAGGAGGTTGCTTCTATGGTCACCCATTTTGGTTGCTATTTCACTAACTGAAACTAGTAAGTTTGGGGTAATTGAATACATCATGTGAATATTACATCCCGGTTGAACTCGAGAGGTAAGAATGACTAACAAGTCTGTGTCTGTTCCCACAACGACAACATTGTTGTCATCTTGAGCGATGTCAAGTGCAGTTTCGGCTATCAGTACATCAGCATCAGCCTCGGCCTGCTTGGACTGAATATTGATAGCAGATAGCTCCTGCATTAGAAGATCGATCAGTTGGGTTTTGTTCTTGGCATTTGCAAGGAAATCGGATTGGGGTGTGGTGGCTGGTAACTCGGGTAAGAATTGATATCAATGGAATACCTGTCTTTAGATCTACGGGCTTGTTCCATGCCCTTTGTCGACATTGTACAAGCATAACCATCAAAAACAACCACGACGTTCGCCCCAAAATGTCTCACTAGATAATTGGAATATGATATACATATGTCCTTATATGACGACTGTTTAGGCCATACAACTGCCCTCAATAAAAATCCACCATCTACAACAAACAGAGAATGTTCTGGGATTTTAGTTTGCTCGGAACCGTATGTTTTGAGGATCTTAGCGAGCGTGCTTTTCTGTGTCTTCCTCATTCCAGCAGAATCAAACAATGCTGGTGGTTTCGGGGCGAGTTCATATTTGAGATACTCTTCCATCTCTGCTTGTGACTGAATAACACATGTGATTCGGTTGAACAGAATTGTGGGGTCAATCACTACCTTACTTCCACGGACTTTGATGCTATTTGCCATCGATGCGAAAGACTTCACAGTGTCAACACGTCGTAGTTTGATGCTGTTGAACGTTTTGCTTACAACATTCGATACGCAACATTCACCAATTTTGCGAACTTGGTCACAGTTCACAGTTTCGTCGGCCACAAGCCCGGTCGCTATAGAGACTAATTGTAGTGGATCTCTATTCTGAAAGGGGGAATGCACTCTGAGCCAGTTCAATAATTTGGTGATATCATTGGCATCAGTCAATTGTGAACTTTGACGGAGATCCCGATGTTGTTCGCCATGACCAGTGTGAACATGAACAAAATTTTCGAGAGCATTACATATCGGAAGGCAAAGAGGTAGTTCATGTACCCATTTCGCAACAGTGCTATCGGTTATTCCCCTGCCATGTGTGAGACCACCAGGGAGCTTGAACATTCTCATTAAACACTGCTCTATTGTCTGATCAGAATATATCCCGTCCCAGAATTTATCTGAGCGCCTTATGGTAAAGTAACCTTTCTCAGTGAACAACTTCAAATCATCCTATTGCATTATTTCTGTTAGCTCATTCATCTGCTGCAAATAGAGATGAGAACTTTTTGAGTATGCAAAATGACCACCTGCGTGAAATACTGGAATCATATTGCGAACACAATATGTGTGGAGTTCCCAGTCGCCTGTGCGCTCTGCTCTCAAGAACAACTGGAGAAGACCTATTTGCTCGTAGTATTGTACCCAAAGCTTTCCTGTGCGTCCTACGGACGCATTCTGGAGCAGTTCGTGTAATTTTGACAGTAGATGGTTGACACTTTCTTGATTGACAGCGTCAGCTGTTGTACAGTCACCTCTGGCAAGTCCACAGAATATTTCATTGACTTCTGTGCAGTCTATGTTATCTAGTGATCGGCTTTCTTCAAACACAAGTTTTGTAATGGCAATTTGTGTTAGCAAATGGGCACGAACTGCTCTTGAATATGCATGACCACTGATCAAATGATGGATTGACCCAACAGCATAAACAGTCCCCCAAAGTTCATCCAAGCCGCTACCAGCCATGATCGAACCAATTGCCCCTAAATATGACATAATCATATGGAAGCCGCCGAGGGCGTGCACACATTACATGCCAATGCATCTTGAGTGTAGGCGAACACCATATTATGTGATTTAATCGAACATGGAAATTGAAACAATGATGCTATAATACGGTATTTGAATGAGAAAAGTCGATGCCGTTTGAATTTGAGTTTAGGGGGTATGGTTAATATTTCACACGTTTCACCAGTTCATTATGGAATAAATGACTATTGTTATATATCATTATAAAGCCACTGCTTTTCTGCAATTTTTGATATATAATTTAACTCCCAAAGTAGTCGTAGATTTGATTTAATGGACGTTGTGTACTGTTGTGTGTATGAAAACAATAAATTTTTTTTCGTAATTTTGTACATTTTCGTGAATATTTCACCATTGAGTGTGAGGATTGGTACAAAGTTGGCATTTTCTGTTGGGGATATGTATTCTCAATATAATTCAGCACGATATTTATGATTCTCACCCTACTAAGGCGAATAAGAATGAGAAATATGGAGCTGGGTCGAATTTTTTTTTAAATTTTTTTTTTCATCAAAAAATCGCTATAACTAAAAAAGCTCAACTCGGATTCGCGGGGACTTTTCACACTTTATCCGCAATGTGTGTCCCGGAAACATATAAAAAAATCAGCTTTCTCCGATTTTTTTCCTTACTTTCTCATTTTTATGTCTAATGTGCCTGGACTATATTACAATAGTCTGTTATGACAATTTGTGAACTTGCGATGTGCAATGTCTCAATATATAAAATGGACAGCGACGCCGACACTATTGTATTGCTAATTTTGTTAGAACTATTACTATCTCCCACAGTCAATGTGGCCATAGGAGTTGTGTACGTTATGTCAGAATACCCCCGTTAGGGTACCCATAATTGGTGAAAAAAGTGGGGGGCACGTGCCCCGCCCCCCCGGCTCCGCCGTCTCTGGGGAGGGATGATCTGGAGATGACCGCTGTGGGGAAAACCTCATCCTCCACCACTTCAACTCCATGAGCTTTGTTGTCTGTGGACTTTTAGGCAACATTTCCGAGCCATTCTAAAAATTTGGCTCGTACGCTTATAGCATCTAATTTCATTTTTTGCACGAATAAGGGGTAGATAGCAGTTGCTTGCTCCCATCCTCGACTAGTATGCTTGTGCTAGCTAACTGTTATTTCACAGGAGAAGTCAACACACCCGCGGCTTGTAACTCACTTCATCAGATAAGTTTTACCAGTCCCACACTGACCAGTAACTAGTATGCTGTGACCCGCCGTTGCGAGGAGAAAACAACGCAGTTGTTCACCGTGAAACGATTCTATGTTTCTGAAAATGAGTCACGCCTGACACTCTTTTTTACTGGAGATAACACGGGTGTCTGGAAATCTCAAAGAATATCCGAATTCCTGTGGTCGTGTTCCTTTATCTTTGATTCACGAAACACACCCAGATTAAAACACAGGAGTCTGGAAAAACATTACGTATAGCAAAATTTTTACCCCCCCTCCCCCCTCTCTCCCATGTATATATGTGATATATATGGGGGATATATATGTAGACATAAAGAGACAGTTATTTGAAGCATTTCGTAGTATGTATTGGTTCTCCAGACAACTGTGGTTAAAACACGCACACGGTCGCACTTCGATTATAGAAATACATCAACGCGCGAAATTTACCCATTGGGGATACACTTGGGATCCAAATGAGCATACCACTATGCTTAGTATCTTAAAGGAGGTTTTCACATCCTCATGGTGCTCATTTGGACCCCTATGTTTATTAATTTTCATAAACTATTTCAAAATAATTTTGACACATTATTACTACATGGTGTTTTATTTATTTTAGTAATAATCGACCCCCACCCCTTGTCCGTGAATTCTGGCTTGTTTGTCTAGAGGCCACCCGAGATGGACTCTTGGCGAATAGGTCAAAATTCCTCGATTGGATACGGTGTGCCCCCCCCCCCCCCCCCCCCACACAAACACACACACAAACACTCTCACTGCCTAGCGCAACGACTGCTGTTGTTGGCTGCTCTACAAAAATTAGAAAAGTAATTTGAAAATTTGTTTCCAAACACAGCTGTAAACCTCTGTCTGTCTGATCTAATGATCTAACCTTGCTTCAAGGGAAACTAGGGGGTGAGTGGAGCCTACATTTTTAACTGTGGGTTGGGTTGTAATTCAACCCAAATCGACGGGGTTGGGTGAATATGAACCCAATTGGGTTCATCTTTACTCAACTCAGTCGATTCGGGTTGTTTTTTAACCCAACTAATTGCAGAATGCAGCCCTCCAGCAAGATTAGATCATTGGATATTTTCCAATTTCACGACAGACCCTACGGATTTCATGAGTTCAGGGAAAGTGATCAGAAGCGGAACGCGTCTCCTCCCCCCCCCCCCCTCCACACACACATACACACACACACACACATACACACACACACACACACACACACACACACACACACACACACACACACACACACACACACACACACACACACACACACACACACACAAACCCACACACACGCACACACACACACACCGGATGCAAAACGCCCGGATGAACAAATTTTGGATCTTTTAGAGCTGAGCTTAAAAGGTAATGACTTTCAATTCAATGGAGAATATTTTCTACAAATAATGGGTTGTCCTATGGGTAAAAGATTCAGTCCTAATTTTGCAAGCATTTATGTAGCGGAATGGGAGGAGAATGCCTTAAGCAAATGTGCTAAGCACCCTCTTGTATATCTCAGGTATTTAGATGACATTTTTATTATTTGGGAACATTCAAAAGAAGATTTTGATGAATTTTTAGAAATTTTGAACAATCACGATCCAAATATTAAATTGAAAGCTACTATCAGTGAAAATTCTGTTGATTTTCTCGATATGACCGTGTATAAAGGCAAGCATTTTCGGGCGTCCGGTCATTTAGATTATAAAGTATATTTTAAACCAACTGATTCACATCAATTGTTGCACACAAGATCATTTCATCCTCAACATATATTTAAATGTATCATCAAATCACAACTCATTCGTTTCCACCGCAATTCAAGTGATAAGGTAAATTTCAATGAGGCTTGTTCTACTCTATTTGACGCCCTCAGATCGAGAGGATACTCACTGCGCTTTTTGCGTACCTTAAAGTCTCAAACTCTGAAAAAGCTCGAAAGTCCAGCTGAAACTACTGATTTCGAACCACTGAAGATTGAACACAACAGACCGTTGCAGAATGGTAGTGGCGCGGTATTTAATTGCAAAAAGCCTCGATGTAGATTGCATATTTTTATGCGTGATCAAAAAGAGGAATTTTCCTCCGAACAAACGAAAAATCATTATCAGATTCGTAACCCCCTCCATTGTGATTCACCAAACATTATTTACCTTATCACATGTAAGCGCTGTCGGAAACAGTATGTTGGTCAAAGTCAAAATCCTTTCCGAGAACGTGCTACTAGACAAAACAGGATATAAAACATAATGCTGATGCCCCAGTAGCACAACATTTTAACCTTCCTGGCCATTCTTTGGACGATTTCGAAATCCATCCTATTGAACAACCACCAATTAAAGACACATTAGAAGAAACGGATGAATTTAGAAAAAAACGTGAAGCTTTTTGGATCAATACGCTTCAAACCCTCTGGCCATTTGGTATGAACATATCAGAGGGCGAATGCGAAAGGAGGTCCATCATTCCTTTCACTTTAACGTACAACAGAATGAATATCGAAATAGCAAAAATGTTAAAAGATGAATTCAATTTTACCAATGCTAAATCAAATGAACCTTTGAATCTTCGACCTGCCATCGCCTACAAGAAAAACAAAAGCTTGCGTAACATCCTTGTAAGGACTAAATTAGAGCCCATCAATGAATAACATCAATTATTGCCAGTCAGTTTAACCAGTTCCTAAGCTCACCACTTAGTTTAAATCAATTTTATGTAATTTTTTGTCATGTTTGAAACCCATCAGGGTTCAGTAAATGAAAACAATTTTTCTGCGGCATATTAAAAGAAAAAAACGTTTCAGTAGGAAATGTCTGTGCCAGTGCGATTTTGTAACCTCAAACACACACACATACACACACGCACACACACACACACACCGGATGCAAAACGCCCGGATGAACAAATTTTGGATCTTTTAGAGCTGAGCTTAAAAGGTAATGACTTTCAATTCAATGGAGAATATTTTCTACAAATAATGGGTTGTCCTATGGGTAAAAGATTCAGTCCTAATTTTGCAAGCATTTATGTAGCGGAATGGGAGGAGAATGCCTTAAGCAAATGTGCTAAGCATCCTCTTGTATATCTCAGGTATTTAGATGACATTTTTATTATTTGGGAACATTCAAAAGAAGATTTTGATGAATTTTTAGAAATTTTGAACAATCACGATCCAAATATTAAATTGAAAGCTACTATCAGTGAAAATTCTGTTGATTTTCTCGATGTGACCGTGTATAAAGGCAAGCATTTTCGGGCGTCCGGTCATTTAGATTATAAAGTATATTTTAAACCAACTGATTCACATCAATTGTTGCACACAAAATCATTTCATCCTCAACATACATTTAAATGTATCATCAAATCACAACTCATTCGTTTCCACCGCAATTCAAGTGATAAGGTAAATTTCAATGAGGCTTGTTCTACTCTATTTGGCGCCCTCAGATCGAGAGGATACTCACTGCGCTTTTTGCGTACCTTAAAATCTCAAACTCTGAAAAAGCTCGAAAGTCCAGCTGAAACTACTGATTTCGAACCACTGAAGATTGAACACAACAGACCGTTGCAGAATGGTAGTGGCGCGGTATTTAATTGCAAAAAGCCTCGATGTAGATTGCATATTTTTATGCGTGATCAAAAAGAGGAATTTTCCTCCGAACAAACGAAAAATCATTATCAGATTCGTAACCCCCTCCATTGTGATTCACCAAACATTATTTACCTTATCACATGTAAGCGCTGTCGGAAACAGTATGTTGGTCAAAGTCAAAATCCTTTCCGAGAACGTGCTACTAGACACAAACAGGATATAAAACATAATGCTGATGCCCCAGTAGCACAACATTTTAACCTTCCTGGCCATTCTTTGGACGATTTCGAAATCCATCCTATTGAACAACCACCAATTAAAGACACATTAGAAGAAACGGATGAATTTAGAAAAAAACGTGAAGCTTTTTGGATCAATACGCTTCAAACCCTCTGGCCATTTGGTATGAACATATCAGAGGGCGAATGCGAAAGGAGGTCCATCATTCCTTTCACTTTAACGTACAACAGAATGAATATCGAAATAGCAAAAATGTTAAAAGATGAATTCAATTTTACCAATGCTAAATCAAATGAACCTTTGAATCTTCGACCTGCCATCGCCTACAAGAAAAACAAAAGCTTGCGTAACATCCTTGTAAGGACTAAATTAGAGCCCATCAACGAATAACATCAATTATTGCCAGTCAGTTTAACCAGTTCCTAAACTCACCACTTAGTTTAAATCAATTTTATGTAATTTTTTGTCATGTTTGAAACCCATCAGGGTTCAGTAAATGAAAACAATTTTTCTGCGGCATATTAAAAGAAAAAAACGTTTCAGTAGGAAATGTCTGTGCCAGTGCGATTTTGTAACCTCAAACACACACACACACACACAGTCTTGTTTTCCCTACATACCGAGGTACCCCATTGTTTGTCCTTTGTGTGGACTAACGGTTTCAACCTCGTTTTGCCGGTACAGTTCTGGGAAAACAACCGAGGTAAAGGGTTTCTTTTGTCTTTTGTACCTCGGTAAGGCGAAACACGCAAACTCTTTTGTCTAGTTACCTCGTCAAGTTGGTAAGACAAACCCACACACACACACACACACACACACACACACACACACACACACACACACACACACACAGTCTTGTTTTCCCTACATACCGAGGTACCCCATTGTCTGTCCTTTGTGTGGACTAACGGTTTCAACCTCGTTTTGCCGGTACAGTTCTGGGAAAACAACCGAGGTAAAGGGTTTCTTTTGTCTTTTGTACCTCGGTAAGGCGAAACACGCAAACTCTTTTGTCTAGTTACCTCGTCAAGTTGGTAAGACAAACGCACACACACACACACACACACACACACACACACACGCACACACACACACACACACACACACACACACACACACTTCACAAACAATTCATTCCTGCACATGACAAAGGTACCCAAGAACTTGTATACATGCAAATACTTTTCCTCACCTTGTCTGTTAAAAGGGTTGTAAATCATCTTTCTTTTTCTGCTTCTCTTTCTTCTTATTCTTCAAAATCAAACCTTTATTTTCCATATGTTGAGTTTCACGCGTTGTCATTAGAGCTTTTGTTTTAACGGAGTACATGCATGCAAGTGGGGGACTTTAATATGTTGTCGGACAACAAACGTGGAAAATACCGTTCTCATTTTATAGTGACATTCAAATGCTGGAATAAAGGTCCATAGAGCTTCTAATAAAATAGGTCGATGAAGAGCTTGCATGTAAAACAAATCTTACATCATTTTATTAAGATTGCTTAGTCCACAATTTATTCCATTTTACTTTTCCAGTTTCATTGCTTTCTTTCAATCGTTTGTTGGGATTCCTTGAGGCATCCAAAGACGGGGTAAAACCTTCAAGGTTTTTAAGTGGCTCTGGTCGAAACAGTGGCGTAGATACAGGAGGGGAGCGAGCAGTTTCCTCTCTTATTAGCCTTCTTCTTGGAGATGTCAAGATTCTACACATTCTAATACAAGTTGTCTTCCCTTATGTATTGTAACATGAATTATCTCCTTTTATGTATTTTAGTCGGGAATTCAAGAATTTGTGCCTTGCTTCACGAAGCTGAAATGTTGACATTTGGAGAAATTTGAAATTCAAGAGTACAGTGTTAAACTATTGGAATTCTCTTTCTCTCGCCGTAGCCGCGAAGGGAAGATGTCCTTAGAATCCCTTGCGGCCCGAATGACTGCGTTTCATATATTCTACGTATGTGGGTTTCCGACAGTGCAACTTGAAAAGCCAGGACGCAGCTCGCGATTTCAGAATATATTATATTACATTATTATTATTACTGGATAAATATTGGTCCGACTTGTCTTTTTTGCTTTGAGATACCCTTTACTCTGGATCGACTTGTCTATTTTTTGGTCCGAGTTGTTTCGAAAAGTGGTCCGAGTTGTCTCGAAAAATGGTCCGAGTTGTCTTGAAAGTGTGCCGACTTGTCTTGATCCGAGCTGTCTTTGGTCCGTTTTGTCCTCATACAACTGTCTAGCCATGAAGAGGTGAGCATCATACCGAGTCGCATATTGCCCAGCACGGACGAGTTCTTAAAGGTGACTGCTTCTTTCGTACGTACTTGAAGTTAAAATATTCTTTAGCGGAAGAAAATGATGAAAGAGCGATGTTTCTTTGATTTTGACAGATAGTCATGAAATGTGATGTCAAAAGATTGATGATTTCCCCAACAGAATTCCATACCGGTATATATAAGATAGGGCTTGATTTAATCTAAAAACTTTGAGTAGCAATTTAGTATTCACTTCAAACATTTGATAAGCAATCAATTCACAAAGCTTTTCAGGCTGATCATTTTTGAATAACAAAATTTGCATATTAGAGAGCAAAATGCTATGCTAAGTCAGTTAAATGAAGGCATGAGATATGACCAGATGGACATCGTGTAGAAATAGCTTGTGTGTTTTGCCTTGGTCTGATGCGGTACCCGTCACTCACAGCCACCCCTATCAAAGATGCTTTTAGAAATTCCCAAAAATGTTAATTTTCCTTTATTTTGGCAGCAATTCTTGTTCACTTTTGTTACAAACTACAGATGCTATGTTTCTGAAAGTTTAATATCCGTTCTCACAAAAGTGTTGTAAATTCATTCAATGTTGCATATCTTCTCGGGGGTCGTTTATCCCTGACTGATATTCACTGCCGAGAACTTCCCAACAATGGCGTGGCTGTAAACAGATTTGAGCATGGAAATCCAAATAAAACGTCTTAGAAAAAGCTATTAATGCAAATTAATTCTATAAAGGGCACCGGATTCTGAAAGAATAGTCATTTCAGCATCAGAAGACACACGTATGTGTCCCCGCTTTCGATTCAAAACTTTGATACGAGAGTAACCTAATTTCGTGGTATGACATTTTGAGCGTTTGACGTTTCCAGCCTTTCTATTGTTATATATATATTAAGGGGATGGCATATATGAGGGCTATTTTGAAGCATTTGGCTATATATAATGAGTTTCCAGGCGCCTGTGGCCAAAGTTAGTATCCGACGAGCGTATAAATTCTATTTCACGAAAATTCGCAATTAGTCAGTGGATACATTCTAGGCGTGCTGCGACCCCAAATATCCAATGATTTGCTGCTTCAAAATTCTGGACAGCGTATATGATGGGGGCGATAACTGCAGTCGAAAAAGGTGAATTTCGGTAACAGGAATTAGAATTTTGAAGAAAGTTTTCAGCGATGAGGTGATTGTTACTGCAAATCCACGTGTACATACCCACAGATCGGTTTACTTTATAAACCTGTACACAAAAATAGCCGAGCAACTCTGTAGAATTATAGTCACTATGTGGCTGTACTTATCGTGAATCGCACTCTTAATTAAGTTTGACAACTGAGAGACATTAGTGTGCTGCCCCGGGGCTGCTGGTTCGGGGGAGCGGTGTGTAATTTGCTCTTCGGGGATCCTGCTACTGTCTGATTAGATAATCACTGTACAAAATGTTTCCTTCTGGAAAACGTCATAGACTAGTCTTGCTGGCACGCGGCGCAGCTCTGACGTTGTAGTAGCGTCGTCTCAACATCAAGACGATGGGACGGCATTGTGTGTTTGCAGGAGGGTCCTACGCCGGTGCAATTTATCGGAAACCTTTATACCAACATCGCCTTTACCAATCCCGTGGCCTCGGGTCAGCCGGGATGGAATCCTTGCAGGCGCGCAGTGCAGCTGCTGCGTTCTTATAGCCTCGCCACAGCGCCTTGACGTTGTGGCGACGTTGTAGTAGCGTTTCGGTTGCGTTGTGTGTTTGTATGGACGACATGAGACATGTGCCGTACATTGTACATGTACGCGAAGCATTGGACTTGACGTAGCTTTGTTCATTGCCACCGACGACGTTCGTGTACTAGTTGAACCCCTTCTGTCTAGCCATTTCGAGTCTGTTTAGCCATTTCGAGTTACTTCTTCCAATACTTTGTATTATAATTGGAGCTAATCGAATCGGCAAGATAGTCTGCGATTGAAGACATCACTACCCCACCCTCCTAAAATCTCCAACATTCAGACTATTCCAGACATGTCATACTTGTATATATATATCAAAGCCTTTTTTCTGCTCCTTGCATTACTCATTCTCCAAATGCTTCTTACATGTATCTTTTCCTATCACAAAGCCCAGGAAGGTTCCACACATCACAGCCTGCATTCCGGTTTTGTCCCACTCTTGAGGTATACAAGTAGGATTCACCAAGGAAGGTCCATCTCAGACAATGGCTGATTTGGGCACATGGAGAAAAAGAGTGGGTCTGTTTTACCCAAATGCCCGCATGGGAAAGCGCCACCAAAATTGTCTCTACTTCTCCGAGGTACTGTTTGCAAATATCCTGTGCCGCTTCGGCGCAAAAGGCATAACACTAATGCTGTTACTCAATATCATAACAACTTGTGATTTGAACACAGATCACAACTACCACCCCGTATTGTATTCATTTCAGCCTGGGTGGAATATAACGAATTCACAGCTGTTCAATGGTGTTCTGACCTCCCAGAATAAGTTATGTCCCATATTAATTTGTCCCCTCACAGTTGGTTCCGTCCTTATACATGTATGCTGTTGGACTCATATATTAATAAATTTATCAGGCGACATTGAGGTGAACCCAGAGCCAGAAACACCCTCAACATCACGTTCTGATCTTGATAGTTTTTCCACTGGGGCGCCTTCCGAGTCTAAGTCGAACTTTCTAAAATTGTTTCATCTGAACATTCAAAGTTTAAAGCCGAAACTTGATCTTGTACGGTGTGAAGCAATTGATTATGATATTTGTGTTTTCACTGAATCGTGGCTTAGTGAGTCCGATGAAAACTCTAACCTGCAAATCCAAGGTTTTCACGACCCAATCAGAAAAGACCGACCAACCAGAGGTGGTGGTGTAATAGTGTATGTTAGAAACACACTGTCCTTCAAATGTCGGCAAGACCTCGAAGTTGCAAACCTGGAATGCATTTGGCTACAGGCAGACAGTAACAACCAAAGCCTTTTACTTGGATCCCTTTACCGTCCGCCAAACTCCGATAATAATGTCTGGGAACTCATTTCCGAATCCATTGAGCGCGATAGATTCCAATATAAAATACGTAGTATTTACAGGAGATTTTAATGACGATCAAATGACACCACAGCCAGGGCCAATTAAAGATATTCTGAAGCAATATAATTAATCTCAAGTTTTGAGACAACCGACAATACAATACAATATACAATATTTTATTTACAATATACATGTACATATAGTGTAGTTACAAATATAAATGTATTTAGATGTTTTCCAAAAAAAAAAGAATATTGTGTAACTAGAACAGTGACAAGCTGTAAAAAAACATGCATATTGTAAGGAGACGGCATAGCCCAATGGCTGTCTTCCTGCCATCTCCTATTTGGAAGTGCGAGGATGAGGCAGTACAGGTGGTAAATAAGTTTCAATTTCTTTTCAAAAGATGCAATACATAACAAAGACCGATATTCTTTATTAAATGTTTGGGGGAGATTCAGACAAGGAAAGCATTACAGATCTGGTCACGCCTTAAAGGAGGTCTACACCGTGTTCTTATCTTACTATGTTTGTCTGAGCTGCTGTTAGTAATGGCCTAGTCACGACAGTCTTCATTGAAACCTCGTCAACCTTGTTGGATCTCATAATCACAAATAACCAGGATTTCGTTAACGCCCAGTTTGTTGAAGACCCCTTTTATGCTGAACTTAAACGATATCATTGTCCTATCGTTGCCGAACTTAACTTTCCAACAAAACATAATTATTCAGTCAAGCGACAAATATAGCTCTATGCAAAACCCGATTTCACCGCATTTAATAAGTGCATTGTGGATACGGACTGGGAAGACACTTTATCTTTCCAGTCGACAGTCGCTGTTGTTGATCATTTTACAACACTCTTAGGTAAGATGGCTTCTAATTTTATCCCTAACAAACGAATCTCAACCAGACCAAATTGAGCCCAGGTGGATACTAGCCGGAATAAAGCGTCTAATTCGTCAGTGAAAGCGCCTTCATCGCCTAGCAAAGCTAAAAAACACTACGCATGCCTGGGAGAAATATCGTAAAAAAGAAATGAAACTACCTCTTCTGTAAGGGAAGCCAAGGCCAGATATTTTAGTGACATTAAAATACGCTGAAATCCCATACAGAATCAGCCCAGCTTTGGTGAAAAACACTAAAATCTCTTCTCGGCAGTAAAACCTCGGAGATACCAGATCTCCACCACAACGGTCAAATACTGAGGTCAGAAGTCGAAAAGGCCGAAGCTTTCAACGAGCTTTTTTGTTCGATATCAATATGTCACTGATTCCAATGTTGTACTCCCACCACCGGTATTCGACCCCAATCGTCCAATCCTCGAAAATATCACCCTTATCCCAAAATACGTCCTCGATGCACTGAAGTGATTCAACGTCTCGAAAGCATGTGGTCCCGACAAAATAAGCCCAAGAATTCTCAAGGAATGCTCAGATAGCTTAGCCAAACCATTGACTATAGTCTTCAACCACCTCCTAAGTGAGAGTTTTTACCCCCCGCAATGGAAAAAGGCAAATGTTTCTCCGATATTCAAAAAAGAGTCCCCTAACCTCGTGACAAACTATCGCCCCGTCTCTCTTTTGGGTTCCATCGGGAAAGTCTTTGAAAGATGCATATTCAAAAAAAGTGAGCGCCTTCCTCAACACAAACTCCCTGCTGACTCGATTCTAATCTGGGTTTATGCCCAAAGAATCCGCAGTCCTTCAGCTGAGTGAAATGTACATTACAATCAGCGGTGCCCTTGATGAGGGGAAAGAAATACGATTTGTTTTCTGTGATATCAGTAAGGCGTTTGACAAGGTATGACACAAGGGATTACTATTCAGATTGGAAAAGATAGGAATTGCAGGACAATTGCTCCGGAGGTCCAAGTCATATTTGAAGGATAGACAACAATGTGTAGTTATCAGGTCCCTCTCCTCCAAATGGAGAAAATTCTGTGCGGGTGTTCCACGAGGATCTATACTGGGTCCCCTCCTTTTTTAATATACATAAATGACATTGCTGATGACGTCTCTTTGCGGATGACACATCCCTTTACCTCATTGTTGAAGACCCTGGTAGAACTGCAAAACTTATAGAAGATGACTTAAAGGGGATTGAGAATTGTGAAGTCAATGGTTAGTAGATTTTAACCCGACTAAGACTGAATCACTGATAATTTCGCGTAGAGTTTCTGGAGCAATACATCCTCCTCTGAGTGTGTCAGGTACTGTCATAAGAGAGGTTAGCTGCCACAAACATCTTGGTCTAATCTTCAACAACCGTGGTTCGCGGAGAGACCATATCGCTGACATAATATCGAAAACCTGGAAAAGAACATCCCTCCTCAGGAAATATAAATTTTCTCTCGACCGTAAAACCCTGGAAAAAAGTTACTTTGCCTTTGTACGCCCCGTGCTCGAATATGCGGACACTGTTTGGGATAACTGTTCCGAAGGGGAAGTAACGGAGTTGGAAAAAATTTAGGTTGAGGCTGTCCGAATAGTTACTGGAGCAACTAGAAGTGCCAATAAAGCTTCATTATAAGCCGAGACGGGGTGGGAAAAGTTGAAAGCTCGAAGAGAGAAACATAAACTAAAACAATTTTATAAAATGTACTACCACCTCGTCCCTGGTTATTTATCAACATTAATTCCCCCGTCCTCTTCGGTTGCTCGTGGCTATTCCCTTCGTAGGAACAGTGATCTGTCTATTCCTTATTGTCGCACTACCTCACATCAAGACTCATTCATACCGTCCACAACCAAGATATGGAACAGCATACACACTGAGATCAGGGAGAATAGTTCATTTTACCAATTTACGTTGTACTTAAACAGGGACAAATTACCAACTCCCAAGATATTTTACTTCCTAAAGTCACGCAAAACCCAAATACATCACTGCAGATTACGGCTACGTTGTAGCAATTTAAACGATCACCTCTATAATAATCATCTGTCCAGTTCGCCCCTTTGTGGGTGTGGAGAGCGTGAAACGACTGATCACTGTTTCTTTAACTGCCAGTTGTACTCGGACATCATAACCGAAACGCTCGAAACTCTACCATACACTATTGACACATATACTTTTCAATACGGAAGTACCTCTTATCCCCCTGAAGTCAATGAGACAATATTCAAATGCGTCCACGCATATCGTCACCTGAGAACCATAAGGTTCTATCTTCCAGGAGAAGATAGAACCTTATGGTTCTCAAGCGACGATATATTGAGGCAACAAGTAGATTTTAATGTGACGTTGCCTGAATGCTGTTTATCACTCTATCAAGTTACCGAAGGGACCCACAAGTTTTTCTGTTTGTTTTGCTTTGTTTTTTGACAACCGCGGCACATATCATACGTTCCTACCCCATCCACGCCCCTCTCCAATTCGGTCAGTCACGATCCGTAACGACATCTCATCCATCTTGTCTTTTCAAGTACCTCAAGTAACATGGGTAACTCTATGATGACAAGTGTCCAAATTGGTTACCCGAATACCTCTCGTTTATTTACAACTCGCGGGTCAAGAGATCCGTGAATCTCGTCCTACAGCAGGATGACAGTGCAACCAGGATACTGTGCAGGTCGGTTGACCAAGCTACAACCAGTGTTTCTACCAAGATTGATTAACGTTACCAGCATCGGACACTTTCCCCGTGGGAATAGTTGTTAGATTATACATGGAACCATTCCAAACATTCTGGGCTTCTCCTTCTCTATACCTTCACCCTACATTCCTTTCCTAACACTCCCTCATCTCATTATATCTCTTACTCTTTTCTGTTATGTTCAACCCCTGTACGATAATTTATTTCCACATTTTCATAGTTTGTGTTTGAACTTCCTTCGTTATGTTGCTTCGTGTGAGTAATTTGTTACAAGGAGACAGCTTACATAAGCTATAGCTTGCTGCTAAATCCTTTTTCCGCTTTCACAATTAAGTATTTTGATGAATGTTATCATAATATTCTGTCAAATTAAGGAAATAAAATATTGTTTAAACTAAACTAATTATGACGTATGATGTTTTTGGGTCGGAAAAGCGGCCTCTCGTGTTTAAAGGGTTAATGATAAATCCGCATAACAACCTATAATATGAAGTTACGTAAAAACGCTAAAAAGGACGATAAATCGAATATCTAAGAAATAGAGGATATGAAATGAGTGTTTTTCTCATATAATATTTATGAAACGAGTCTAAGAATTTTCCGTTTTGACGAGCCTCTGGCGTGCCCAAACGGAAAATTCGGACAAGTTTCATAAATATTATATAAGAAAAACACTTGTTTCATATTCTATTTATCATATGACACACACACGCACAAATTAGCTACTTAGTAAGACTTTTTAACCCATTACGTAACTTGAGTTGCAGACGGCACTTGGAAAAAACATCCCCGTATAACTAAAAATTTTCATTTTTTGCTTCCAAAACATAGGTTATGACCCCTCATTGGAACGAGCTCGTCGAGCTCGTTCCAATGAGGGGTCATAACCTATGTTTTGGAAGCAAAAAGTGAAAATATAAAAAAAAATGAATGGCGTTTTTTTTTGTAGGTAAAAGATTAATACAATATAACCCATCCTAAATAGGGCAGATAACGTAAATTCTCCCTGCTGAAATTATGCAAATGTCACCCAGTTGTATTTTGTTTAGCCAATCAAAGTGACCAGTTTTGAAATTGACCAATGAAACCTCCCAACTCTAATTATGCAAATTATGAAAATGAGGCCCAGTTTTATTTTGTTCAGCCAATCAAATTGTCTAGTTTTGAAACTGACCAATGAAATTGACGGAAGGCTTTCTTTATCGGTGATTATTATGAAAACAAAATATCAAATGTTTTAAAGTGAACAAAACGGACGAGTCATATGATAAAAACAGTTACCTCCTACTTTTTTAGCTCTACAACATTCTCAAATTTACAAAAAGTCAAGACACATTTTAATTCTTGACCCCGTGATCCCTCCCTAAATTTCACCTCCGAGTTCGGCCATAAAGTTTGAGAATTTCCTAGGATGGTACCACATTATATAGCGCGAACGCTGTCACTAGTTTGCAATAAAATATGACATATATTGCCACGACTTTGAAGTGACGTAAAACATAAAATTGGTGATAAATCGAAAAACTAAAACACAGCTGTCGCCTAATTTTCTTTTAGCTCTACAATTCTCTAAAATTTGAAAATAAATTACTTTTTGAACCTACAACACCATAGATATCCTGTCTGGGTTCGGCCATAACGTTTTGGAATTTCATAGGATAGTACCATATTTTTAGATATGGTTTTTATTGGCGAATATATTTCCCGAATTACAGAAAGATTGGCTGAAAAATGATCTGAAAATTAGAATCTTTAAACAAAATCCTTAACATCCGGCTCCTTCTCATGGAGGGTCTAAATGTCAAAAAAGTAAAACTGGTTTGATAAACCAGAAATCGGTGTGCGTGTGTTGAAAGCTGAGTGTTTAACAAGTATGTAGCGGCGCTTGTCGCCAAATTAATCCTCTTTCTGATCGTCCTAATAATATTGTAGTTCCCTACACTGCAAAAAATATAGGTTCTCTTCAGAACCAAAACTGGTTCTAATCTTGTCCCTGAGATGGAACCAGTTCTGTTTAAACAGTATTTATTTCAAATCAAATAAATTTATAAAGATTAACATTAAATATTAACAGAATTAAACATAAATTGATGGTGTTTCAGCCATAAGTTTAGAGCTTATACGAGGTTGTCTCAAATCATTATTAAGCAAAGGAGATATGAACAGTTGGCATATCGAACCAGTTTTGGTTCTATACAGAACCAAAACTGGTTCGATATGCCAACTGTTCATATCTCCTTTGTTTCAAAATGTTTGGCGACTGCGTTGAATAAGCTCCAAGTTTACTGCTGAATCTACTTCAGTTCATGTAATATTCTGTTAAAATTGAATGCTAATCTTGGTAAATTTATTTGATTTGAAATAAATACTGTCTAAACAGAACTGGTTCCATCTCAGGGATTAGATTAGAACCAGTTTGGGTTCTAAAGAGAACCTATATTTTTTGCAGTGTACCTTCCGACTATCGTCTTTAATTAATTTAATTAATCTTATTTGCTTTATTTCGTGCGTGTTAGTATTCTTCTTTTGCAACCTGCAGATCATGGAAGTTAAGCAACGTCGAGACCGGTTAGTCCTTGGATGGGTGACCGTCTGAGTGATCGATTCGGACTCCCGCGTTGTGTACTCGAATGTGCGCATGTCTTCAAACAATCCAACCCTACCTGTGCTATTTATTTATTGATGTTTAAGGTCACATATTTGTGCACAATGGCTAATCATGACCGTGACAGTTTTACGGGTGGAGGAAGCCGTAGTACCCGGAGAGAACCACCGAGCAACGACGAGCAGCTGCCAGCTCCCCAACATCGTAACTCCGCGCTTCAGCACAGGCAGGGTTAGACTGGTTGAAGACATTCGTACCATCGACGTGCAGGACGCCTTAGTACACGGCGTTATCGTGCCCCAATGCGGGCAATGGAGATGAAGTGTCTTGCCCAAGGACACAACGCGGTTGCCGCAGGTGTGATTCGAACCGAGGACCTCTCGGCTTGCAGCCTGCACCTCTACCAACTGAGCCACCGCGCTCCCCCTACTTGTGCTGCAGTGCGGAGTTACGATGTTGGGGAGCTTGCAGGTGCTCGTCGTTGCTCGGTGGTTCTCTCCTGGTACTCCGGCTTCCTCCACCCGTGAGACTGTCACCGACACGATATGACCTTGGCTGCTAATGTGTCGTTTAACCTTAATAAATAAATAAATAAATAAACTTTTTTTTAATTCGTCATTCACTCTGTACCAAAGTTTCCGTGTTGGCAGACTAATCTTCTGAAAACGTCCCTTCCCCGCCGTCGTGAGGCTGACGACTATGACTTCTAGCATTTCCTGGACACTGGCCTCACTCTGTGTATTTCCAGTCTTTGGTTTCAATGTTTCTTCAAACTGCGCCCAGACAGCATCTTTCTGAGCTCCCAAAATGTCCTTAATCCTTTACCCAACGTTACGGTCAAAACCGGCCAGCACTATTCACAAAATTCACCATTCAATTTTTATTACGTTTTTTTTGTCACAGAAACCTAGCTTATGACCCCTCATTGGTGCGAGCTCATAAGCTCATTTCGGACGCAAAAAAATAAAATAGAATTTTATTTGCAAGTGTTGTCTGTTTTTCGTGTTAGGTAAAGGGCTAAAGCTTTTTTGAGTCTTGCTGGATTTTTGCCCCCGATCGTGACTTGAATTATGTTGTGATCACTCCCCAGCTCCCTTTTACCGCTAACGTCCACTTCTACCTCTGTCAGGAAGAGATTTCCACGTAGGCGCATTCATAATTAAATTGCTTACCGCTAGAATTGTCCGTGAAAATTTAAATGTCACAGTTCTTCCATACAGACAGACGCTACTGAGGACGACAAGTACCGCCCCAACCCTGTATTCAGAATGCTATCTAAGGTTTCACTTCCACTCTTATAATTGTAAAAGTCGAGAGAGATCTGTTTTCAAAAATTGTTATTACCTTTTTTTCCTCTAACGTCTCCGCGTTTGTCAACAATTCCTTCTGGTGACCGAGGCTTAATTTGTGGATTTTTAAAGGTTTAATTTCGGTATGTGAAATTGTGCGGCACGTAGGGCAGATTTGTGCAAGAATTATTATGACAATGACCCTACCAGCTGACATGTAATGAAAGATGGATCGATTATCGCACGTTAATACAGACCGACGTCCGGACGGATGGAAAGTAGAATTATCCTCCAGTATCTTATAAAGTGGGAGTTAAACAATTTAAAAGACACAAATACGTTTAAAACAGTGGCGTAGATGCGGGGTGGGGGTTTTGGCTGAAAGGGATTTGCCAAAAAAAAGAGTGTGCAACGATCTGACGGTCCTAGTTAGGACTAAGATTGGCCCCCGAAACCACACGCAACGGACCCTCAATAATACTCTCCCACCCCTCCCCAATAAGAAGAAGAAAATGGCTAGGACATCCCTAGTGTCGAATTCGGGCCTTGGACTTAAAACCATAAAAACAAAATGTCCACGGTTCGATCCTCGCCAGGGGTAACCGCGTTGTGTCCTTGGTCAGGACATTTCATCCCAATTCCTCAATCAACCTTCTCCAAGCACTGATCTTTTATTACAAGTTGGAATGGACATTTACAAAACGTTCCCAAAATAAACATTTTAACATGTGAAATGACAGAGTCCATCTGTGAATGTACATTATACATTCCAAACTCTATTACGCCCAAATATACCCATCATCCAACGCACGGAATATCACAATTTTCTATTTTAATAATTTTTTTCAAAACATTTCATCAGAACCATATCATACGATCTCTCATCGGAACCTGCTCGCTCTAATGAGGGGTCATATGATACAGTGTTGAGAATTTGGTTTTTAACCCTTTACCCAACGAATCGCACGCAAGTAGTATGTCATGTACTTCGGAAGTGACGTCATGTCACGTGACGAAGTGGCGCCACGTTGTGTTGCCATGCTAACCCGCGTGAGCGGCCATGTTGTGACGTCATCTCCATAGTGATACGTGGTGTGAGTGCGCATGCGCAGCGCGTGTTGTTAGGGTGATACGTGTTTCCGTCGTCCATTTTGTGTACTGGGGGCCGCCATCTTGGTTTCTATGGTAGCACGTGATTGCTATGTTACCTAAGGCCTACAATAGGACAGGGGTATGTTCGGAGGGTATGTTCGATTGAATCGGAGTATTTTCTGGAACGACTTCCCTGGATAATTACCACAAACAACCCGACAACTTGTATTATTTCGAATTCTTCCAGAATTCTCTGCTTCTATCTATATATGTAATAGTTATCGTCTATCTGGCCATGTTCTTTTATTCTAGAGTATACTCCAGTAGCGTATAAGAGCCTATTATTTAGAACAGTTTATCTTATTATTACTATATTTAGCAATTTCTGGTCTATTCTTGTTAGTTCTGACCCTATTCCAAGTTCTCGTGTTGTTTCATTTATCTGGATAATAACTAACCAATCAGATTGCTTGATTTCCCATAATCTGTATGCAGGGTTATCTCCCCTGTGTATAATAAAAGCCTATATCCAATGGCCATATCCCATGGAATCCTTTTTTGAAAACACCTGTGGCTATGGCATCCCTTTTTTTGTCGTATGAGGCCATGAGGGCTATGTAAAAGCCCTCAATGAGTCCTCATTTTTATCCCTCATAGCCTCTTTGAATTTTGAGGTTATGAGGACCATTAAAAATCCCTCAATGAGGCATAATTTACTACGACTCTTAGCCTCATCTCGGTATTTGAGGAAACCCATGGCCTGGTATTGTATTATTCGAGGATACCTATCGAGGATACCTTTTATGGGATACTTATCTGAGGATACTATATAGGCTGTACATATCCATATAGGTCTCTTGCTGGCCCTTAGTACTATTAATCCACCTGATGCTTTATGTTATCCTATGACTGGTATAGGTAGTATGCAATGCTAGGCATAGGGATATTGTGGGTAGGGGTACTGCCTGGTAGTTTAGAACGGTACTATAGTATGGCGGTATATACACCTGTGGCCCCTGTTAGTGCTTGGTACTATTAACCAACTGATTGCTTTGTTTTATTATATGGCTGGTATATGTAGTACGTTATGGTAGCCATAGTGATTTTTTGGGGGTGGGGGTAATGCTTGGTAGTTTAGAACGGTAGTATAGCATAGGCTGTACATATCCTTGTAGGTCTCTTGCTGGCCCTTGGTACTACTGATCCACCAGATGCTTCATATTATTGAGCGGTATTCTGGGGTGGGGTCAATGCCTGGTAATACAGAACGGCAGCAGAGTATGGTTGGTATATTCCCCTATAGGTCTCATCCTAACCGTTCATAGTATTAACCTACCAAATGCTTTGTATCATCCTGTTACTGGTAAGCTGGTACGTAATACCAGTAGTTCCTACCTTATTCCGAGTACTCTTGTTGTTTCATTTATCTAGTTCATTTATATAAATTATAATTAACCGATTAGATTGCTTGATTTCCCATAACCTATACTTAATCGTACAGAGTTATCTCCCTTCTCCATAATAAAAACCTATATCAATGGCAATATCCCCGGCACCCCAATTTCGGCACCCCTTTTTTGAAAAGCATATGGCCTTCGGCACCCCTTTTTTTGAAATGAGGATAAGAGTCGTATTAAAAATCCCTCAATGAGGGATTTTTAATACGACTCTTATCCTCATTTCAAAAAAAAGGGGTGCCGAAGGCCATATGTTTTTCAAAAAGGGGTGCCCAAATTGGGGTGCCTTCTGGAGAATCCCTTTTTTGTCAAATGAGGATAAGAGTCGTAGTAAATTAGACCTCATTGAGGGATGTTTAATATATGGTATATAAGTATACTAGAAAAAGTGTGAAAAGATAGCATAAAGGATGAAATATAATAGTTCTAACGTTGCATGTTTGTGGACAAGAAGTCGTGCAAAGTGTTTAATGGCATATTGTTGTTGTCAACCCAACCGTATACAATTTTGCTACGGATTTCAGAATAGCACGTGCTACCCGAGAATGTCAAATTGAATGGGTGACCAACAATTTTCTTTGTGTTATGTTGTGCTAGGGAGCCTGGGTTATGGAAAATAGAGGTTGCGTGCCATTGGTATGCATGAGGCTGGGATACCTCCAGATGAGCTCGATGCTGAGTTTGGGGTCAATGTGGCCATTACATTGTATTTGCCTCCTCATTGGAAGGTTTTGAACCACTGGATCCACTGCCAACCGACCGCGTTCAGGTCGACCAAGAGTTACGACCCCTGCACAAGCCCGACACATCAGGGCGTCTCACTTGTGGGATCGCTTCCTTCCGGCGACGAGGACAGCAGCAATTACTTCAAGTAGAACTAACAATACAATCAGTGCTCAAACTGTCCGCAACAGACTCGCCTGACACGACATCCGAAGTAGGAGTCCATACTACGGATCAATCCTTACCAAATCGTACCGTCAGAATGGAATGGGTACGTCAGCGTGTTTGCTGGACTCAGCAGCGGTGGGGAATAGTTCTATTTAGTGATGAATCACGATTTTGTCTACGGTGCGCTGATGGTAGGGCAAGATTGTACCGCCGACGAGGAGAACGCTTTTATGATGCTTACGTGTGGGAATGCGACCGTTTCGGTGGGGGTAGTGGGTTTGGGCAGGAATTTCCTTCCACAACCGAATGCAGTTGATCTTCATCGATGGTAATCTGAATGGACAGCGATATAGGGACTAAATTGTTAACGCTGTTGTTGTCCCGTTGTTCAACTCTAACGTCGGATTGCAGTTATTGCAGTAAGACAATGCCCGATGTCACGTGGTGCGTATCTGTCGTGACTTTCTTGAGGAGCAGAGCATCGAACTTCTTCCCTGGCCCCCACTTTCGCCAGATTTGTCGCCAGTTGAGCATCTTTGGGATCAACTGGACCGTCGAGTACGACTTCATGATCTTCAGACGTTATGCGATTTACGTAATGTTCTAAGGCAGGAATGAGAAGCAATAACACAGGGTGACATCCAGAGATTTATCAGGTCCATGCCCCGTCGATGTCCTGCCATCCAAGACGCAAACAGTGGACATACACGCTATTGACTGCATACATGAACTTTTCATTTCCCCCCCCCCCCCCCCCCCCCCATGTCTGGATTGCGACGTCCTGGCGTGACGCTTGCATAAAATTGTGCAAATTCATACAGCTTGACTCGAAATATGTATTTACAATAATTTGTTGGGATTAAAATCGATAATACTACAGTTAAATCTAGAAGTCCTGTCACGAATAGTGCGCTTTTGTAGGCTTAATAGCGCGTTGGAATTGCGCGCAAAAGCCATATCGAATTGCATCCAAACCACGGCAGGTTTTCCTGGTTATTCATAGCAAACGCATGCAATGTTTCTGCCAATGGACCTCCGGGTTACCCGGAGGTCCATTGGCTGAAACATTGCTTGTGCACAGGCCATATGTACAGAATTTGATAGCTTTACTTGGGCCATAACGCGCATATTAACGCACATATCAACGTGTTATTTGTGCGCATTTCATGACAGGACTTCTAGTTTTAACTGTAAATAATTGCTCCACAGAGTTTATTATACTTTCTTTTTTGACTCAGTATATATTGTATACGAACGCCATTCGCCTGAATAAAATTACCGTAATAACTTTATTTTAGTGTCCAAGAATAGGTTTGTGGCATATAATACAGTCGCGTGCAGAATGTGTGCATTTTCCAAAGGGAAATTGTCGAGGTGGTTGCTGGAAATGTCCAGCACATGCACAGTTCACATAAATTGTATTCTGTCCAGTTCAGGCAGATCTGTAAACATTGAAAGAATTGGGACCAAATCAGTTGTATTTTATGTGTCCGGAGCGTTTGTAATTACCGTTTGATGAGCGCGCGGATTCGTTTGCGATTTTATGGTTGCGACCACGTTCGTTCCTCTCTTTCTGAGTGCTGATTTGTTGGTGATTCAACATTATTGCCACTTTATAGGGCGTTCCCAAGTACATTAACACAGTTTAACAGGGCATTACAAGAACGTAACGCTCGACATAAATAGTCACGTGATGTGTCGGTCACGTGATGTGTCGGGCCGTTAATGAGTTAAACATCTCATAAACAACCCGACACATCAAGTGACATTTGTTTCTCGCTCTCGTACACTCGAAAATGGAAACAGTTTCCAGAAATGGTTTCAGTTAGTAAACAATATGACTTTTATTTAAATTATTACATATTTAAAATGTCCAGCAAAATTAGTTCCATAAGAACAAGCAGCTGTATATAGTAAGTAAGTCTGCAGACGTTTTAAGCCTTTATTCCTGACTTAAAAGCGGTGAATATCGGGTTTGTTTTAAGTTTTCTAACTTCGTTGCAGTTGAAAGAGTATCGGTGCTGATCACGTGGGAATCATGTTACGCCAGTTTGTTTGAGAACAGACGATAATATCATCTGCCAAAATTGAAAACGTTAATCCTTTACCCAACGTGACGACAAAAACCGGCCAGCGCTATTCTCAAAAATCGTCAATTAATTTTCATTACTTTTTTCGTTTGTTGTCTCAAAAACATAGGTTATGCCCCCTCATTGGAACGAGCTCGTCGAGCTCGTTCCAATGAGGGGGTCATAACCTATGTTTTCGAGACACAAAAACGAAAATAATAGTTATTCAAGAATTTTTTTTTACAAGTGTCGTCTGCTTTTCATGTTAGGTAAAGGGTTAAACATGTCTCAATCAAGCGAACTGAATGAAGACCAATTGGCTGTTTGTAGCTACCATGTAAGGTACAGGGTCAAAAACTTTCTCAGAATCGCAGTGGTTATAATAATAATAACATGACTTTGTCTGGCCGTGTGGTTTATCAACGGCCCAACAGGTGTAAATAACAGACCTTCAGCTTATTACCGGCCCTAGCATTCGTCTCGGGCCTTTTATAAGCTATCGGGCTTTTATTTACACCTGTTGGGCCGTTAATAAACCACAAGGCCAGACAAAGTCATGTTATTGCTATGCTGATTTCATTTGGTAATCTATATACAATAGAAGGTTATGATAAAATCCACAATCCCGACCTCGATATACGTTTTACTGTTATTAATAAAATGATATATGAAAGAGGGTCCATCAAAACACCGAAGGATACCGAGGTAAGAGAAAATAACTAAGGAAGAGTCGTTTATTTATTTATTTATTTATTTATTTATTTATTTATTTATTTATTTATTTATTTATTTATTTATTTATTTATTGGTGTTTAAGGTCACATATTTCTGCACAATGGCTAATCATGACCGCGACAGTTTTATGGGTGGAGGAAGCCGGAGTACCCGGAGAGAACCACCGAGAAACGGCGAGCAACTGTCAGCTCCCCAACATACTGACTCCACACAAGCAGGGTTAGCATTAGGTTAAACATATTTTTATTTGCCAAACAAATAAGTTGCAAATAGGGATTGGAGGA
Source organism: Pictodentalium vernedei (assembly GCA_031216915.1). Classification (NCBI taxonomy): domain Eukaryota; kingdom Metazoa; phylum Mollusca; class Scaphopoda; order Dentaliida; family Dentaliidae; genus Pictodentalium; species Pictodentalium vernedei. The sequence goes on from CM062294.1 coordinate 38,759,609, forward strand.
CAAGTGCTTTCCACTTAGTATACCCTCCGCTCCCTTAACATGATACAAAAAATCAATATAATGGCGAAACAAACAAATGAGAGTAATGTAAAAAAAAATATATATGTATATATATACTAGAAAATCTAACTTCACAATAAAAAGAGTGAGAGAGAGAAAAAAAAGAAGTGATTAATTGATTGATGCCCTTTCTGCACCTTGAGTCTATCTCTGTTAATTTGATTTTCCATGCCGAGGGTCGACCAGGCGCTGCCTTGAGTGGTTGCTACTACCACTACCACCATCATTACTGCTACAACTATAGATAATACTTTTACTATCGCGTTCAAATCTTACCACCGACATAATTCTCCTGCGGCGAATAATAATAATAATAATAATAATAATAATAATAATAATAATAATAATATTTACATATTAATTTCCGTAGTCATCCATTGGTTACACTTTAGCCGCCTAATCACGCGCCTAAGGAGTCGCAATGAACTGCATGTGTTAAACAATACTAGAATGGAAACTCATTATCGAATCTTCGAGTGTTACGAATAAATTGTTGAACAAATTTAAAAAGTGAGGTATTAGTTTTATGTTCTAAAATGGGATCGCCGTACAGTAAAATATCAACGGAGTTCAAATTAACATTAATTTCCAATAGTTTACCAATGAGAGCGTTGCGAGATTCTGAATAAAAGAGTAAATAGTGCTCTGCGTCCTCAACAACAGCTGGACAATGGGAACAGTATGAAGATTCGGAGATGTAATTGAGAAACTTATCACTGTTCAAATCGCTGCAACCAGTTCGAATTCTACTATGAATAATGTTGTATTTTCTGACACCATAGGAGAAGTATCCTGGAGGTCTCCCTTCAGGCGGTGATATGAGTTTTTTGAATTCATTGAGTGAACTGCTGTTTCGCACGGACACTGGTAGACTATTCCATGTTCCTGTACACGAGGGGAAAATGATCTTTTGAATAGCTCTGTTCGCATGCAATAAGGCATAAAATCTGCCGAATTTCGAAGGTTATAACCAGATGTGTCACGAACTCTTCGTGGTAGTAATTCCTGCAGATAATCGGGTGCATCGCTGTTTACGATTTTGTAGAAAGTACACATCTTTTGTATGTGTCTTCTTGTTTTGAGGCTGTCCCACCCAACTTCAATCAAAAGGAGATCTCGCGATACTGATCTCGTCAGCCCTGATACGATTCGTGCGGCATCACAGTGTATATCCTCTAGACGCTTCATCATGTATTGGGGAGCTCCGCACCACACCTGACTCCCGTATTCCAATATTGGCAAAATGAAGGCATTGTACATCTTATTCAAAATCTGTCGATTGAAAATATGCTTTAGTTTTCTTAGCTGTGAAAGTCTAACACAGGCTTTTTTACAAATGTCGTCAATATGCGCTTCCCAGCCCAAGTTTGATTGGATGGATAATCCCAAGTGTTTGTGGACGCCAACAAAGTCAAGTGTTTCGCTGTCGAACAAAACAGTTGGAATAATGACATCTCTATTGAGTGTAAACAACACAGCGTTGGTTTTTTAGCATTAAATGTGACCAGCCAGGTATCGGCCCATTTGTTGATTTTTTAGAGTTCGATGTTCATTTTTGACTCAATGCTATGAATGTCAATAGATGATTCGGTCAAACAGGTATCGTCAGCGAAGAGTCTAACAATAGACTCAATATCGTCGGCTATATTATTGATGTAGACCAAAAATAAAAAAGGGCCAAGAACAGACCCCCGAGGAACCCCCGCTTCTATGTTTCTGTACTCGGATTTACATTCGTTAATTTTCACCCTTTGACTTCAGTGTGCCAAATAGCTTTGAAACCATCGCAGCAAGGGACCAGAAGCCCCATATTGCTTCAGTTTGAAAATTAGACCGGTGTGCCAAACCTTGTCAAAGGCCTTGGAAATATCACAAAAAACACCACAAGTTTGCATATTTTTATCTATGGCGTTGGAAAGGTTATGTTAGACCTCTATCAACTGGTACACTGTACTATTATTCGGCAAAAACCCTGACTGGAATTTGTAAAATAAACTAATTTCAAGGAAATATTTGTGGATATCTCTAAAGACAACTCGTTCCATTATTTTACCGATACAGCATAACAACGATATGGGCCTATAATTTTTCGGGGCGTATTTGTCTCCTTTCTTATAAAGAGGAATCACATCAGCAAGTTTCCACTCGTCGGGGTAGACGCACTCTGGCAATGATTTATTGAAGAGGAGAAAAAGGGGTCAGCTAGCATTGTTGAAGACAGGTGCACCATCGACGTGCAGTACGCCTTTGTACACAACACCACCGTGCCCCCACGTGTGCAATGGGGTGAAGTGTCTTGCCCAAGGACACAACGCGGTTGCCGCAGGTGGGATTCGAACCGAGGACCTCTCGGCTTGCAGCCTGCACCTCTACCAACTGAGCCACCGATCCCTCCCCCCCCCCCCGAAGAGTCTTTTAAAAGGAGGTTTAAGTATAAGTGAAGACATAAAATTTAGTCCTTTGAAGCAATATATGTGACAAAATCGTTGATTTATTCGAATAAATGCAAGATATATAAACCGCTCGGTCGCCGAAAACTGCCCCTGAGTATTTAGAAGGTAACTTGGTATTTAATAGGCTACCACGGTGTGTGGATGAAGCTCGTAAGTGCTAATTGGAAACTGTGCTCAAAATAACTTTTTTTCTTTGCGTAGCAAAATGCTGCACATTTCCAAAAAAATGAATAGCATTTTGTAAAAATTGCATAGCTATTTTTGTATACCAGAGTTATGTTATGCATTGTTTTGTATTGAATTCTTCTAAGTAGATAGAACAGTTTCCATCCATTTCTGGGTATTTCCAAATGATCTGCAACACATGACACATTTACTATGTTTTTTTTAACTGAACTGCCTTTAAATGTTGCATGGACTTGGATATTTTCAATTGGCGTCTTGGTTGTTTAATAGAATTCTCAAAATGGAAGTTGGGATTTTTAATTTGATGATCTTGAAGTTATTTTTAATGGACATTTTATGCAAAATGTTGTACAAACAGGAAGAATTTAAACCAATAGAATTCATCTTACATATGAAGTTGCTAATGATGCTTGACTAAGAGGGACTAATTTTCCTACGGACTATCATTCCTGTCACACCGGCAGAACTTTTCAGTTCTGGGAACTCTAAAGCTTATTTTACAATTTTTTTTATAATAGTTTTTTTTTTATTTTGTTTATTGTTTTGCCATTGTTGGCTTTATCCCGTTATTAGGCTTTTGTGGAGTACTTTGATGAGTATCGTTCGGCTGGGACCGATAACCTAAAGCTACAGCTTGTATTTAGTATATCTACAGTACGTGGAGAGTGGATTGTAACTAAATCACCCGTGGAGTGGAGTTATCACCCAAGATATAACTTTCAAACTTTGTACATATCGACAAAAACACAAGCAATGTTTCAGACAATTGACCTCCGGGTTCAACCCGGAGGTCCATTGGCTGAAACTTTGTTTGTGCTGGTTATGCTTTGCAACAAATTTTAAATTATTGCTTGGGTGGAATCTCCACTCTGCGGGTGATTTAGTGATAATGCACTCTCCACGTACTTTATATATACAGTATATTTTAAGCCATTTCGGCTCAGTGTCAACGGCTATAATTTAGCCTTGTTTTTGTTGACACTTTTTGTTTTCGATGTTTTCACCCTCCTTACCTAACAAGGTTTTTTCTGCAATTGTCGCCGTTTTATGTATAGTCAAACGTCCGTCAATAGAAGTTTGATTTTTAGAATCGTCGGAAACGTTACTCAGTTACCTTTTAATTCGTCTGTCCTGATGGTCAGCCAAGAGTGCTGACCACGTCTCTTGTTCTACGGCAATTTTTTTTTTTTTGCATCATTGGTGAATGATTTTAAAAATAACCACTTCCGAAAATACTATTCCTGGTGTAACGATATCGGTCCAAACAATTTTACTGTCATAACAAAGAAGTAATTGCCGACTGCCACAAAGAGAAGCAATTAACAATTCACAATCGCTTTCTGAAAAGCCGCTGCTGTAAATACCAATTACCAAACTACCTTCTAAATGCCAGGGGAAGATTTTTCAGCGAACGCTATTACTGTACATGTAGTTCTCAATTATGACATTAAAACCATGCACGTACTGCTCAACTCTATTTATATACTCATAACACACCACCTCTTTCATCGCATTCCCACCCATATTTTCCTTCACCTTCGTATCCCTCATTATACCTCGGTATCGCTAGGTGTTTAGTGTGTTGATGTCGGTTTACTTACTGGTGTTAAATTTCAACAGTACTCTGCAGTACTGTGCGTGTGGGTGGATTGTCGCTAAATCCCGGTGATGTAGATTTTCCTATCGTAAAAGTTCTATAAGTTTGCATCAAAATATTAGAACTACCAGCGGAATTTCATCTCATGGACCACCGGGTTGCACCCGGTGGTCCATTGGATGAAGTCTAACCCACTGCGATTTAGCGACAATCCACCCTCCACGTACTGTGCATGGATAATTGTGTTCAATCAATCAACAAAGGGTGCAGATGATGAAATGTTGTGCTCATTTTAATCAGTGGCTACGATCTTCTAATCATCTGATGCAGTTCATTTAATTTGGGGGATAACTTGTACATTACATGGGATAGACCTATTCTCGCATCGGAAAAAGGTGAATTTACTTTAAATATCGGCTAATTTCTGTGAAAGGTTGCGGTGTATAAATATAAGAAATGAATGGCTGATCTATCGCGGTCATTGCTTTTGATCGACAGCGAAATTCAGATGAAAAGCTTTGTGAGAATCCCCTTTGGGAATTACACACTTTGTTGAATTTCTCTGTCAGTCAAAATGCAATGACCGCAATGGATCTGCCATTCATTTCTTTTAACATCTATAGTTTGCAGTTAGTTGGGGGGGGGGGGGGGGGGGGGTCAGAGCCATAATCGAATAGGAAAACATTGTATGCTTATTCGAAACACTTCGTTGGGGACGTTCGTATTGGAGAGGCTCGACTGGGTAATTCCTTGTCTGCGAAACACATAAAGTTCTTAGCTCAGGAAGCTATATGAGTGTCCATTTCATATTTATGTTTAATATGTAATATAATATACCTGCTTATCATATGACTCGTCCGTTTTGTTCACTTTAAAACATTTGATATTTTATTTTCATATTAATCAGTGATAAATAAAGCCTTCCGTCAATTTCATTGGTTAATTTCAAAACTAGACAATTTGATTGGCTGAGCAAAATACAACTGGGCCACATTTTCATAATTTGCATAATTAGAGTTGGGAGCTTTCATTGGGCAATTTCAAAACTGGACAATTTGATTGGCTAAACAAAATTCAACTGGATCACATTTGCATAATTTCAGTAGGGAGAATTTACGTTATCTGTCCTATTTAGGGTGGGTTATATTGTATTAATCTTTTACCTACAAGAAAAACGCCATTCATTTTTTTTTTAAATTTTCATTTTTTGCTTCCAAAACATAGGTTATGACCCCTCATTGGAACGCGCTCGTCGAGCTCGTTCCCATGAGGGGTCATAACCTATGTTTTGGCAGCAAAAAATGAAACTTTTTAGTTAGACGAGGATGTTTTTTCCAAGTGCCGTCTGCAACTCAAGTTAGGTGATGGGTTAAAAAGTCATACTAAGTGGCTAATTTGTGCGCGTGTGTGTCATATGATAAATAGAATATGAAATGAGTGTTTTTCTCATATAATATTTATGAAACTTGTCCGAAGTTTCCGTCTGAGCTCGCCAGAGGGTCACCAAAACGGAAAATTCTTAGACTCGTTTCATAAATATTATATGAGAAAAACACTCATTCCATATCCTCTATATACCACTCAACCAATATACCGATGACTCGAACTGATATGCTGCATAAATTGGTCAAAACTTAGTTTGTAACTGGAGGTGCTCGAGGACTCACGCAGACCCAGAACAACTACAATAGTCACCATGTGTTATTTTCTAGTTCAACACTTAGCATATCTGTGTCGTTTGATAAACACGCATCTTCATGTTAAAATCAGAAGGAATCTGCGCAAAAAATCGCGTTCGAATCCGCGCGGAAGTAACGACCTGATTCTGTAAGTGCCTGACACCACTAGTGACTCTCCAAAGATATGCGTTACCGCAGGTTTTATTTTAACACTTTACCTGCCGAATTGGAGGCATCCACCCGTGTAATTTACAAAGATAGCAGTTTATGAAAACATATACTTTTCAAACATTTTAACAAAACTATATCTTGCGATTCATCACTGGAAGGATCTCGTCCAGCTCTTTCCAATGGTGTCACCTGATATGGTTTTGTTGAAGTTAACCCTTCTACCTAACATGAAAAGCAGACGACACTTGTAAACAAAATTCCTGAATAAGTATTTTTTTCAATTTTTGTCTTAAAACACATAGGTTATGACCCCTCATTGGAACGAGCCCGTCGAGCTCGTTCTACAGAGGGGTCATAACCTATGTTTTTGAGACAAAAAAATGAAAGAATAATGAAAATTAATTGGGGATGTTTGTGAATAACGCTGGCCGGTTTTGGCCGATACGATGGGTAAAGGCCTAAAAAAAAACTGTTAAGGAAACAGTAACTAAAATAATAAATTTTGAGTCAGACCCAGAGCAACTATAATAATCATCCGTGTTCTTTCCTGGTTAAATACTTACCATATCTGTGTTGTTGTCGATAAGCACACATCTTCTTGTTAAAATCGGAAGGAATCTGCGTAAAAATCGCGTTCGAATCCGAGCGGAAAAAACGAACTGATTCTGTAAGCGCCGAACACCACCAGGGACTCACCAAAGATTTGCGTTAGCGCAGGTTTTATTTTAACACTCTACCCAACGAGTTGGAGGCATCCACCCGCGTAATTTAAAAATAAAGCAGTTGATGAAAAATATACTTTTCAAAAATTTTAACAAAGCCATATCTTGCCCTCTCTCATTGGAACGATATCGTCCAGCTCGTTCCAATGGTGTCGCCTGATATGGTTTTGTTGAAGTTTTTTAATCCTTTACCTAACATGGAAACTAACAAAAGAAAATTCTTGAATAACTATTTTTTCATTTTATTTCTAAAAAACAAAGGTTATGACCCCTCATTGGAACGAGGTTGATGAGATATAGAAAATATTGACGATTACACGTGTGATCTATAGATGTGACTTGTGTAAAGGGTTAATAAAAAGATACAGAAAATATTGGTGATTATTTGTGTGATCTATAGATGTGTCGTGTGTGAATGGTTAATAAAAAGAGAAAATATTGCCGATTATTCGTGTGATCTATATATGTGACGTGTGTAACTGGTTAATAAAGAGATATAGAAAATATTGGCGATTATTTGTGTGATCTGTAGATGTGACGTGCGTGAATGGTTAATAAAAAGAGAAAATATTGGCGATTATTCGTGTGATCTATATATGTGACGTGTGTAAATGGTTAATAAAGAGATATAGAAAATATTGGCGATTATTCGTGTGATCTGTAGATGTGTCGTGTGAAAAGGGTTAATAAAGAGATATAGAAAATATTGGCGATTATTCGTGTGATCTGTAGATGTGTCGCGTGTAAATGGTTAATAAAAAGATATAGAAAATGTTGACGGCTATTCGTGTGATCTATAGATGTGACGTGTGTAAAGGGTTAATAAAAAGATATAGAAAATATTGGTGATTATTCGTGTGATCTATAGATGTGACGTGTGTAAAGGGTTAATAAAAAGATACAGAAAATATTGGCGATTATTTGTGTGATCTGTAGATGTGACGTGTGTAAAGGGTCAATAAAAATATATAGAAAATATTGGCGATTATTCGTGTGATCTGTAGATGTGACGTGTGTAAAGGGTTAATAAAAAGATATAGAAAATATTGGTGATTATTCGTGTGATCTGTAGATGTGACGTGTGTAAAGGGTTAATAAAGAGATATAGAAAATATTGGTGATTATTCGTGTGATCTCTAGATGTGACGTGTGTAAAGGGTCAATAAAAATATATAGAAAATATTGGTGATTATTCGTGTGATCTATAGATGTGACGTGTGTAAAGGGTCAATAAAAATATATAGAAAATATTGGTGATTATTCGTGTGATCTATAGATGTGACGTGTGTAAAGGGTCAATAAAAATATATAGAAAATATTGGTGATTATTCGTGTGATCTATAGATGTGACGTGTGTAAAGGGTCAATAAAAATATATAGAAAATATTGGCGATTATTCGTGTGATCTGTAGATGTGACGTGTGTAAAGGGTTAATAAAAAAGAGAAAATATTGGTGATTATTCGTGTGATCTATAGATGTGACGTGTGTAAAGGGTTAATAAAGAGATATAGAAAATATTGGTGATTATTCGTGTGATCTCTAGATGTGACGTGTGTAAAGGGTCAATAAAAATATATAGAAAATATTGGTGATTATTCGTGTGATCTATAGATGTGACGTGTGTAAAGGGTCAATAAAAATATATAGAAAATATTGGTGATTATTCGTGTGATCTATAGATGTGACGTGTGTAAAGGGTCAATAAAAATATATAGAAAATATTGGTGATTATTCGTGTGATCTATAGATGTGACGTGTGTAAAGGGTCAATAAAAATATATAGAAAATATTGGTGATTATTCGTGTGATCTATAGATGTGACGTGTGTAAAGGGTCAATAAAAATATATAGAAAATATTGGTGATTATTCGTGTGATCTATAGATGTGTCGTGTGTAAAGGGTTAATAAAAAGATATAGAAAATAATGGTGATTATTCGTGTGATCTGTAGATGTGTCGTGTGTAAAGGGTTAATAAAGAGATATAGAAAATATTGGCAATTATTCATGTGATCTATAGATGTATCACGTGTAAAGGGCTAATAAAACGATATAGAAAATATTGGCGATTATTCGTGTGATCTCTAGATGTGACGTGTGTAAAGGGTTAATAAAAAGATATAGAAAATATTGGCAATTATTCATGTGATCTATAGATGTATCACGTGTAAAGGGCTAATAAAACGATATAGAAAATATTGGCGATTATTCGTGTGATCTGTAGATGTGTCGTGTGCAAAGGGTTAATAAAGAGATACAGAAAATATTGGTGATTATTCGTGTGATCTATAGATGTATCGCGTGTAAAGGGCTAATAAAAAGATATAGAAAATATTGGCGATTATTCGTGTGATCTGTAGATGTGACGTGTGTAAAGGGTTAATAAAAAAGAGAAAATATTGATGATTACTTGTGTGATCTATAGATGTGTCGTGTGAAAGGGTCAATAAAAAGAGAAAATATTGGCGATTATTCGTGTGATCTGTAGATGCGTCGTGTGAAAGGGTCAATAAAAAGAGAGAATATTGGCGATTATTCAGGTGGTCTGTAGATGTGTCGTGTGAAAGGGTCAATAAAAAGTGAAAATATTGGCGATTATTCGTGTGATCTGTAGATGTGTCGTGTGAAAGGGTCAATAAAAAGAGAAAATATTGGTGATTATTCGTGTGATCTCTAGATGTGACGTGTGTAAAGGGTTAATAAAAAGATATAGAAAATATTGGCGATTATTCGTGTGATCTATAGATGTGTCGTGTGTAAAGGGTTAATAAGAAGATATAGAAAATATTGGTGATTATTTGTGTGATCTATAGATGTGACGTGTGTAAAGGGTTAATGAAAAAGAGAAAATATTGGTGATTATTCGTGTGATCTATAGATGTGACGCGTGTAAAGGGTTAATAAAAAAGATATAGAAAATATTGGCGATTATTCGTGTGATCTATAGATGTGTCGTGTGTAAAAGTTTAATAAAAAGATACAGAAAATATTGGTTATTATTCGTGTGATCTGTATATGTGACGCGTCTAAAGGGTTATTACAAAGAGAAAATATTGGTGATTATTCGTGTGATCTGTAGATGTGACGTGTGTAAAGGGTTAATAAAAAAGAGAAAATATTGATGATTACTTGTGTGATCTATAGACGTGTCGTGTGAAAGGGTCAATAAAAAGAGAAAATATTGGCGATTATTCGTGTGATCTGTAGATGCGTCGTGTGAAAGGGTCAATAAAAAGAGAAAATATTGGCGATTATTCGTGTGATCTGTAGATGCGTCGTGTGAAAGGGTCAATAAAAAGAGAAAATATTGGCGATTATTCGTGTGATCTGTAGATGCGTCGTGTGAAAGGGTCAATAAAAAGAGAAAATATTGGCGATTATTCGTGTGATCTGTAGATGCGTCGTGTGAAAGGGTCAATAAAAAGAGAAAATATTGGCGATTTTTCGTGTGATCTGTAGATGTGTCGTCAGAAAGTGTCAATAAAAAGAGAAAATATTGGTGATTATTCGTGTGATCTGTAGATGTGACGTGTGTAAAGGGTTAATAAAAAAGAGAAAATATTGATGATTACTTGTGTGATCTATAGATGTATCGTGTGAAAGGGTCAATAAAAAGAGAAAATAGTGGCGATTATTCGTGTGATCTGTAGATGTGTCGTGTGAAAGGGTTAATAAAAAGAGAAAATATTGGCGATTATTCGTGTGATCTGTAGATGTGTCGTGTGATAGGGTTAATAAAAAGAGAAAATATTCGCCATTATTCGTGTGATCTGTAGATGTGTCGTGTGAAAGTCAGAGCCATCAATATCAGTTTCGGTTGACAAAATTGAATTGTATGTATGATTGTGTTCTCAATATAGAAGTAAAAACGTAGACAGCTGACACACCAATATTATTCGTGAAATTTGCCGTGTGCGCACATAATCTAACATCAGTATAAGGTGCTGCATTTTAGACTCACTACACGAGAATCATATAGATATGGCTGCTGTGAAGCTTTCAGTTACATTTGTCTTAGGTCTAGTTACTCCTGGCTACGTTTGAGGTAAGTGGACTATTGGATCTATGGAGGAACTCGGTTTACAGAGAAAATTCTAACATAAATTCGAAATAAGTTTCAGGTCTACTTTAATGGAAACGTTTCCAATATTTAACGGGACGTCCAACCAAACTTTGGTCAAATTTCCTGTAATTTTCTTTCAAGTCTAAAAAAGTCCCAAAATGAATAACCCCAATAAATTATATACCAAAATGCTTGGAATGAAACATAGAACATGCGGAAACTGAAATTTGCCATGGAACTGCTGCCTGGTGTAAATAGCACCACCTGAAAGTCTGCTGTGGCATAAGTAAGAGAACAAAATATTTACTATAAAATACCTCAAAATAAAATAACAGCTGTATTCTATAAACATTTAAGTACATACTCGAAGAAATCTTTTCCTAATCCATGAAAGTAATAAAGATTGAGACCAAATGTTATAAGTGGACTGCTCACTGATTGAAGGCAGACATTTTCTTTTGTTTATCTTTTGATTTGGGGAGTTCAACAAAGGTCAACTTGAAGGAGTCCAGCAGAAGAAGTATGGAAGGACAAAGGAGTGTCTCCCAATATCAAGATGTATGTGTTACTGTAATGGTTTGGAAAGAAAATATGATATTCTCCTATATAGAATGCACTGCAAAGTCATACATTGTAGTTGAATAAATATATTTACAAACCCCTTGCACTCTAACCCCTTTTATCCCATGCATCAATTTGATAGTGATTAAATTGTTAAATTTGTCTGGTTTATCAATAAGTATAATAGCTTTGTTTAACTCTTAACACCAATACACTCATGATATCTGTTGGAGAAGAAATAAGGGTAACTGTAACCTGTCACTGCAATAAACCATCTAATGTACTTAAAAGTACATTGTTATTCAAAACACATCAAATCAAACTTACATAATCATTATTGCATGTACTTTCCCCAAGGAGGCTTATTGACATATTGAGATCAGAAGGGCACATCGAGAGGGTCTCACATATTTTTTTCAAGAACGCAGTACACAAAGCAATCCCCAAAAGATGACAAGTGAGCTCCATTTGACACAAAAAATTTCCCGCGGGGGGGGGGGGGGGCGGGTCTCTTCCTTGTATGACGCTACCTCCGGCACTCAAGGCATATGTCTTTTTTCTCAAAGTTTAACTCTTTTTTTCCTTTTGAAGATCCGGGCCACACATGTTCCAAACACTATCAGACAGGTAACCATCCAAATAAGTGTATCTGCAAAAATCATGTTACATTGCAAAACATTCTTTTTAGACTTTTAGTTCTGGATCTTTCATGCTTCTTACTTCCAACTATAACACTTAATTTATCGATTAATGGGTGAATAGAAAAGTCCTGCCATAATCAACATTTTGAGTTCCATAAGCCTTCAAAACAGCTCCGGTAAAAGTGTCAAACATCAGATTGGTGGCTTTATACAGAATATTCATTAGGTTGTTGCTTGATAAGTAATAGGAACAAAATCTTCACAAGAAAATTCTGTAGCAATACAAGTGAAGGTATTAGCAGGCACTTTGCAACAAATTGTAACAAATCAACTAGTTATAAACAAAATTTTCTAACTCAAAAGAGTGAAAAAGTACCACAACTCTGAAAAAATGTGGGAAGAAACACATGCTACAGCAGATACACAGGCATTGTTTCCCCATGATCCTCGATCACAACACCAAATATCCTTCAAATTGGAGTAGCAATGGTTGAGATACAAGGGAGAATGTTGGTACATGTAATGACGAATGGGTAAGACTAAGATTAAGAGGACAGGGGTCACCACTGCACCTTTGATTTTCCAACTTCCAGGTCTGAGGCATAATAACCGCAACACACCCACCTTATCAGTTCATAATTTCAGTAAAATAAAAGAAATTATCAATTTGAATTAATTAATAGATGATGGAAAATATTTGGCTTCCTTCGCCTTCTCGCACTATTTAATTACCACAAACAATATCAGTTTGATGCCGACAAACGAAACTGAACGCATGTGGTTTGGTTAAAAAGTAACTCGGCATGAATAATGAAGAAATTGCGAATATTTCGTGTATTTCATTTGTTTAAAAGCCAATTGCAGCTAATATTGACCGTGCATTCGATAATTCGTTTCGGTTTTGACCACACGGCCACGCTGACACTCAGTGACAGCGGTTATGTTTATTGTGATATGCAAATTGGGAGATGGTTTCCGGTGAAGGAGATTTGTCACATTTGTCAGTGTAAAACGATCATAAAAGACACTGATCGACGCTTGTATTACTATGGTTGGTTGCAAGAAAAACCTACATTCTCAGCATCGTCCAAACGCACCTTATTTAAAAGCACGAATGCATCATTTTCAACCCATCTTCAATCGGTCCTTTGCAGACATCAAACATACCCGCCTTCAAATTCCATGGTTACTAGGAAGTAAATAACTTCACAACATCTGGGGGAAATCAACACGCTCAATGTAGTTCCAGGTCACTTGGAATATACTTCGTGAAAAAGTGATTTCTGAAGCATTCTGCTTACTTTGTTATGAATATTGCCTTATTTTATGTGTATCGTCCCGATTTTATGCACCCGGTTATTTTTTTTACAAGTGGTTCATGTTGTCTTTCTAGTGCGCAATAATTCAGATTTTTTGTCAACAAAAAAGTTCAGACGGCCTGTAAACACGAGAGGGAATTTCGAACCATATTTTGCAGTTATGACATTAACAGCTCAAGTATTCGCTGTCACCTGTTTTCAAATCCGCTCATACATTGTCTCGAACAAATAAAGGGCGTGATCACGTCCTTGCATTCTTACGATTGCCCAAATTGAGTATTTCTGCAAGAACCACATCGTAATCACATGACCGGAAAAACATCACTGAAACATGGCCACATCCGGAACATCCAAAATTTGTGTTGGTGTTATTACATTCAAACGTCAAATCCCACCAGAGTGTGTGTCAAAAAATGCTTTCTCCGAGTCTGTAGTATGTTATCATTATTTTGAGGACAATGCTTTCGAATTACCGATTATTTTGTGGTTTTACCGGTTCGTTACTTATGCCATTTGCAAATTAATCTTCTTCAAAATCCTAAAATTCACTTTTTTTTGCCTGAAAAACATTATATGTACCTTTTCTATGCACTTTACTCATTATTTTGAAATATAATTTGCCTTTCATGACTTCTCTTATCTGTTTCTGAGGCATTGGGAAAAATGTCAAAAAATTGACCAAAGTTAGGTTGGACGACCCCTTAACTACAAACCGAAGATTTTATATTTCACACGTGGTCAGTGACATGGAGGGGTTTACGAACTGAATCGATGAAGAAAACAATTTAGGTCGAACTGTAAAAAATGGTGTCTGTGTAGCAACTTATTCATGTTCCGTTGGGCCTTTTGGCATTGAATCCGAATCCTATCACCGCCACTCTGTGAACTTTCACCATTTTTACATATTTAATCATTTTCCAACCGAACACGCTGATAAATGTGGCTTCAGAACGAATATGAGATGCTGAAAAGCTTAATAAACATACACGTTTCTATGATGGATTAATATGTGAAAATTAAAAATTGTTTCAAAATAGTTTTTTGTGACAAACCTTCGAACCCTGAATTCTGAACAGTTCTGGCTGGAAAAGGAAAACAAATTTTTTACACATATTGATAAATGTTATTATCGTCCGAATGAGTGCAAAACTGAATCTTTTTTCTGGCTGAATTCAGTTCAACTCGTTTCAAATTCATTTCAGAGCATACAAATTCAATTAAGAGAGAACATAGCCAAATTACGCCAGACAGATGTCCATATATACCATGGGGAATGACATTTATTTATTTATTTATTTATTTATTTATTTATTTATTGATTGATGTTTAAGGTCACATATTTATGCACAATGGCTAATCATGACCGTGACAGTTTTACGGGCGGAGGAAGCCGGAGTAACCGGAGAGAACCACCGAGCAACGACGAGCAGCTGCCAGCTCCCCAACATCGTAACTCCGCTGCCAGCTCCCCAACATCGTAACTCCGCACTGCAGCACAGGCAGGGTTAGTTTGGTTGAAGACATGCGTACCATCGACGTGCAGTCCGCCTTAGTACACGGCGTCATCGTGCCCCCACGCGGGCAATGGAGATGAAGTGTCTTGCCCAAGGACACAACGCGGTAGCTGCAGGTGGGATTCGAACCGAGGACCTCTCGGCTTGCAGCCAGCACCTCTACCTACTGAGCCACCGCGCTCCCCATGGGGAATGGCATAATCCTGTGACTGTCTTCCTGTTATTCCCTAGGTAACTGAAATAGTGAACAAAACAGAATAGATGTCTGAAGGGTGTCAGAACTGACTACAGTATGTCAAGGCAACACCTAGCTATTGGACTTTGGGTTAAGATTTTTTTAATTAACATTAGCTGTTATCTCCTCATCGTGTATTAACCCTTTACCCATATCCGCCCACGTTATATGCAAATTCAGCAGCTGAAAAAATATTATATTTCGAAAAATTTCAACAAAACCATATCATGTGACCCCTCTTTGGAACGAGCTCGTTGAGCTCGTTCCAAAGAGGGGTCACATGATATGGTTTTGTTGAAAGTTTTTGAAAAAATTCAAAAAAATGATATTTAAAATAATAAATTTTGAAATCGTCTGCGTTGGGTAAAGGGTTAATCCTTTAAACCCTGGTAGTATTTTTCCATATCAGTTCAACGACATTCCAACGTGCAGCTCCGAGGCTGTGTGTTGGAAATAATGATTGGTCTACCTCACACATTCTCTTAGCAGCCATCCCACTGAATGAAATTATGATGTATGATGTCCCTGGACCGAAAATGCGCACTCAAAGGGTTAAATGTTTTGAACGCATGTTTATTATATACTCTATTTCCAAATAAGGGGCGTAACTGTTTACGATACAATTCAGCGCAATGGCCTTGGGCTAACAAGGTGGAGGTTAGGTGGAAAATTGCAAATGGGAGGACAACCAGGTCGTGAGATTGCTGGGAAAGGCGATAGCTAGCCGAAACATCAGACAAGCCGTTTTTTTTGTTGTTTTTTTTTGCCACCTCTTAAAATGTGTTAATGGTAACACGGGTTCTCCTCGCACATTTGGCTGGCGATAAAATGTGTTCTTTTTGTTGATAGTTGTCCAATGAATTGCTGAGTGCCCTTCTAATAACTGTTTTATTGACGCGAAGGCGTGTAATAAACACAGACCGACACGCGAGTGTGAATGGGTTAATCGATATGGAACTTGTGCCATTGCGGAAGGATAACACTCGAGGCCTGCGGCCTCTTGTTTTATCCTTCCACACTGGCCTCGTGCCATATCGATTAATCCATTCACACACGCGTGTAGTTCTGTGTATGTCTGGCGTTTGCCTGTAGAATAGCATAAAGATACAGAATCCGGCCTTTTACAATTTTTTTCCAATCACTTTGAACGTTTGATTGTTATTACATACAGTCACAGTGGTCGAAAAGGGCTTGCCCTACACTGTCTCTGTGCACTCTTGGCGAGCGAAACCATTCATTTTCAAAGAGAATTATTCCGTGCTTCCAGGAAAACGACGGAGAGTGCTAGTTAGAACTAGCGACGTTCCTGAAACCTTACACAACGGCCTTTCAAATATCATCTATGTCGCCCCAAACAAAATCGCTAGGACACTCCTATTATAGAATGTTGGCATCGTTTATACCTATTCTGCCAACTTTAGAGAGCATTCACCTAATTCGTTAATTTCCGGGTCCTATTTCGCCCTGAAATAAGAAATTATTTACACTAAAAAGAGCACTGCTGTTCGCCCCAGAATTCCAATTAGGGTAACAAGTGTTTAATTTCTCCTACCTGGTTTCGAGTATTTTGCAAGGCTTTTGAAAAAAAAAAGATGAATATTTTTTCACATATGGATGGACACTGTTCTTGCCTAATCGAAAACATTTTTTCTCGCTCAAGAGATACGGACCTGCAGATTTACGACTTTCATTATTGTGTTAAATAAAGGAGAATTATTCGAGAGTTGGATATCTGTCTTATTTTTTTCACAAAGATTATCTATGACAACCAGTAGAAGGCTATATGCATGAGAAGGATAATGTAGCGCATGACTGAATGCAGTACTTTTTATCCACATTTTCACTCGGAGACGTACTTGGTACTTGTCTAGCTGTGCTCCAAACTACATGTCTTGTACGCTAAACACTGATCCTGTGAGCTATAATTTAATCTTAATACTTGATTTTTTACCTGCTCCATTTCGGAGTCAACCCAGAATGTATACCCGTATGTGCAATGGAAATTGTGCAGTGACAAAAATTTCGCCCATGCCCCGAAAACTATGACCACCCGACTTCATCATGCCACATGTTGATTTTTCAGAGAACTTTTAACAGAAGGGCATTACAAATTTCGAAGACATAGATATTGGCAGTATAACAGTATAACCCAATAAGTCCGGCACATGCAAGACTCCAGCTCTCAGTTCACCAGACTAATTCCGTAAGGAATTCAAGGATGTTTGTTTACCCACGTTTCGTGTAATTTGCGTGCGGCGTCCTCTAATTTAATGTACTGTCGATTCATTAAACGCATATTCTTCCGGCATTACTTGCACCAATCCATTCTGTCTCGATTGTGACCCAGCATAAAGTGATCTCATCCTCCCAACTACAGTTAAAACTAGAAGTCCTGTCATCAATTGCGCGCAAACACCTCGCCATTTAGCGCGTTTATCGGCGCGTTAGGTCATATGGAAAGGCTATCACATTCTCTACGCAACCTATGCACAAGCAATGGTTCAGCCAATGGACCTCCGGGTTTAACCCGGAGGTCCATTGGCTGAAACATTGCTTGTGTTTGCTGTGAGTAATGGCAAGACTCTGTGGTAATTTGGGTATTTTCAATAGGAACATTGCGCGCAATTCCTGTGCGAAATTGTGTCAAGATAAGCGCGCAATTCATGACAGGACTTCTAGTTTTAACTGTACTTAAGATCGAAGATTTGTATAGTGATTTGGAGGGTCTTATGTTCGGGATAATCTACAATTATCCTGAGCATAGGCCCCTTCAAATCACTATTCGTCTTTTCGGATTACTTTGAACATTGTGTAAGTGGGTTTAATCCTAACACGGGGAAAGCTTCTCTAAAAGTCTTCTTAGGAGCTTTACCAATTGTGAACAATCCATTCTGTCCCGATTGTGACCCAGCATAAAGTGATCTCATCCCCCCAACTACTGAAGATTGAAGATTTGTATAGTGATTTGGGGGTCTTATGTTCGGGATAATATACAATTATCATGAGCATAGGACCTTTCAAATCACTATTCATCTTTTCGGATTACTTTGAGCATTGTGTAAGTGGGTTTAATCCTAACACGGGGAAAGCTTCTCTAAAAGTCTTCTTAGGAGCTTTACCAATTGTGAACAATCCATTCTGTCCCGATTGTGACCCAGCATAAAGTGATCTCATCCCCCCAACTACTGAAGATTGAAGATTTGTATAGTGATTTGGGGGTCTTATGTTCGGGATAATATACAATTATCATGAGCATAGGACCTTTCAAATCACTATTCATCTTTTCGGATTACTTTGAGCATTGTGTAAGTGGGTTTAATCCTAACATGGGGAAAGCTTCTCTAAAAGTCTTCTTAGGAGCTTTACCAATTGTGAACAATCCATTCTGTCCCGATTGTGACCCAGCATAAAGTGATCTCATCCTCCCAACTACTGAAGACTGAAGATTTGTATAGTGATTTGGGAGAGGGGGGGGGGGGGGGGGGTCTTATGTTCGGGATAATCTACAATTATCATGAGCATAGGACCTTTCAGGTCACTATTCATCTTTTCGGATTACTTTGAGCATTGTGTAAGTGGTTTTAATCCTAATATGGGGAAAGCTTCACTAAAAGTCTTCTTGGGAGCTTTACCAATTGTGAACAATGAGGATAAAGAGTTAAACGACTTTGATGTCAGAACAGGATATCACGTTTGGGAATGGCAGGAAGACAGCCTCTCCGGCTATGCCATTCCCATGCAGTATACACCTTTTTGATTGCTACCTTATTTTAATTTATGTAAACTGTATCCGAGTATGCTGCCAAATAACGTTTCAAGTTCAAGTTCAAGTTCATTCACAACGATTGCTCCAGTTAGAGATGTTTCAGTCAATATATAAATATTTATGTCGTCCTGAAAAAGATATTAACATTATTGATGGAACTACATGGCGTAATCATACAACTTTAGCCAATGTGAGTCTTCATTCATAAGTATTTAGTTTGTAAACATGTTTTACAGTATTGTAATGTCATTAATGATCCGGTGAAATCACCTCTCGATTGAGAAACAGTTTTACGTTGATTCAAAGTAAGTGAACATTCATGGTACTTATAGATTCAATCACCTGAAATATGTCAGTTGGTCGGAAAAGCGAACCATACGTTCGCTTTTCTGACGAACTGAAATATTCCAGACCACAGAATCGAAATGCTCACATAATTTGACTGGTGACTGTATAGTGTTGTAGACAATTGAAACACGACAAAAGCTATTCAGTGTCACCTGTCAGAAAAAGTGGGTCAGACTTTCTTGTCGGATGGTTTTCATGTCACTGTTGCAAAAACGTTTTAGCAGATGGGATAAAAACAATTACATCTATTATTGATTTTTCTTGTTGAAACACAATGCACAGAAATGAAAATGAAGCAAAATAAAATAAAGGAGAATTACAAATATTCGTTTCAGATTTTGCAGATGTCCATTTTATCTTTCGTAAATTGAATCTTACAGAGCATTGAATTCCCCATGAATTTTTCTCAGAATCGTCCCAAATATTACGCGCGCATACGCGCTAAATAACTAATTTCCCCAACATTGTGCAAAAGTTTACCAACAAGAAGCCTCAAACCGAATATTTTCCGACAACATTTTTATCCTTCCCTCCCCACCCCGTATTTACGCCACCGCAACTAACCCGTTTCGCGACCCACAAGTGTAGAAATATGGTCATTCAGTATAAAATCTGTCGAAACAATTATTCGTCTGTCATGATATTTTGCGATTGCCTCTTGCGATGAAAAGTCTTTTTTAAATTACATCCATCGTCCCCTGAATTCCAATGTGTTCTATGTGCCAGTAGGCACCTAGAACACATATAACTCAAGAGACGCCATGTGCTTCAGTGAATGTGTTTAAACTGCGAAATTATCTTGGTCCTAATTGTAATTAACATCACAAACTGCCGGTAATTGCCATACTGGTTCTTCAGTTTGAAATAAAAAAATTAATTGAGAGCACAAGTGGAGTGCCTGCACTGTAAAACATTACCGTAATTCTACGGTTAACTACTGTCAGATGACAGATGTCAAATACAACGGTCTCGAGGCCGTTAATTAATTTTAACGGTGTTGTCGTAGAAAAACCCTCGAATTTGATCCAATGAATTATGGGATCGGCCCTGCCATATGCCATTCTGGAAGTCGCCATTTCCAAGAAGGATGCCCGATGCGTTTGAAGGCGAACAACAACGTATTACTATCAATTTGTAAGTTTGTGGCCAAGTGAGTCATTCTCATTTCAGTATTGGACATGAAAATCAAACAACATCAATTTTTTATGCGTATAACTGTTTCAGTAATCATGCAGAATAGCAGACTGTTTGTACTGCGTCACCGATATTCGATGGTTTTTTTGGCTTGTGGCCACGGATCTCCGCAAAGGCCGGCAAACCCATACGCTTTTATTGGTTCTAGGTAAAATTCGGTTAATGATGGCTGGAAGTAATTTACGGTCAAAATGACCAGTGGCAGTGTTCCAGCTACATGTATATGGCTAGAACACAGCCACCGGTCATTTTAACCGTAATTATTCTGATGGTAATTTTTACGGGAAATTAAGGCAAATGATGGTTAAATTTTTTTACGGTCATATGTCCGGCAGCTAGTTTCCAGGCATATGACCGTACAAATAACGGCAAACCGGGAAAAAAATTACGGGAATATACGGCAGCGTATTAGGGTCAGGACCATTTCATTTAATAATCTGTTTATACAGATTAATAAACTGTTTTTACAGATTAATAAACTGTATTTACAGATTATTACGAGACTCTTATGCAGATTATTACGAGACTGTTTTTACAGATTATTACGAGACTGTTTTTACAGATTAATAAACTGTATTTACAGTTTAGTAAACTGTATTTACAGTTTATTAAACTGTATTTACACTTTATTACGAGACTGTTTTTTACAGATTATTACGAGACTGTTTTTACAGATTAATAAACTGTTTTTACAGATTAGTAAACTGTATTTACAGATTATTACGAGACTGTTTTTACAGATTATTACGAGACTGTTTTTACAGATTATTACGAGACTGATTTTACAGATTAATAAACTGTATTTACAGATTAGTAAACTGTATTTACAGATTATTACGAGACTGTTTTTTACAGATTATTACGCGTCTGTTTTTACAGATTAATAAACTGTTTTTACAGATTAGTAATCTGTATTTACAGATTATTAGGAGACTGTTTTTACAGATTAATTGGCCATTCAATTATTGGTTAGTAGTATAGTATGTCCCGATCGTTCGCCATTACCCGATAATATTAAATTCACATAGGAACCGGACTTTTTGGGTTGCAATCTGACCAGATCCTGCATGTGATGTACGTACTGCATATATAGTATGCTATGATATGTGCAGTGATATATGTACACACAGGGCTATGGATATATAGTGTGGGGATGTGATGGAAATTAATGGTGCAGGTGGGGATTTTCGAGAAAAACAATTCCCGCGAAATGGTTGACGTTGCTATGGACGCCGTGACGTCATTATGCACACCATGACGTCAGATAAACGTTGGCCGCTGTTGTTGTACACTTTACAATGTGGTATGACGTCTTTCGGGTCAGGGTGTGTCGGGGTTCTCGTACTGGACTGATATCGTAGTATAGTATGGGTGGTATATACCTCTTTTGGTATACTATTAGCCCTTGGCCTTGGTACTACTAATCAACCTTCATATTATCCTACGACTGGCATAGGTAGGACGTAAAGCTAGGTTAACCAATATTGGGGGGGGGGGGGGGGGGGGTAATGCATGGTCGTCGTCTCGAGCGGTATTGCGAAATAGTACTTGGTGGTTTGGATTTGCAGTATAGTATGGGCGTTATATATCACTGAAGATCCCATCTTAATCCTTGTTGTATCAGCCTGTCGATTGCTTTGTACTATCCTATGACTGATATAGGTAGTATGTAATGCTGGGCCCGGCCAGGCGGTATTGTAGGGTGGGTGGTGGTAATGCATGGTCGCCTAGTGTGGCAGTATGGGATGTACGCTCCTCACCCCTAGGGGTCCCATGTTAGCCCTTAGTACTATTAATCCACCTAATGCCTCAAATTATCCTCTGACTGATATATATAGTACGTATTGCTAGGAAAAGCAGTATTGTGGGTAGGGGTAAGGCCTGGTAGTTTAGAACGGTAGCAGCAACATTATCCACCTAGGACGGTGTGCTAACCCTCAGATGGTACAGGTATTGCGTAATGTTAGGCCAAGCAGTATTGTTGAGTTTGGGTAATCCATGGTTGTCTAGTTAGGAAGTATAGGATGTGTTGTTTATATCCCCGTTGGTTCAACTTTTCCCCTGGTACTAGTAATCGATCTAATGCTTCATATTATCCTATGGCTGGTATAGGTGTAACGTAATGCTAGGAGAAAAGCTATTGTGGGCGGGGGTAATGTCTTGTGTAGTGCAGTACAATAGTATGGACGGTATATACCGATCTTAGGTCCCATCTTAACCATTGAACAACAATCCACATGGGCTGGTGTGCTATCCCTCATATGGAATAGGTTGTATGTAATGTACTGTTATGTGGTGTATGCTTGGTTTCCAGTCTCCTAACAGGGTATGGATGGTCCTTTGACATTCTAAGTCTTGGCCTAGGGTAGATGTATTATGTGACAGTTAGCAAGCCTACAGTAGTACTTCAAGTCAGCAGCAGAATACCTACAGAATCCTTTTTTGAAAAAGTCTAGCCTTCGACTCCACTTTTTCCCTAAGTGAGGATAAGAGTCGTATGTGGAGTCACTCGTTCGACCAATTACTCTGTGGCTTATTTGCTCGATGGGATTCTAGTCGTTCGATCAATCGGAGATGGTTATCATGCCTGCAGTTGTGCACAAGTCAAACAGTAATAGTACAAGGCACTAATGGTACAAAGATGCGAGAGTGGTAGAAGATTATAGTATTGGATGACTACGAACGAAGCAAGGTATAGGACGGAAGGTTGAAGACAAGATGGAAACAGATGGCAAGGCTATCTGTTCAGGAACTGTGTTCGAGCTTCAGCGCGTATAGGTTAAATGAGGTGAACAACTCTTCCCGGGGGTGGGTCTGAGGGGCATCAAAAATCATGTTTTAGAAAGGTTTTGTGTGATACATCATTTTAAAGGTCTCGATGCGTGTAGTCCGAATATTTGGTATTTGTCCCTTCCCGAGAGGGTGGGGCATAGGGACATAAAAAAAATTCAAGTTTTAGAAAGGTTGTCAAGTGATACACCATTTTAAAGGTCTCGACGCATGTAGTCCGAATATTTGGTATTTGTCCCTCCCCGAGAGGGTGGGGGCTGAGGGGCATAAAAATTAAAGTTTTAGAAAGGTTGCCATGTGATACACCATTTTAAAGGCCTTGACGCATGTAGTCCGAATATTCGGTATTTGCGTCTACCAGAGGAGGCCTGAGGGGTGGGGCCTCAAAACTTAAGTTTTAGAAAGGTTGTCGGGTGATACATCATTTTAAAGGTCTCGACTTGAATATTTCGAATGTAAAGTATCCGACCCTCTCCGATAGGGTGGGGCCGAGGGTTGGAGCCTCAGATCCCAAGTTTTAGAAAGGTAGTCATGTGATACATCATTTTAAATGTCACGACTTGAATATTTCGAATTTGAAGTATCTCACCATCTCTGAGTGGGTGGGGCCGAGGGTGCGTCTTCAAAACTCAAGTTTTAGAAAGGTCCACGTGTGATACATCATTTTAAAAGTCTCGACTTGAATACTTCGAATGTGAAGTATCCAGCATTCCCGATGGGGTGGGGCCGAGGGTGGGTTTCAAAACTTAAGCTTTAGAAAGGTAGTCGTGCAAATGCGAATGACACACTCTTCTGCATGCGACAATGTGTGAAACCGTGTACTTTTTAAACTGTTTTTTAAGTGTTTCATCAAAGGATTTAATTGATTTGGAGGTGATGTCTCGTATGTGAAACAGTCCAAATTGACAGATGATTCAAAAACAACATGTATTTTTCCGTCGGTGTTTTCCGGTATCTCTTCGTCTGATGCGATTGGTTTGGTAGAGATCTCTCGGATGAGAAACATTTTCAACCGCATGATATCTTGGTTTATTCCAATCAGTATGTGGCAGACGAATACAGCTTTATGTGTGTGCCTGTTCGATGGATGTGGGTCATTCGACAGATTTGAAGGCGATCTATCAAATGTGAGAGAGAGAGAGGGGAGATTTTCAACTGCGTGACATACTGAAGTGTAGCTTGATACCACGCTAAACGAGAGAGAATCCAAATGGGATGAGTAAAAGTATTACGATTCATTAAACTGTCTGATGAAACCTCTCGAGAAGGAAATCCAAAACACTAACACGACGTCTTCACGAATACATTTTGAGGAAGCTGCAAGTAAAACCAAAAGCAATGGCACACAATTATTTTACTCGTTGATCAGAAGCCCGGCACTTTTTGAATGTAATATTAAGTTTACGAGTCGATTAAAGAGAAATAATTTTTGAGGAGAGAGATTCGTGAGGGTATTGTTACACAATAGAGATCTGACTACATCCACATTTCTATGGAGTGGAATAATACAAACATTCAACAAGTGATTTGTGAAAGTAGTGCGATAGAGAGATCCTTTTGTTATCGCCTCGACTTTTCGGAAGAATGAAATGTGACAATCCTTTCGTAGAAGCGATTCATAAACACACTGTGATAGAGAGATCCAACTGCTATCACCTCAACATTTCAGGGGAGTAGAATATGACAAAACTTTCGAGCAAGTGATTCGTGAACATACTGGGATAGGGATACTACTGCTATCACCTCGACATTACGGAAGAATGAAATATGACAATACTTTCGAGCAAGTGATTCGTGAACATACCAGGGCTCAAAATAAGCGGTGTCGCGTCGCTTTTTGCTATGCAAAACTTGCAAAAAAGCTATACAATGTTCAATTATGTATAGCATTTTGCGATACAAGATAATCAACTGCAGTCTATTAGGCTGCAGTTGATTATCTTGTATCGCAAAATGTAAATGAAAATTTGCAAACAAATTTTAAAACTAGTTCACTGATGCTTTACTTCTGATTGTGGAATATTCCATGCATAACTCAGATTAACTCTCCATCAAGCATCATTAGCAACTTCATATGTAAGATGAATTCTATTGGTTTAAATTCATCCTGTTTTTACAACATTTTGCATAAAATGTCCATTAAAAATAACTTCAAGTCCATGAAATTAAAAATCCCAGCTTCCATTTTGAGAATTCTATTAAACAACCAAGACGCCAATTGAAAATATCCAAGTCCATGCAACATCTAAAGGCAGTTCAGTTAAAAAACATAGTAAATGTTTCATGTGTTGCAGATCATTTGGAAATGCCCAGAAATGGATGGAAACTATTCTATCTACTTAGAAGAAGTCAATACAAAACAGCATAACATAACTCTGGTATACAAAAATAGCTATGCAATTTTTACAAAATGCTATTCATTTTTTGGAAATGTGTAGCATTTTGCTACGCAAAGAAAAAAAGTTATTTTGAGCACAGGAACATACTGTGACAGAGTGATCCAACTGCTATCACCTCGACATTGCGGGAGAGTGGAATATGACAAAACTTTCGAGCAAGTAATTCGTGTACGTACTGAGATAGAGAGAGATCTTACAGCTATTACTACAATATTTAGAGAGAGTGAAACATGTCAAACGTTTGAGCAAGTGATTCGTAAACATATTGTGATAGAGAGATCCAACTGCTATCACCTCGACATTGCAGGGGAGTGGAATATGAATCAAGGAGTGCCACCTGAATCCGTGCGGGAACGTATGTCTCACTGTGTGGAACCCATCCGTTTCACTTTTGATGGGGTGGTCCTTATCCCGAAGGGGTCTGTAACTTTTCGTCAAAAAGCATGAATCAATTGGGGTTCACTGGAAACAAACATTTTAATACATATACATATAAATAAATGTGGTAATTTGTGACTTACATGGAATCCAATGAATAAACGTTAATCACCCCATACCCACAGTTTTGGAGTCACCTGCGGGCCCGCATTCTCCGCACGGCCACTAAATTATTGTCACTTTACCGGACGTTTTTACTCAACATGTGACGGAATGTCACTCTACAACTGCCGTCGCACGGCCGCTAACGTATTGTCACTTTAGTATGTCGCATTCCATCTAATAAGTGATGGAATGTCACTCTTACACTGCCGTCGTACGGTCACTAGCATATTGTTACTTTACTGGACGTTTTTTACTCAAGCAGTCGCCACCAATGGGGTTAAACTCTCCCCTACGTTTATCTCAGAATACTGTTCATACAGGCAAGCCTACTCTGCATACGTACGTCTTGCCTTCTACAACAGGTATGCCGTCTTCCTAAATACTAATAGCTCCCTATGCTCGTACTTCCTATTTCTGATCCTACATTCTGATATTGCCAACGACTTGGCCGCGACTGCTCCTATTCTAAATATGAGCTCCGTGGCTCCCCAACATCACAACGTGTCTATACGTTCGCACCGATGCGGCACCTCCTCTAACTTATAGCATGGGACATCCTCAACTACTCGCAACGACCCACAGCCTTACACACCTTCAGACTGGAATGGCTGGAATGAATTTCTCGAGAAAACTCCAGATTTTTATTTCGATAGCCAGAACATTAATTCTCAGTTTAATTGCTTCCCTTGAACTTGACCGTTTAGATCTATCTTAATTTAATATTAACTTTTAAGTTCCTTTGAAAGTCTTGCATTTCGGTATATCCTGACATTCGTGACAGACCAGATGCATAATATGGGTGTGTGTCCAGAGCATGTGCGATGTACTGTATTTACTATTAACTGAACATAATTACACACGGATAATGACTGCAGGAGGACACTGGTTTCTACTGTCTTTAATGTTTCATCCAGACCGCTCATGTGGCGTTCAATAAATGCGTCATAATGGACAATAAATTTCATGCTTCATTACCAGCACTTGAATTATTCCGGGTCTGTTTAAGTGAAAAATCGGTTTTCGGGGTCCGCCATGTCCCTATCCTTATGCTTTATATTTATCCAAGTGAGAAAGATTATCGAAAATATATACACTTTTAAACAACAAAATCGAAAATTCGAGCTATCATCTTGACATATATACCCCTGTAAGCTCCCTGTTAGTGCTTGGTACTATTATTCAACCGATTGGTTTGTTTTATTATATGGCTCATTTGCTCGATGGGATTCGAGTCATTCGAGCAGTATGTGCAAGTCACTCGATCAAGCAATTGCTCTAAAGCTCATTTTCTCGATGGCTACGAGTCGTTCGAACGGTATGCGCGAGTCACTCGGTCGATAGCTTATGGGTTTGGGAATGATATATGCTTTCGTTATACACACAGGAGACAACTTTGTATAAATACGTATAAATTACAGGAAATGAAGCAATATGATTGGTTAATCAGCTGCCATAAAGTGAACTGATTGGATGATCTGGATAAATGAAACAAGAACAAGTGTACTTGGAATAGGGTAGGAAGACTTGGGAATACGTACCACCTTACCACTAATAGGAGGATACCAAATATTCGGTAGGTTAATACTATCAACGATTAAGATGGAGCCTACAGGGGCATATACCAACCATACGTTCTGTACTACCAGACATTAACCCCATCCCACAATACCGTTTGATAATATGAAGCATCTGGTGAATTAGTAGTGCCAAGGACTAACAAGAGACCTACAGGGGCATATACAGCCTATGCTATACTACCGTTCTAAACTACACAGTAATACCCCCACCCCATAATACCACTTTACCTACCATAACGTACTATCTATACCAGCAATATAATAAAATAAATCAATCGGTTGGTTAATAGTACCAAGCACTAACAGGGAGCCTACAGGGGTATATACCATCCATTCTATACTATCGTTCTAAACTACCAGGCATTACCCCTACCCTCAATACCGCTTAGCCTATCATTACATACTACCTATACCAATCATAGGATAACACCAAACATTAGGTGGATTAATAGTACTAAGGGTTAACATTGGCCTTGTAGGGGTACAACGCGTACATCCTATACTACCACACTCAGCGACCATGCATTACACCCACCCACCCCACAATAACGTCTGTCCCCGCATAACATACTACCTAACCCAGTCATGGGATGGCACAAAGCATTAAGTCGATTAGTAGTACCAATGGCTTTCGGGAGGGGGGGGGGGCATAGAGGTATATAACGCCCATACTATACTGCCGTTCAATAATAATAATAATAATATGAAGGCCCAAGGAGTAATAGTATACCAACATGTATATATACCGCCATTATCATATCACACCCCCATCCCATACGAGAACCCGACATCCCCTGACCCGAATAACATTATGTCAGATTGTATAGTGGACAACAACAACAGTCAACATCTTTATGACGCCGCGTGCGTATCATGACGTCATGATATCAATAGCAACGTCAACCGTTTCGCGGAAAAGAACATTCAAGAAAACCCAACTTTATCATCATCTTTCTACCACTACCCATTATATATACCCATAGACCTATGTGTACGTATATCACAATACACACCATAGTATACTATATATGCAGTAGGTACACCATTTGCCGGATGTAGCTGGATGGAACCAGCCTTTTCCTCAGGAAAAAATGCTCCGGCAAAAGTCCGGTTCCTATGGGAATTTAACACTAGCTACTCCGGCTAAAGTCCGGATAATCAGGGTCGATCGGGTACATGCTATACTACTCACTTGCACACCAAATATGTCACCATTTCGCCTAATAGTTATCGCCTAAAAACGAACACATTTGCGAAAAATATCAAGTCTATAATAGGACATAACTCTGATAAGACTATGGCAAATAACATCGTCGAAACGAGGCAGGTCAACGGTAAGATACACCTGCATACCAAACGCCACGCAGCATGCCACGCAATTGAAAATCTCCTCTCTCTCACTTGATAGATCTCCTTCGAATCTGTCGAATCAACCACATCCGTTGAAAAGGCACAGTACATTAAGCTGTATTCGTCTGTCGCAGACTGATTGGAATAAATCAAGATATCACACGATTGAAAATGTTTCTCATCTGAGAGGTCTCTACCAAACCAATCGCATCAGTCGAAGAGATACTGGAAAACACCGACAAAAAAGTACATGTTTTTTGGCAACTTCAGTCAATTTGGACTGTTTCACGAGACATCACCGCCAAATCAACGAAATACTTTGATGAAACACTTTAAAAAAGCTAAAAAAGTACACGTTTTCACACATTGTCACATGTTGGAGAGTGTGTCGTTCGCATCGCCTAAGGTTCTGACGACCTTGCCCCACCACTCCCACTCGAGGAAGGTTGGATACTTCGTATTCGAAATATTCAACTCAAGACCTTTAAAATGATATATAGCTTGACTACCTTTCTAAAACTTAAATTTGTTATGCCCCTCAGCACCCCCCCCCACCCCTTCAGAGAGGGTTGGACATTTCATATTCGAAATATTCAAGTCGAGATCTCTGAAATGATGTATCACACGACTACCTTTCAAAAATTTGGGTTTTGAGGCCCCACCGCTCGGTAGCACCCCCTCGGGGAGAGTCGGATACTTCATATTCGAAATATTCAAGTCGAGACCTTTAAAATGATGTATCACCCGAAAACCTTTCTAAAATTTGGGTTTTGAGGTCCCACCCTTCAGTCCCACCCCCTTGAGGAGACACAAATAGTGTGACATGACTACCTTTCTAAAACTTTTTTTTTATTTCCCTCGGCCCCCACCCCTCGGGAAGGATCGGATACTTCATATTCGATATATTTAAGTCAACACCTTCAAAATGATATATGACATGACTACCTTTCTAAAACTTGAATTTGTTACGCCCCCAGCCCCCACCCCCTCAGAGAGGGTTGGATACTTCATATTCGAAATATTCAAGTCGAGATCTCCAAAATGATATATCACACGACTACCTTTCATAAACTTGGGTTTTGAGGCCCTACCGCTCGGCAGCACCCCCTCGGGGAGAGTCGGATACTTCATATTCGAAATATTCAAGTCGATACCTTCAAAATGATGTATCACCCGACAACCTTTCTAAAATTTGGGTTTTGAGGTCCCGCCCCTCAGTCCCACCCTCTTGAGGAGACACAAATACCAAATATTCGGGCTACACGCATCGAGGCCTTTGAAATGATGTATCACATGACAACCAACCATTTTAAAACTTGAATTTTTTATACAGTTCAGCCTCACCCCTCGGGGAGTGGCAAATACCAAATAATCGGACTACACGCGTCGAGACCTTTAAAATAATGTACCACACGACAACCTTTCCAAAACATGAGTTTTTGATGCCCCTCAGACCCACCCCGAGACGAGTCGATCACCTCATTTAACGTATACATGCTGGAGCTCGTACACAGTTCCTACACAGATAGCCTTGCCATCTGTTTACATCTTGTCTTCAACTTTCTGTCCTATAACGTCGTTCATCTTCCTCCAATACTATAATTTCTTCCACCCTCGAAGCGGTTCTCGTCAGATCACCGAAGTTAAGCAGCGTTGAGCCCGGTTTGTCCTCGGATGGGTGACCGTCTGAGCGATCGATTCGGACTTCTGAGTTGTGTCTTTGGGCAAGGCACTTAACCCCGATTGTCCACATGTGGGCACGATGACGCCGTGTGCTGCACGTCGATGATGCGCATGTCTTCAACAAATCTAACCCTGCGTGTGCTGCAGTTCAGAGTTACGATGTTGGGGAGCTGGCAGCTGCTTGTCGTTGCTTGGTGGTTCTCTCCGGGTACTCCGGCTTCCTCCACCCGTAAAACTGTCACGGTCATGATTAGCCATTGTGCATAAGTATGTGACCTTGAACACCAATAAATAAATAAATAAATAAATAAATAACCCTCGAAGCTTTGTACTTTTAGTTCCTTGTACTATTACTATTGGACTTGTAGCACTACTGCAGGCTTGCTATCTCTGACTGATCGAACGTCTAGAATCCCATCGAGCAAATAAACCATAGAGAAATTGGTCGAACGAGTGGCTCAACACACGTCTCTAATCCTCATCTTGAAAAAACTGGAGCCGAAGGCTAGACGTTTTCAAAAAGGGATTCCATAATGATTCCATAAAAGGGATTCTGTAAGTGGGATTCCATAAGTGGGATTCCAAGGCCCTATATAGCTCCTAAACAGGTGATCGTACATGTACCATCGGTTTCAGATTTCTGTCCTATTACTAGATTGCACTATAGTCCCATATACTGTAATCTTCTACTTCCTTTGTGCCTTGACAACTGCCTTGAAGCACTATTGTAGGCTTGCTAACTGTCACATATCACGATGTCTAGGCCAAATCTTAGAATGTCAAAGGACCATCCGTACCCTGATAGGAGACTGGAAACAAAGTATACACCTCATAACACGACATTACATACTACCTTTACCATATGTGGGATAGTACACCGTCCCTGGTGGATTGTGGTTCCAAGGGTTATGAAGGGAACTAAAATGTGTATATGCCGTCCATACTATTCTACTGTACTACACAACAAGGCATTACCCATGCCCACAATAGCGCTTGGCCTAACATTACGTCCAACCTATACCAGTCATAGGATAATATGTAGCATTAGGTCGATTACTAGCACCAAAGGCAGTCATTGAACCAGCAGGGGTACAAACAACACATCCTATACTACCTGACTAGACAACCATGGATTACCTCTACCCAACAGTACTGCTTGGCCTAGCATTACGTATTACCTATACCATCTGTGGGCCAGCACACCGTCCTAAGTGGATAATGGTACTACTACCGTTTTTTTAAACTACCAGGCCTTACCCCTACCCACAATACCGCCTGTCCTAGCAATACGTACTATCTTTTCCAGTCATAGGATAATTTGAAGCATTAGGTGGATTAATAGTACGAAGGGCTAACATGGGATCTGTAAGGGTGTGGAGCGTACATTCCAAACTTCCATACTAGGCGACCATGAATTACCCCCACCCACCCTACAATACTACCTGTCCCAGAATTACATACTACCTATATCAGTCATGGGATAGTACAGACCAATCGGCAGGCTGATACAACAAGGATTAAGATGGGATCTACAGTGATATATAATGCCCATAGTCTACTGCAAATCCAAACCACCAAGGGCTATTTCTCAATGCCGCACTAGACGACGACCATGCATTACCCCACCCCACCCCACAATACTGGTTTGCCTAGTATTACGCATTACCTATATCAGTCGTAGGATAATATGAAGGTCGATTAGTAGTATCAAGGCCAAGGGCTAATAGTATACCTGCAGGGGTATTTATTATGTCTCAAAGTTAGTTTGTCCAATCAAAATGCTGGAATACCTTCTAAAGATTCCACCATATCGGGTTACTCACCTGATATTAATTATTATTATGCCAGCTAATGAAATTCGCCAATCACAGCCTCCGAATAGTGGGACGGTACTGAGCCGTATTGGGTCACCTGCAGCCCGAGGTGACCTAATACGAAACTCGTATTAGGTCAGTACCGCCATTTTGTTTCGACGTGGAAATTCCTCACCTCGCGGTGCTTTTATATCCATATTGAAGAAATTGCAGTACAATCAAATGTCCCTCCGTGTCTATATGTCTCATTTTCTCTCGTTTTATAATAAATTTATTGTGAAATTTATTTTCTAAATGTAAATTTAATTATTTGAAGTGAGAAATACTACTGTATTCAATTTACCGATAACGGATAAGTCGGCCTGGCCCTAACTTGACGTAGGGTCTAAGCTTATTGAGGCTAACACACAACAGTTTGGGTACGGTGTTTCTTCTCGATATTTTAAAAGCTTTAGAAAAAATATATAATCCATAAATGCGTTGTTAGAAAGTTGAAAAATATATATAACGTGAATAAATAAACTGAGAAAAAAATTGTCTTATCCCGGGAACAGATTAATTTAATTTTTTCTCGTTGAGCTCATTCTGTAGTCTCTGTTGTGGTAAATGGATAACGTCGCGTCGAAAATGGATTTAATTTCATTGAATAATTATAAGATTGCACAATGATGAAATTGTAGTAACATGAATGAAAGTCAATGGGAAAAAATGTGAGATATATTTATTTTGATCGAATTGTATGAAATCGGATGTTTCGGGGCATTCAACACTCTCAAGACAAAGTACTGATTTGCGAAGAAAAGCGTTATTGTTGACTCGGTTGTCAAGGAAATTATACACAAACAGGGAGACAACTGTGCACGTTAGTTACAACTTACATAGCGTTTTGTACCAGTTTTGAAAATGTGCCGGCGCTCAAATTTGATTGTTATTTCGTTTTCGCTGGCATAATAAATACGTTGCAGGACGTTCAGGTGGCGGACACGGTATCATATGAGGCTCGGCAAAAACAATATTGGACTCGGCGTACCGCCTCGTCCAATATTGTTTTCACCTCGCCTCATATGATACCGTATCCGCCACCTGAACGTCC
Organism: Pictodentalium vernedei; assembly: GCA_031216915.1. Lineage (NCBI taxonomy): Eukaryota > Metazoa > Mollusca > Scaphopoda > Dentaliida > Dentaliidae > Pictodentalium > Pictodentalium vernedei. Next base: position 38,793,368 of record CM062294.1, read on the forward strand.
TGTAACTTATATTATTATGTCTCAAAGTTAGTTTGTCCAATCAAAATGCTGGAATACCTTCTAAAGATTCCACCGTATCGGGTTACTCACCTGATATTAATTAATATCATGTGAGTAGCCGCCATTACTATTTTGATGCAATTCCCCTCACTTCGAATTTTCAAAATCTGAATTAAAACAAAATAAGAGAATTTAGGTTCCGAAAATATTTTCAAGATACCGTATTTTGTGATTTAAAACATTAAATATGTAAAAAGATGGGCAGAAGATAATATTTGTAGTCAGAATTAACAGAAAGTCGGTGTGCGTTTCAGATTCAACTTCAAAGTTCAAGTTGCGTTATTGTTATTGTTTGCTCTACAGTAAAAAAGTGATTTTTAATGTTCAAAACTGCTTTATTAGTCCTTTTAGGTAGTAACAACAGTAAATGTACGCAAGGGGCCTCCAGATTATGCCGAGTTGGCAAGCAGCACTGATCTCAGTGGCAAGCAGCGATTCGTTTCATTTGTAAACAAGTACGGCCATCGCCCTTCGCAAAGTGATGATTTGTTTACAATTACCATGGGTACACGTACCGGTGCCTGTTACTGTTCATGATTCTGCGCGGTGCTATCAATAGTGGTTCCTGAAAAATAAATTCCGGGCCGTTGTTTGTTTATGGAGAAAATTATTAATCGCTTGATTTACATGGACTTTCGACATAATAAATATGTTACATGGCGTGTAGCTGGCTGATACATTTCCATACAAGGCTCTGAGTGTTCATATCAGGTTCGGCTTCGCCTCACCTGATATGAACACTCATCGCCTTGTATGGAAATGTGTAATAGTGTCCTAAATACACATACATACGATACTGACCGGAACTTTTTTGAGAGAAATTTGTTTTGCTGCATGGAAAGTTAACTTCAACCTCTAGTACACTGGTAGTGCAACAGAATTTTCTTTAATCACTTAATATTTTCTTTCGGTTGAACAGGGTGCATAAGAAAGAAACTCTATTCCCTCGGGCGTTCTGAAACATTTGTGCCCACGGAGTTGTACTAGCGGAACACCCGATTTGTTGATTGTTTGGTCAAGTAGAATCAGTTCAAGTGCTATCGCGGTGGAGTACACACTTAATCTCCGCTTGTTCGTCTAATTGTTGCATTTATAACCAAAATTAATTAGGGCGTGGCTTTTCGAATCAGGAAGTCGGGTTGCCACCATTATTGAAATCAAGTGTGTTCTGTCATTCTAATGAGATTGTCTGTGTCATAAGTTTACGGGGGAGCTATTTTTCCTTCATTTAACAGTGAAGCTCTCTGAGCTTTGTCAAACAAGGTTTATTTTGTTGAATATCAAACTGCATAACGGGGAATATTTACAGCTGAAACCTTTGCCATTTGGTCATCCGAGTGCACTTCTACTGATATTCATGAAACTCATCACAAACTATTTAATTTGGTCACTATGCGTAAAGGTATCACTGAAGTAAATATTTGAATTACAGTTATCCACCTTGAAATGATGCAATCTCTAAAAATAAACAGCCTTGGGAATATATATTATTTCAATAACCGTTTTTATCTTACTATCAACATGTATTTTGTCTGTATTAACTCCGCAACTGTCGTGTATCCGACCCCCTGATACAGATGTTTGTATCAGGGTCGGATACAAACACGTTCCTTTCGCGTGAGTTCCAAGTTTTTTTTCTTTTTGTTCATCCGTACGAATAAATAGTTCGTTATATATTCGTCTTCATTCTTGACTTATCCCCAATATATTGTAAGATAAAATGATGATCACCATTATGTGGATGTTCAAAATATGTATCTGAGTCTTGCTCCGGGTTCTAAGGGTAGATCACGACTCGTCTTCGACTCGTCGTGATCTGCCCTTAGAACCCGGAGCTCGACTCGGATACATATTTTGTACATCCACATAATGGTTATAATCTCTATGAAACATTCCATTGACAACTTGTATTATTGTTGAATATTCCATGGTATATAAAGAGTGTGATTTTATGGCTTTTGAACCTAAGAAATACAACTGACTTTTGATGTGTTTTTGTTGGAAAATCCGTGAAACATATGTGCATGTGACTAGTACTTCCATTTCTGCCAGTTTTTCTCTCTTATTTGGTGAATGACCCCCCCCCCCCCCCCGCCCCTCCCCCGCCCCTCCCCCGCCCCCCCCCCCCCCGCCCCCCAGTTTTCGTGTTAGAAAAGTTGTTTGAATGGCCAAATCTGACAAAGATATGTGAATGCCAAAATTAAAGTGATGCGATGATATTTGTTTTCGCCTGAAGGGCATAATGATCACCTATGGGAAAATATTTAGTTCTGTGATACCTATAGGAAATATGTTTTTTTGTGGCTTCCGAACCAGACTTAATTATTATTTGGGGGGATTATTTCACATTTAAATGTTTATGGGGGACACACGCCTTACAAAACTTATTTATTGACTTGGAAAGTTACATTTGTGTTACAGTCAGCAAAAAAGGCTATATATTGCCAAACCTAAGGCTGTTAATGCAAGCAAATTCACATCTTGTGCAAGGGTATTCCCCAGGTGCACACCATAACCTCTGGCAACTGCTAACTAACAGCCAACTCTAGCATAATTATCCAAACCATGATTTCCCCTCAGAGTACTACGGACATAGGGGGATTCAAACCTTCCAACCCCCTCCTCACCATTCAAACACACAGCCAGAAAACCTATATTGCACTTTTATTTACTGGTATTTAGAAGTTAATTTAATTTTGTCTCCATGCGTATAGGTATCACTGAAGTAAATATTGGAATTATATTTACCCACCTTGAAATGTTGCAATCTCTAAAAATAAACAGCCCTGGGAAAATATATTGCTTCAATAACCATTTGAAACATTCTATTGACAACTTGTACTATTGTTAAATATTCCACGTATATAAAGAGCGTGATTTGATGGCTTTTGGACCTAAAACTTACGACTGACTTTTGATATGTTTTTGTTGGGCATTCCCTGCAAAAAATATGTGCACGTGACCGGTACATCCTTTCGTGTCAGTGGTCACCTATGGGGAAATATTTAGTTCTGTGATACCCATCGAAAATATGTTTTGTGGCTTCCGAACCAGATTTAATTATTATTTTGGGGGATTATTTCACATTTAAATGTTCATGGGGATACACACCTTTCAAAACTGATTTATTGATTTGAAAAGTTCCATTCTTGTTACAGTCAGCAAAAAAGGCTATATATTGCCAAACCTAAGGCCGTTAATGCAAGCAAATTCACATCTAGAGCAAGAGTATTCCCCAGGAGCACACTATAACCTCTGGCAACTGCTAACTAACAGTCTATCTTACCCTATTAACACATTTATTGAAACCATGGTTCTCCCTCATAGTACTAGGGACATGGGGGATTCTAATATTCCAAACCACTCCCAAATCACCATTCAAACGAACAACCAGAAAACCTATACTGCTCTTCTATTCACTGATATTTAGAAGGGTTTTTTTTAGAGTATTTTGTAATACAAATATAGGAAGGGGAGAGTGCTGTAATTAAAAAATAATATAATAAAGTGACAAATGTGAAGGAAAGGTATTTGTGTAAAGATTCCAATATAGTAGTCTCTAGTATTAGTGCTGTCATTGTTCCCATGTTACATCACTAATTTACATTGACAGTTGTGAAATATTACTCTCTCAATGAGCAAATCCCTCTCCCAACCATACTTAACCTTTCTGCTGATGATAAAGATTTGGAAAGACTGTTCAGCATGTTTTTGGAGACTGAAGTTAATATCATACACTTTCTGTTTCTTATGATTTACTTCGGGACTGCAGCACTTACTGTCCACTAAGTTTTTTTTTTTATTTGACAACCTTGTCCTGGTTCTTCTTACTATATTTTTCATTGTGTGTCATTCAGAACTCTCGTGAAGACTTCCTAAATATCTGCTTGCCTGCCTGTCTCCTCATCAGACAAGGTGTTTCATTTGCCTGGCTCTACATTTTCAATAATAATATCTTTCACTATCTCCCCTCCCCCCCCCACCTCCCCCACCCCCCTCCACACACACACCACTATATTCTTGAAGTATTTGTATGATTCATCCTCTTTGAAAACATATTTTCTACAATTTCATTTATTTTGTCAGAATGGGCGTATGTGGGGATTAAAACAAAAATTGTGAAAGTGCACTCATGGCACTCAGCACAAGCATAGCACTATAGAATCAATATTTGATGGTTTGGTAGTTTAATAGTGTTATGAGATACCACAGTAGCGTACTCTTCGTTCTGTTGGAAAAAAACACTGTTTTATGTTTTGCCAATGCCATACTAATGACTCTAGGTGCCTTAACTGAGAAAACTGATGGGTTTTTTTACAAAAGTTGCAAAATATTCATCAAACACAATGTTTCCAGAAGCCATCACAAATGGGATATTAAATATCACAAGAGGTTTGTTTTGGGTCAATATCAATTAATTGATGAATAATAACATAGTTTTTGATGACAATAGGGATACCGGGGTCTCTATTCACGACCATATTTTACCCTATCAGTAGGTTGAAGATAATTTGACACCATTTGTTAGGATAAAATGGCATTCATTTATATTGGTGAAATATATAGCCGCAAAATTGACATTCACATTGTTTCGTGGGGTTGGGGCACTGTTTCGCTTGCCGTATGGTTAATAAGACAGATTTTTCCCCCAAATATTGTGTGTTGGTGCAGATTTTAGTTTTATTTTGGGATCAGGGTAGTTTTTAAGGAAAGCTGTGAACTCTTATCCCTCTCAGCTGATTTATCAGGTAACAGGATAGAAAATTTTTTTGGAGGCAGTACCAGTTTCTAAGCCCATTTAACAAAGCTTGTACACTTTTCCTTAAAAGAACAAGTGTCCCATATTTTTAACTCAACAGAAGCCAAAACTTGAATTCAAATGTAAAAATGACTCCTTTATCTCGTGAAAGTGGTAAAATGTATCTTTGGTAGGGTTGGGGATGATTTGGCGCCATTGAAGTAAATATTTGAATTAAAGTTACCTATCTTGAAGGTTTTCACTTGGAAATGATGCAATATCTAAACATAAACAGTCTTGGGAAAATATATTGTTTCAATACCCGTTTGAAACATTCTATTGACAACTTAGATTATTGTTGAATATTTCTGATAAATAAAGAGGGTGATCTGATGACTTTTGGACCTAAAAAATACATTTGACTTTTGATGTGTTTTTGTTGGGAATTTCCTGTCAAAATATGTGCATGTGACCGGTACTTCCACTCCTATCAGTTTTTATCTCTTATTTGTTTCATGACCTCATGTTCTCGGATCAGAAAAAGTTGTCTGAAGGGCTATACTTGACAAAGATATTTGAATGTCAAAATTAAAGTGATACGATTATATTTATATATAAACGGAGGCATAATTTCCAAAAACTAGGCCGTTTACAGATTCGAGTCGGAATTTCGGAGGGTTTGATTGAAATTCGGAAAATTGATTTGGCTCTTCCGGTAACCGCAACCGATCGCCAATCTCAGACAGAAAAAAACTGTGATCATGAGTTGAAAATTCAAATTGACTGGTTGGAAAAGTTGAAAACATGCTTGGAATTGAATCTTCGAATTTCCAACTATTGAAAATTATGATGGTTATTGTGGGGGGGGGGGGGGCGCACCCCTACCAGTCGTTACTGACTGCCAGTCAGGTTACCCAGATACCCCCCGTGGGCGATAACCTTCACCGGGATGTAAACTTAACACTGAAGTTTCTATTACACAATAACATTAACTGATAACTTTGAATACAACATTACTGTACAACTAATGATGAAACCGATGTCTTACATTGCGGATGCACGACATTTACACGAATAATCCTGCGTGCAAGAACTATTATAAGGTATCTCCGCCAACATGTATGGTATATGGAGATTTAATACCTCGATGTTGGTTTTTAGACACCGTGTTTAAATGAGACATCAAGGTATTAAATCTCCATATATCATACATGTTGGCGGAGATAACGTTTTTGTCCCGTTTGAAACACAATACAAGCATGTTGGAAATAAATTTGTGGACGCATTTCTCAGCTCCACAATCATTTGAACCAAATTCGTGATATTTATTTTGTTTTTATAATCGCAGAAGACAACATATAGAGCTACATCCCTTAGGTCGTTAAGGAAACGGGTAAATAGTATTTTGTTGACATATCGTCCCCTGTGTTCCAATGTGTTCTATGTGCCTACTGGCACATAGAACACATTTGTACTCAGGGGACGAATTATTTGCTCTTCTTTTATTTTTATGATTGTATTGTCGGAAATCTGATGATATTTTCGGGGTTTTTTGTTCGAATTTTATAATGAGGCGAGCGGAAGCGAAACGATTTCATTGAAACCATATATCCCCCGATGTTTCACGTGCGCTTATACCCTGGATGTTGCACGCTCTCATATACCTTGGATGTTGGACCCAGCCCTTGCCATGTCTATTTGTCCAAGGCATTCTGACCAATCAAAAGACAGAATTTATTGGGATATAGGGACATCATTTGGAGATCCCTCTAGCACATAAGTGTATCTCGTCACACCTAACGTGTGCCCTATCGTGTGGCTATTATGTTGTAACATTGTTACACATTACCAACTAGGACGCACACATCTCATAGATAGTTCTCCCCCACTTGGTCAATGGACTGCACAAGCAGATACAGGTTAAGGGGAATCAAACTGTCTGACTGCACTTTCCAAGTCTTGGTCTTTGCAATCGGGACATGGCTTGATATAGTCAGTAGTGGCTAGGGCTAGAACGAATGATTGAGATGGAGTAGCCAGGCGTAAACAGGAATAGCAGATTGGGCAAAAAACTAACAGGAGACGCAGTATATGAACGGCGGTTGTTAAAGGATAATTTGTAGAACTTCCGAGTTCGATCGACAGCCTTTTGGTAGTTTTGGGGCTTATTTCAGTAGTTTTAGTTACTGTTAGATTGTTTTCAGTAATCTGACATACTCCTTTTGAACAAAACGTTCCTTCAAAGTACACCTGCTATTTTAGAGCCCCGATAGAAAAAGGTAGAGCAGAAGCCAGGGAATATTTTTTGTAAAGTCTTGGGAAAAAATAAAGATCCAGAAATAGTGACAGATTTAAAACAAAATAGTGATATTATATATATAAGAAAATAATATAAAAATGAATAAAAATTAAAACAAAATATATAAAATGTATTATATAAAAGAAATATACGGAAGCAGTGTGTATGTACCCCATATTTTAACAGCTGGACACATTCTATTTGAAAATCTCAATTCATGTATTTGTCGAATTTGTATTATAGCGAGTGAAACTGTTTTTTTAGGTAGCTGTGAAAAGAATCTCAATATTCTATGGTCTGTTAAAAGTTTGAAAAAACATCCTGTTAAGGCCACACAAATAAATTAATTGATTCTCAGGCATTTTTTCCAAACACGGAGGGGAGGGAGGGTTTTATTTTTAATTTTTAATTTTTCTTTTGCAAAAAGATGAGCAAACATGGAGAGGATTTAGACCGTCTTTTTAAACACAGAAATACAGAAAGTGCATATTTATACAAATAAATTTATTTTTAATTTGATAAATAAAACATTCCTCTAAAAAAACTGTAGGTACTGCAATTCAAAGGCTTCATAGTAATTCGATTCTCTTTATATTATCTTTGAAGTAAAAGTATTTAATCTATGGGTATTTGCCTACAGGCACTCTCCCATAAATTGTAAATTGTAAGGCAAACATATTAGACGCAACTAAATAAATATGCATCAATCGAAACGTGTAAAACGTTTCGGATCTCTCCGAGTTTGTACTAATACTGGAGGACACTGAAAGGCAACACAATGTCCAATGAGGGGGTTTAACTTCAATGATGTATAGCCTGAGAATCAAAACACGTTTCTTTTTCAGCCTGAGAGATAAAATTCCTCGTCCAGATACAATTCAAAGTGAAGACATCTCTCTTAATCACAAGTAACCCTAAAATATATGTTCAAACATTAATGAGTTCCTCGAGATTCGTTCAAAGTAAAATAACTCTGTGCTCTTGTTTTTGTTTTTTTTTTTGTTTGTTTTTTGTTTTGTTTTTTTTATGTATAGCTTCCTCGGAAATATTCATGAAGTAGTCAAACTGGTATTTTTGTTGTTTTTCTCCGAGAGGATACATCAGGCAACCTAAGGTATCATAATACCTAAGCTCATCCCATTTGAATCCAAGCATTCGCCACTCCGCATGCCGCGCTGTTACAAGCGTCTTTTATCCGAGAGATGTCCACCGAATCGATCCGTCAAAGAGACACTGCAAAACAGCCATGGCAAAAATATGGTTTTTGTCATTTTCTGACGATTTGGAGTTTTCACATACGTGGGACACCACCGAATCGACGAAGTCCGTCGAAGACACACTTAAAAAATCGACAAAAAAATACATGTTTTCACATGCTTTCACGTCTTAACGAGTGTGACGTTCGAATCACCCACTTTAGATTTCTGTCCAAAGTGGACGTATATGTCACGAGACGACACGTGACGTTCAACCCAAAGGTCGATCGATCTTTACAAAATTTTGTCATCGACATCTTGTCTTCGGAAGCTTTTCCTGTATATCCACTGTCATCCCGTATAAATGCGATGAATTCTCCGACTGAGCCAGAACGAGATTTTTATAATTTCCGAAATTCGATTGACAAGACGAACAAACCCTCGTAGTCTCCCTCTCGGCGATTCGATTTCCCATACGATTTCTGACTCGAAAAAGCCGCGTGTCGTCTCATGGCATACTAACGCAATTTGTGAAAAGCGTACCGGTATCGGAAAATCGCGAGAAATCACCTAAGTAAACAAAACAGTTTTTCTGTGCCCTGAATCGGACTTTTCACTCGCCTAATAAGAAACTGGGAACTAGTAACTATTGTTCTGTGCTCAAAATAACTTTTTTTCTTTGCGTAGCACAAGGCTACACATTTCCAAAAAATGAATAGCATTTTGTAAAAATTGCATAGCTATTTTTACCAGAGTTATGTTATGCTGTTTTGTATTGAATTCTTCTAAGTAGATAGAATAGTTTCCATCCATTTCTGGGCATTTTCAAAAGATCTGCAACACATGAAACATTTACTATGTTTTTTTTAACTGAACTGCCTTTAGATGTTGCATGGACTTGGATATTTTCAATTGGCGTCTTGGTTGTTTAACAGAATTCTCAAAATGGAAGTTGGGATGTTTAATTTGAGGGGCTTGAAGTTATTTTTAATGGACATTTTATGCAAAATGTTGTAAAAACAGGAAGAATTTAAACCAATAGAATTCATCTTACATATGTTGTGATGTTGTAAGTTACCACGGACTGTGTTGATGTCTGCAAAGGACCGATTGAAGATGGGTTGAAAATGATGCATTCGTGCTTTTAAATAAGGTGCGCTTGGACGATGCTGAGAATTTAGTTTTTTCTTGCAACCAACCATAGTAATACAAGCGTCGATCAGTGTCTTTTATGATCGTTTTACACTGACAAATTTGACAAATCTCCTTCACCGGAAACCATCCCCCAATTTGCATATCACAATAAACATAACCGCTGTCACCGAGTGTCAGCGTGGCCGTGTGGTCAAAACCGAAACGAATTATCGAATGCACGGTCAATATTAGCTGCAATTGGCTTTTAAACAAATGAAATACACGAAATATTCGCAATTTCATCATTATTCATGCTGAGTTACTTTTTAACCAAACCACATGCGTTCAGTTTCGTTTGTAGGTATCAAACTGATATTGTTTGTGGTAATTAAATAGTACGAGAAGGCGAAGGAAGCCAAATATTTTCCATCATCTATTAATTAATTCAAATTGATAATTTCTTTTATTTTACTGAAATTATGAACTGATAAGGTGGGTGTGTTGCGATTATTATGCCCCAGACCTGGAAGATGGAAAATCAAAGGTGCATCTAGGGCCGTGCAGTGCCAGTGGTAACGTCTGTCCTCTTACCCATTCATCATTACATGTACCAACATTCTCCCTTGTATCTCAACCATTGCTACTCCAATTTGAAGGATATTTGGTGTTGTGATCGAGCATCATGGGGAAACAATGCCTGTGCAGCTGCTGTAGCATGTGTTTCTTCCCACATTTTTCAGAGTTGTGGTACTTTTTCACTCTTTTAAAATTTTGTTTATAACTAGTTGATTTGTTACAATTTGTTGCAAAGTGCCTGCTAATACCCTCAATTGTATTGCTACAGAATTTTCTGGTGAAGATTTTGTTCCTATTACTTAGCAAGCAATAATCTAATAAATATTCTGTATAAAGCCACAGATCAGATGTTTGACACTTTTATCGGAGCTGTTTTGAAGGCTTATGGAACTCAAAATGTTGATTATGGCAGGACTTTTCTATTTACCTATTAATCGATAAATTAAGTGTTATAGTTGGAAGTAAGAAGCATGAAAGGTCCAGAACTAAAAGTCTAAAAAGAATGTTTTGCAATGTAACATGATTTTTGCAGATACACTTATTTGGAGGGTTACCTGTCTTATAGTGTTTGGAACATGTGTGGCCAGGATCTTTAAAAAGAAAAAAAGAGTTAAACTTTGAGAAAAAAGGCATATGCCTTGAGTGCCGGAGGTAGAGTCATACAAGGAAGCGATGGAGCTCACTTGTCACCTTTTTGGGATTGCTTTGTGTACTGCGTTCTTGAAAAAAATATGTTAGACCCTCTGGATGTGCCCTTCTGATCTCAATATGTCAATAAGCCTCCTTGGGGAAAGTACATGCAATAATGGTTATGTAAGGTTGATTTGATGTGTTTTGAATAACAATTACTTTTAAGTACATTAGATGGTTTATTGCAGTGACAGGTTACAGTTACCCTTATTTCTTCTCCAACAGACATCATGAGTGTATTGGTGTCCAAGAGTTAAACAAAGCTATTATACTTATTGATAAACCAGACAAATTTAACAATTTAATCATTATCAAATTGGTGCATGGGATAAAAGGGGTTAGAGTGCAAAGGGTTTGTAAATATATTTATTCAACTAAAATGTATGACTTTGCAGTGCATTCTACATAGGAGAATATCATATTTTCTTTCCAAACCATTACAGTAACACATACATCTTTATATTGGGAGACACTCTTTTGTCCTTCCATACTTCTTCTGCTGGACTCCTTCAAGTTGACCTTTGTTGAACTCCCCAAATCAAAACATCAACAAAAGAAAATGTCTGCCTTCAATCAGTGAGCACTCCACTTATAACATTTGGTCTCAATCTTTATTACTTTCATGAATTAGGAAAAGATTTCTTTGAGTATGTACTTAAATTAAATGTTTATAGAATACAGCTGTTATTTTATTTTGAGGTATTTTATTGTAAAAATTTTGTTCTCTTACTTATGCCACAGCAGACTTTCAGGTGGTGCTATTTACACATGGCAGCAGTTCCATGGCAAATTTCAGTTTCCACATGTTCTATGTTTCATTCCAAGCATTTTGGTATATACTTTATTGGGGTTATTCATTTTGGGCCTTTTTTAGACTTGAAAGAAAATTACATGAAATTTGACCAAAGTTAGGTTGGACGTCCCCTTAAACACCAGTAAATAAATAAATAACCTAAAAAAAACCCGCACTTTTTCAAATATTAAGACGGCAATCAGGCACCACCACCCGCCACCCCTGAGGGAAAGCGAACCTCTTCTTCAGATAAAAAAAAGAATTATTCTTCCAAATGCTTTAACAATGAACGATTATTAAATTTATCTGCCGCACTTTCGATGAGGGATTGAATAAGTGTTCCACTATTGAGCTGGGACATCATATTAGCGAGAGAAAAATTACGTCATGATGTGAGTTCACTTCGAAGCCCCAGATCTGTTCACAATATCTGAACTCCTGATGCGTGTCATAACTTCAATAGACTTTCTAGCAAGCAAACAATGGTTTATGCCCATTTTGTTTTTCGGGGGTAGAGCAAGCAAAACGTGTTTTAAAATCTGGTTTTACTCGTGTCAAACTTTCTAAAATATAATTTTTTTGACTTTTGTTAACATTGAGGGGCTGTGGATTAAATCACATATATCACTATTTTGTGTACTATATGGGTAAATAATTGTACAGTTGTGCAGGTGTCCTCCAATATTTGGACGAGGCTTCGCCTCGTCCAAAATATCTCCGGACACCTGCACAACTGTACAATTATTTACCCATCAGTGCTATTACAATAAACTTCTGTAGGAGTGATGACGTCACAAATGACCACAATAACGTGGTGAACGGAAGTGACTGACAGCTGGAAAGACCTAGCGATTCTTTCAAAAGATAAATTATGTCTCAGCCATACAAGACTAAGAAATATTTGTCTTTCAGGTTTAACCTTGTTGATATGCTGGAAATGTCTTTGTTGCAAAATATTGTTCCCAATATCACGGCATAGCTCTCGAAAAGAGTTTGTCGTTTCACAGCACAACGTCCACAAAACTGATGGTGGACAATCCAGTATATCCGTCACTCGTCCCAGATTTATCTATACCACGTCCATGTTTAAAAGGTCGCTATCAATTAGAATATGAAAGGGTGTAGCCACTCTTATATATAAATATATCATCTGGATGAAATACGCAAGTAAACGGCGTAATCGGTCACGTCGACGTCGCTGTGCGACAATCAGTTCCAATATAACCTCATCCATGATAGTAGCGGCAGGGGGTAATTTTCATCAACTACGAATAAACCATGTTTATTATTGACACGAGAATACAATTTGTTTGACCTGAATACCAACAATCTAGTTTGAGTGTCACGAGCAACGTCGCGCTTGGTTACGCAAAGTACCACAACACATTGATAATGACATTCAGCAGCTGTAATTCCCCCATAATATCAGATCTCGGAAAAAGTCTATTAAAATCACAATGGTTCTACATCCTGTTCTAAAAGACGGTACTCACGTCGCCACGGGGTGATAATCTTAGGTTATGAACCACTAAATAAATCCCATTGACCACAGTGTTAACCTTTCACTCTCTGTACAACACACCAAGTTGTTTTGAAAAAAAATACCTATATGATATGATATGTTTATTTACCAATATACAAAAATACAGAATGATAAATATATACGTATGGTTACATCATAACAGGGTTCTCGTATACAATAATATTATTTCAGATGTACATAGATAATGGGATATAACAATTTTTGTACACCGGCAGGGAAAGGCACAGCCAGATTGGCTATCTTCCCGCCCTTCCCTCTGACAGAAAAGAGAAAACTACAGAATGACGGAAGAAACTCGAAGAAGAAAATGATGCAAAAGTGCAACATTGTTATTTCTGTATATACTGTTATTTCTATACATTTACAAAGTACATCATCTCTTGAAAAAATTAAACTGGAAAAAAATATATGTTGCCACACCAAATTTCAGTTTAAATTTCTAATTTTCACAACTACCGTATGGTCTTGCACTGAATGACCTTCACACTTTTTTCCCCATGCCTCATTTTTTTAGAGATTCTCACACATTCCGGCACCAAATTACAAACAAACTTATTAATCCTTTCTAAAGTGCAGGAATCAAAATTTTAATTAATGGTTTCAAAGTCAAAATATATTCAACCAATCAACTGATCAGCCCTATTTAATCCTACTCACAACATATGGTGTCAAACGCTCCAGGTCACGTGTTCACTTATTTAGTGGTTCATAACCTCTAATTATATCACTCACCTTTTGTTGGTTGTGTAAACCCTGTTATTTAGCGACTTGTGGGTGAAAATGGTCTCCTGTGGGGACGCGTTCAGTCAGTGCCACTGACTCAATGGTATTAGCGTTGGACATGAAACCGAACTTTCAACGGTTCAAACCTAATCAATGGAAGTTGTCCTTGCGCTTAACACACATTTGCAGACGCAAAGGACACGGCGGCGATGTGAACTAGGGTGTTCGGTTCGTCAATGATGCATCACCTCCAACAGCTGCTTTTGCAGAGTTAATAATTTGGAGAGTCTGACAGTTTCTCGTCGCTGGTCTGTGGTTCTTGCCAGGTACTACGGCTCTCAACACCCGTAAAACGGTCCGATACGATATAACACTGGCTGCTGAAAGTGTCGTTGAATCCCAATGATCAAACGAACAATACTCGTGTTAGTATTATATTTGATTAGGATTTTGTAAGTTGTTATATCTAAACGTTTTTTGGCAAATACTCACGTATAGTCACGTATAGTTTATTTGTTAAAATGTTTTTGTTTGTTTTTATTACAGAGTGTATATGGGGACGTATTCTACAAGTGGGGAGCGACAGAATGTACAGGAGAAAATGTTTGAAAAATGACCTCTCTCAGACCAATTTTGGTGCTATTTTTTTTACTATTCCAACCGCTTCCGAAGCGGTTGGAATACTAAAGAAGTAGCCCCCAAAATCTCCTCATCTTACGTTAAGTCGTCATTAATAGCCGCCATTGTGTGCCCAATATTAAAGAAACAAGACGATCTATGAGCGCACTATTTTCGGATATCCGCAGAACAAAATTAAAAAAGCATGGCCTAGTTATTTGATATGAATGACGTTCGGCTGAAGGTCGATCACAAAAATGTCATGATCGGCAAATTTTTTGGCCCGACATTGGTCGGGGTGGTTGGGGCGGCTCTGGCGCTCCTGATCTATGCAGGTAATTTCTAACCTAATTATGAACTGAGGCAGGGGCATAGCCAGAATTATATAATAGGGGGTGCTCTAGTCAGTTTGTTTCTTAGGGTGGGGGGAGTGATATTTGAAATGTGGTTGTGTTGGGCTTTCGGTATCTCCCCTAGACCTAACTAGGACCCTCCGATTTTTTCCCCACCTCCCCTACCATTCAGGGAAGTGGGGATGAGACGACGACCAGATGGTCCTTGTTAGGATTAGACCCATCCCCACCCCTCCCCGAGAAAATTTTGCAAAAGTTAGTGCTCGAAGAGCGAATCTGAGGCATTTGTAGCATGTGTTTCCCCTATATTGGAGACCTTTTTTTCCTGGTCTCCATGTTGTGTGAAAGTTACATTTGGACAATGTTTTTGAATGAACAGCGAACATTTGGTGGGCGTTGGCTAAATGGCTCTCCCCAGCTACGCTACTGACATTATGATCAAAATACTGTGAATATTAAGTTTTGCTTTTGCTGTCACCTCATACGTTTGCTACCATTCTCCTCTCAATATTTTATGAGAGAGAATTGATTGGATTATTGCCATAACGTCCCCTGAGTTCCAATGTGTTCTATGTGCCAGTAGGCACATAGAACACATTGGAACTCAGGGGACGATAATTCCGTTTAAACCATTTTTACTCCGCTTTACATTGCTATAAAAACCTGCGAATCTCCCCTCCTTTCGGGTTGAATCCCCCGGGTCTTTCACATTCTTTCAGCCGTTAATTTTGCATTGTCTCCACTAAAGTTTCCAAATCGGAGTCAGTGTCGGATGCAATGTTTCCACTTAAGTTTCCAAATCGGAATCAGTGTCGGATGCAATGTCTCCACTCAAGTTTCCAAATCGGAATCAGTGTCGGATGCAATGTCTCCACTCAGGTTTCCAAATCGGAATCAGTGTCGGATGCAATGTCTCCACTCGAGTTTCCAAATCGGAATCAGTGTCGGATGCGGAATCTCTTTGGATTCTTCTTCTGTCATCACGATCCCAGTACATACAGGGACATGGCTAGAGGTTTCCGGCTGGGAGTGTGTAGGGTAGTGAATTTCCAACTATCACCACGTTCCCAGTACATACAGGGACATGGCTAGAGGTTTCCGACTGGGAGTGTGGAGGGTAGTGAATTTCCAACTATCACCACGTTCCCAGTACATACAGGGACATGACTAGAGGTTTCCGACTGGGGGTGTGTAGGGTAGTGAATTTCCAACTATCACCACGTTCCCAGTACATACAGGGACATGACTAGAGGTTTCCGACTGGGGGTGTGTAGGGTAGTGAATTTCCAACTATCACCACGTTCCCAGTACATACAGGGACATGGCTAGAGGTTTCCGACTGGGAGTGTGTAGGGTAGTGAATTTCCAACTATCATCACGTTCCCAGTACATACAGGGACATGGCTAGATGTTCGACTGGGGTGTGTAGGGTAGTGAATTTCCAACTATCATCACGTTCCCAGTACATACAGGGACATGGCTAGAGGTTTCCGACTGGGAGTGTGTAGGGGAGTGAATTTCCGACTATTATCACGTTCCCAGTACATACAGGGACATGGTTAGAGGTTTCCGACTGGGAGTGTGTAGAGTAGTGAATTTCCAACTATCATCACGATCCCAGTACATGCAGGGACATGGCTAGAGGTTTCCGACTGGGGGTGTGTAGGGTAGTGAATTTCCAACTGTCACCACGTTCCCAGTACATACAGGGACATGTCTAGAGGTTTCCGACTGGGAGAGTGTAGGGTAGTGAATTTCCAACTATCATCACGATCCCAGTACATGCAGGGACATGGCTAGAGGTTTCCGACTGGGAGTGTGTAGGGTAGTGAATTTCCAACTATCATCACGTTCCCAGTACATGTAGGGACATGGCTAGAGGTTTCCGACTGGAGGTGTGTAGGGTAGTGAATTTCCAACTATCATCACGTTCCCAGTACATACAGGGACATGGCTAGAGGTTTCCGACTGGGAGTTTGTAGGGTAGTGAATTTCCAACTATCATCACGTTCCCAGTACATACAGGGACATGGCTAGACGTTTCCGACTGGGAGTGTGTAGGGTAGTGAATTTCCAACTATCACCACGTTCCCAGTACATACAGGGACATGGCCAGAGGTTTCCGACTGGGGGTGTGTAGGGTAGTGAATTTCCAACTACCATTACGTTCCCAGTACATGCAGGGACATGGCTAGAGGTTTCCGACTGGGGGTGTGTAGGGTAGTGAATTTCCAACTATCACCACGATCCCAGTAGATACAGGAACATGGCTAGAGGGTTCTGACTGGGAGTGTGTAGGGTAGTGAATTTCCAACTATCACCACGTTCCCAGTACATGTAGGGACATGGCTAGAGGTTTCCGACTCGGAGTGTGTAGGGTAGTGAATTTCCAACTATCACCACGATCCCAGTACATACAGGAACATGGCTAGAGGTTTCTGACTGGGGGTGTGTAGGGTAGTGAATTTCCAACTATCACCACGTTCCCAGTACATACAGGGGCATGGCTAGAGGTTTACGACTGGGGATGTGTAGGGTAGTGGATTTCCAACTATCATCACGTCCCAGTACATGCAGGGACATGGCTCGAGGTTTCCGACTGGGAGTGTGTAGGGTAGTGAATTTCCAACTATCATCACGTTCCCAGTACATGCAGGGACATGGCTAGAGGTTTCCGACTGGGGGTGTGTAGGGTAGTGAATTTCCAACTATCACCACGTTCCCAGTACATGCAGGGACATGGCTAGAGGTTTCCGACTGGGAGTGTGTAGGGCTGTGCACAAAATAACTTTTTTCTTTGCGTAGCAAAATGCTACACATTTCCAAAAAATGAATAGCATTTTGTAAAAATTGCATAGCTTTTTTTGTATACCAGAGTTATGTTATGCTGTTTTGTATTGAATTCTTCTAAGTAGATAGAATAGTTTCCATCCATTTCTGGGCATTTCCAAATGATCTGCAACACATGAAACATTTACTATGTTTTTTTTTAACTGAACTGCCTTCAGATGTTGCATGGACTTGGATATTTTCAATTGGCGTCTTGGTTGTTCAATAGAATTCTCAAAATGGAAGTTGGGATTTTTAATTTGATGGGCTTGAAGTTATTTTTAATGTACATTTTATGCAAAATGTTGTAAAAACAGGAAGAATTTAAACCAATAGAATTCACCTTACATATGAAGTTGCTAATGATGCTTGATGGAGAGTTAACCTGAGTTATGCATGAAATATTCCACAATCAGAAGTAAAGCATCAGTGAACTAGTTTTCAAATTTGTTTGCAAATTTTCATTTACATTTTGCGATACAAGATAATCAACTGCAGCCTAATGGGCTGCAGTTGATTATCTTGTATCGCAAAATGCTATACATAATTGAACATTGTATAGCTTCTGCAAGTTTTGCATAGCAAAAAGCGACGCGACATCGCTTATTTTGAGCCCTCATGTAGGGTAGTGAATTTCCAACTGGGGGGGATGGACAGAGAGGGTGAACCCCCTCACGGTCCCTCCCCGTAGTTGGAAATTCCCTACCGAGAATGATTTTGAAAATGAAGCCATGAAAGAGGGCATAAAATTGATTCTAGTAACTAAAATGCAATCATATTTATGATAGAATTATCAGGTTATTATTATTTGGTATTATTCTGGGAAATGAATACGTGCTAAACAAATGCTCAAGCTTAGAACTTTCAACAATTCACACTGTTCTAACATTAAATCAGATGAGATGATCAATTTTCGATGTTTCATCATTTTTTAACTGTGAATGATGGAATTCACTCAAGATAACGACTTTACATGTTGTGATTTTCTTGAAGTGTATTTCGAGGATTTTTTTATTATGATAAGTAAACGTACTATAGAAATCTCGTGCCGAATGACATCATGCATACCTATGAAGCTCGATATAACGTACACAGTAGTTGTAAATAGTAACATTTGGAATTTTGGCGACTTGAAACCGAGTTGGAATTTTGGGAAGTAAAGGAGATATCAAAGAAACTCTAAAATCCAGATAGATGGAATTACCAATTACTCATGACTTGCGCTCCGAATTTCCAACTATAGGAAATTTTGGCCAGGAATGGGGGTGCCCCCTCTCCCCCCCCTACACTTCCCCTCCCCCTGTCGCCACGTCCCTGAGTACATGGAACCTGATTGTAGAAGACTTCAAGTCGCCGCCTAGTCAGCTACCATACAGTAAAATCTGCCATGGATTGAAAAGTCCATGGCTGCGGCGTCTAACATGTCACGTTCTCTGAAGATTATGCCCCGGGCAGTGGCGGCGCCAGAAATTTTTTTGTGGGGGGGGGGGCAACTAGGGGGGCAGACTCCCATGAAGGGGGGCAAATACGTAAAGGATCATATCATTACTTTGTTTTGGGGTAGTCCAAACATGGACCCAAAGTCCGTAATATACTTTTTTGGTTTGGTACGTCCTGTGGACGTACCAAACCAAAAAATTATATTACGGACTTTGGGTCCAAGTTTCGACTAAATGTAATGGTAATTAGCGGTCCTCCTTTCAAAAAATCCTGGATCCGCGTCTGGTGGGTCTGTGCGTGAGAGAGAGAGCGAGAGAGAGAGAGAGAGAGAGAGAGAGACTCATAATGCCCGTCTGTCATAATGCGAAATCCATGAATTTTTTTAGACAAGGGATATGGATAGACATGCTTTTGTTGGCTCATAACTTAATTATAACTTATAAGTATCTGCATCCGAGTCTTTAAATCTCTACTGCCTAGATGTGTTCATCAGCTAGCTTGAGGCTTTGGGCTAAGTGTGTATGGGAAATTATTGGGAATAAAAAAAGAGAGGGATGTGTGTGTGTTTGAGAGAGAGTGACTGAATGTGTTTGTGTGTGAGGGTGGATGGAAATGCATGCGAGATGGTTGGGGGGGGGGCAACTGGGGGGCAAAGCCTTCGTTTGGGGGAGGGGAATCCCCCCCCCCCCCCCCCCCGTAGCGCCGCCACTGGCCCCGGGGGAATATGACACGTCGTGTATAAATCTTCATGTTTCACCTGTTCAAAGACAAGATCTGTTTTATTTCATTGGGCAATAGGTTTTGTGGTACATGGAATTCGGTATCGGGGTTCAGAGAATGTTACAAACTGTCTATTGTCAATAACTCATTGACTCTAATAGAGTTATAACAGCTTACAATATGTGTCTACCGCTCAGTGATAACGTCCCTGTGACGTCAGAGTGGGACACTGATATTGATTTACTGGCGGGTAGTGTGTTCATTGTCCCCATGGGGACGAGCTTAATGGCAGTTATAAGTGTTACATATCACGTGAAATGTACTTCTTCGATGCATTCCGTTTATCCACTTAGAATTATGTACAGTTAATACTTGTTATTCAGTTCTTTGGAGGTAGGCTGGTACTCACTACATCATTCAGAGATTATGTGGACTTTAAATTTGTTGAGCGTTGCTGTTCTATCAGATTTCCTTAGAGCTATCCGTAAATGAAAACTGGTGTTACGTTATAAACCAGACGTATGCTGTCCTTTCAAAATACGGTTCCTTTTAGGACAGGATATCACTTTTCCCATTACGCCTGAAATACATATCGTTATTATATTTGTCGAGTTCGTAAACATGGATAAACAGTGTTTCTTCAAATCAACATTTGATTCTGGAAGTCCCAGACTACGACCTTTCAGAAAGTATGTTTGTGCTGGAACATTTCAGACCAGGACGTCTCTGATTACGACGTTTCAGGCTGTGACGTCTCGCAGTATTATTTCCATCACGCCTCAAGTAATATAAGGTTCCGCTTTACAGGTTCGCACTATTGATCAGGGGTAAAATTCTAACCTAAGGGATATGTTAAAGTCGATGCCATGTAAATTGGAGATGTATTTTAGTATCAGATATACGATTCCACCAGGCTGTTTGTCGGACAAGCGAATTTAAAGCTTTGGCCACAGAGCTGAAGTCAGATGGATACGAATAAATTACCAGAGGAATTATGAGAAAGAGTGGCTTCACAAAATTGTTATTTTTACACTCCCTTGTTACAAAGCATGCAACTAAAAATTAGACAGAAACACATAATTGTTGTTTTTTCACATTTTAGAAACAGAAGCTGATATGCTCCAGAGGTAGATACAAGGGGATGTCAAAACGTTTTGAGCCTAACATAAACAAAGCTGGAATATCGGTACAGAACATATTTATTTTTCAATATAGTCCTTTTATTCAATACCGTACCCTTGTTCCACCTGGTCTGCCAGTCGTTGATGCCGCGTCTATAGAAGTCCATATCTTGGTCCTGTAGACAAGCCTCCACAACAGCAGTAAGTTGATGTCGCGTCTATAGAAGTACATATCTTGGTCCTGTAGACAAGCCTCCACAACAGCAGTAAGTTGATGTCGCGTCTATAGAAGTCCATATCTTGGTCCTGTAGACAAGCCTCCACAACAGCAGTAAGTTGATGTCGCGTCTATAGAAGTCCATATCTTGGTCCTGTAGACAAGCCTCCACAGCAGCAGTAAGTTCATCTACCTCTTTAAATCTTTGATCACTTTTTCTCCCAAAAACTTACGTGGTCATTAAGAAATAACTGTTGTTTTCCTTCGGTTTATGCGATATAAACCGAAAATTTTCAGCACAAGCTTCATAACTCGCGTAGCGAGTTATGATTAAGCTTGTGCTGAAAATTTTCGGTTTATATCGCATAAACCGAAGGAAAACAACAGTTATTTCTTATAATTTAATCCGGCTGTAATATTAAAATATAAAAACTATGTGTACGTGAACGAAAAACTTTTAATTTTCGTAAAAGACAACAGTCAAACTCAGGAAAGTGTGCCACAAACAGGTCACGTCAATCATTGTCAAATTGTTTGTTGTTTTGATTTTCGATCGCAGACGACAAATATTTTAGCAAGACACATAACAATATCATTAAAACATTTTTTTAAGTTCCCCCAAAATCATGTTTGGATGTATGATCTTTCATTCGTCTCCCACTTCGGTATATTTTATTAAATTCAATTGTTCCCGAGAAATTATCATTATATTCTCGCTGACTGGAGGCGACGAAAAATCGATCATTGATCTTTGTTTACAAGCTTGTAATCCATCTATCAGTCTGCCGTCACGCCCTCACGGTGACAATTGGATTGAGTGGGCGGGGCTTCCAGAGTGTAGACATTCCAAATCATCACGTGATTTGGTTTATACGATTTTGACGACTTTCACGCTGTATGCTTTCAACGAATCAAACGCAGAGGCGGAGCAAATGATTAAATTATAAGAAAATATAGGAAGGGATTTGACGATTTTTATATTACGGACGATTGCAATTAATAATAAATAGAAAAAAAATATAATCATATCAAGGGGAGCGCGGTGGCTCAGTTGGTAGAGGTGCAGGCTGCAAGCCGAGAGGTCCTCGGTTCGAATCCAACCTGTGGCAACCGCGTTGTGTCCTTGGGCAAGACACTTCATCTCCATTCCCCGCGTGGTGGCACGGTGGCGTTGTGTACTAAGGCGTACTGCACGTCGATGGTGCACTTGTCTTCAACCAATGCTAACCCTGCTTGTGTGGACTTAGTATGTTTGGGAGCTGACAGTTGCTCGCCGTTGCTCGGTGGTTCTCTCCGGGTACTCCGGCTTCCTCCACTCGTAAAACTGTCACGGTCATGATCAGCCATTGTGCATAAATATGTGACCTTAAACACCAATAAATAAATAAATAAATAAATCATATTAAGGAGAAGTAAAAAAAAAAAGAAATAAAAAATATACAGTTATTAAAATTAAAAACAAAATGTCGTGAGAATACAGAACTCAATTATTAGAAAGGATAGCCGAGAACATGGAAATAACAGCCAATAATACGACTGCAAAAGATTTATATTCAATTGTGGTAAGCGACAAGGCTCGATACATGACGAAAAGGAATGCGTAAATACAATTGAAGAGGGATAAGAGATACAAGGTGGCACTGGTAAATCTCGATACATACTATTCGTTTCACAACATCACGAAGAAAACTAATACATTTAGGTACTCCGACAGAACGGATTGGCTCACGATTCACATTAATACTCTGCAAATGATACTGGACATGAGAGAGGGTTTTCGAGTGGATTTTAGGGGAGACGACACTTTCAGAAAGATGTTGGGATTCACTCAAAACACGTACAAAGGCCAACCAACATCCGAAAACGTGATGGAAATTCTCTCCATTAACAGCATTTTGGTGAACGTGGACGTGATCACTGGAAGTTACGCGAATGGTAGCACTCAACCCATAATCTACTCTTTCTTTCCAGATATCTCTCCAGGCTACAAGATCTTTGAGCGACGCGAATCCTAGTCTATCTGCCCATGCATACTCTGTACAGTATCACAACCGAATTAACAGATAAATAGAGATTATTACCATTATGTGGATGTACAAAATATGTATCCATTATGTGGATGTACAAAATATGTATCCGAGTCGAGCTCCGGGTTCTAAGGGCAGATCACGATGAGTCGAAGAATATCCACATAATGGTAATAATCATTTTATCTTACAATATATTGGGGATAAGTCAAGAATGTAGACGAATATATAACGAACTATTTATTCGTACGGATGAACAAAAAGAAAAAAAACTTGGAACTCATGCGAAAGGAACGTGTTTGTATCCGACCCTGATACAAACATCTGTATCAGGGGTCGGATACACGACAGTTGCGGAGTTAATACAGACAAAATACATGTTGATAGTAAGATAAAAACGGTTATTGAAACAATATATATTCCCAAGGTTGTTTATTTTTAGAGATTGCATCATTCCAAGGTGGATAACTGTAATTCAAATATTTACTTCAGTGATACCTTTACGCATAGTGACCAAATTAAATAGTTTGTGATGAGTTTCATGAATATCAGTAGAAGTGCACTCGGATGACCAAATGGCAAAGGTTTCAGCTGTAAATATTCCCCATTATGCAGTTTGATATTCAACAAAATAAACCTTGTTTGACAAAGCTCAGAGAGGGGGGGGGGGGGTCTTAGCCGCAGGGGAAACTATTTGATCCAGACATTAAGATTGTCAAATGTTTCTCCCGAGGATAAGATTTCCCCATTTCTCCCAACATACAACTCGAGGATCGATCTTCTACCACCACGTTCAAAATGATGTAATCGAATTCAAACATGTGCAAGTGAGAAAAATATTTAATGTTCTGCCGATTTATTATAGAGAAAAAATGAACTGTATATTGGGAAAGAACATCTAAAAATCTAAATTACTCTTGTACAAAGGAACATACTCTCCGAACATATACTTTTGCTTCGGGTATTGTGGGACATTCCGACAATTTCTAATTTTGTTTTCTTCCCTTCAGATCGCTAGAAATCAATTTCGCATAATTTACATTTTGGAAATACGATATTTGGTACTTTATAATTAAACCTTTTTTCCGT
The DNA here is from genome assembly GCA_031216915.1 of Pictodentalium vernedei. Classification (NCBI taxonomy): domain Eukaryota; kingdom Metazoa; phylum Mollusca; class Scaphopoda; order Dentaliida; family Dentaliidae; genus Pictodentalium; species Pictodentalium vernedei. The sequence continues at coordinate 38,817,534 of CM062294.1, forward strand.
ACATACAGTTTCCGGCAAAATGATTAGCTGAAGTTTTTTTTTATGACACAATGAACCGAAAAAACGCATTTAGGCCCGCCCTCAGTGTCTCTTAAAAAGTATGTTGCACAGTGTGAATGGAAAATCATATTGTTTCAACATGTATAAATAAGTAATAAATATTTATCTCATCATATTAAAAAGACTTCAAAATAAAATTTAATAATGAAATCCTTATCATGCTTTTTATTCCATGTGCAATTTTAATCCGCAAACGAAACTCACGCGACAAAACATTCCAATTTCCAAATAGCCTGAATGAACTCTTTCTGAGAGAAAGTTCAACCAACTTCATGTCATCTGGGTTTATATCGAACTATCCATTTTCAAACTGTTTTCAATTTCGCGGGAAGTGGTCAAAATTAGAATTTAATTTAACTCAGTGTTGCTTTGAATGACAGCACCCTCCTGTCAAGTGGAAAAGGAGATTGAAGTTGTGTGTGGGCGTGGCCTATGACGTATCTTTTAACTTACGCAATTGATTTGTCAATAAAATGTTTAATGACACAAAAACATGTTTCAGCGAAATGTATCGTTATTTCAAACATAATTTTAGAAAACAGCGCCTTCAAGTTACTACTAGGAAGCATGGTGCGACCTGGCTTTTATTTTAACTCCGCTAGTTTAATTATAAGGAGTGATCGTTTGTTTCTGTCTATTTCTTGAGTTATGAACCCCAAAAAACACTGGCGAAACTGTGTAAATGGGCGTGACAGCCGTTACTTATTCACAGTTCCTTATTCGACATTCGTATCAACTGATAAAAACATGATAACGATAAAATCAGTTGATCAGGGCTCAAAATAAGCGGTGTCGCGTCGCTTTTTGCTATGCAAAACTTGCAAAAAGCTATACAATGTTCAATTATGTATAGCATTTTGCGATACAAGATAATCAACTGCAGCCTATTAGGCTGCAGTTGATTATCTTGTATCGCAAAATGTAAATGAAAATTTGCAAACAAATTTGAAAACTAGTTCACTGATACTTTACTTCTGATTGTGGAATATTCCATGCATAACTCAGATTAACTCTCCATCAAGCATCATTAGCAACTTCACATGTAAGATGAATTCTATTGGTTTAAATTCTTCCTGTTTTTACAACATTTTGCATAAAATGTCCATTAAAAATAACTTCAAGCCCATCAAATTAAAAATCCCAACTTTCATTTTGAGAATTCTATTAAACAACCAAGACGCCAGTTGAAAATATCCAAGTCCATGCAACATCTAAAGGCAGTTCAGTTAAGAAAAAACATAGTAAATGTTTCATGTGTTGCAGATCATTTGGAAATGCCCAGAAATGGATGGAAACTATTCTATCTACTTAGAAGAATTCAATACAAAACAGCATAACATAACTCTGGTATACAAAATAGCTATGCAATTTTTACAAAATGCTATTCATTTTTTGGAAATGTGTAGCATTTTGCTACGCAAAGAAAAAAAAGTTATTTTGAGCACAGCAGTTGATAACGGATTCCGAAAAAGGAACTGGGGATAAGTAACGGTTATCACGTCCATAGACATTTTTAACATTCGCGATGCCATTTTGAGAAAGCGGGATTTAGAAAGCTGAATGCATTCGTTCGGTAAACATCTGTGCACTGCTGTACTTTATAGGTTTTTAGGTGATGAGTTTATCGGTATTACCAGTTATTACCGTAATTTATTTATTTATTTTTATTTATTCATTTATTGGGGTTTAACGACACTTTCGACAGTAAGGGTAACCTCTTTTCAAATAGCTTTATGAGAGGAGGAAGCCTAAGTGCACGGAGAGAACCACCGAGCAACGGCGAGCAGCTGTCACACTCCCAACGTACTAATTCTGCGCAAGGAGGGTCAGCGTTGGAGAAGACAAAAGCATCATCGACGTGCAGTACGCCTTAGTTCACAGTGCCACAGTGCTACCACGTGGCCAATCGGGATATAGTGCCTTGCCCAAGGACACAACACAGTTATCAGTGACAGAAACAAACGATTATTAGGCTTTTCCCTCTGGAAAAGACTATTGTTTTTCTACGGATTATTATTTTTTTATTTTTTTATTTTTTTTTTCCCACACATTTAGTCCGTACGATTCCGAAGCCATTTTTGGACCGATTTTCACGAAATTATGCACACGCATAGAGGGGCACAAAATCTAAAAATGTACCGAAGCAGAATTTTCGATTTAACCCTTATTTCGTCAGAATTGGCAAAAAACTGCCAAAATTGGGGTTTATCGGCACTTTCTCGAAACATGTCTTGTAGATTTTTTTTATACATTCGTCATTGCTAGACCTGTCTGTGACACACCCTTTGGTACACACGACATATCAGGCGATGCATATGGTAACCCTCCACAAGGCTGCCAAACATCGAAATTTTGATGAAATAGGCCAGTTTCAGGCCCCCACTGCACCCAAACAATACACGAGAGATAAACATAACTTCCTTTATTGGGAGTGGAATTCACCGTGGATCATTTTTGTCAGTAATAAGGGTGTTCAGAAGACCAAGCGTTAACCCATTTTGAGCTGGTTAAACAGCAATACCCCCCATAATGCTCAAAAGTTTGTGTTTTCCGTGGATTTCTCTAAACGAGTCTTGTAGATTTTCAAGAAAAATTGGTCACTCTCAGGTCTTGGTGTGACATTACAAGTTGCATGGATAAAATATTCCGGTCAGCATTAGTTAACCCTCCCTGAGCTGCTAAACGTAAAAATTGTGATAAAATGGGCTGTTTTTAGACGCCAACAGCACCCAAACGGTATTCCAGGGAGAAAGGGGCCTTCATTTATCGGACGCAGAATTGATCGGAAAATATTTTTGAAAGTGGTAAGGGTATTCAAAATTTGACGTCTTACCCCATTTTGGGCTGGTTAAATAGAGATACCCATTAAAATCTTAAAATACCCGTTTCCTGTGGATTTCTCTATCAACATTTTGTAGGTTTTCAAGAAAAAATTCGGCTATTTGCAGGTCTTGGTGTGACATTACAAGTTGCATGAACAAAATATTCCGGTCAGCATTAGTTAACCCTCCCCGGGCTATTGAAGGACAAAATTGCGATAAAATGGGCTGTTTTTGGACACCAACAGCACCCAAAGGGTACACCACAAAGAAAAGTGCCTCCTTTTATCGAGCGCACAATTTATACGGAAACATTTTTGTAAGCAGTAAGGGTATTCAAAAGTCGACGTCTTAACCCATTTTGGCAGGCTAAAGCGAGATATCCCTTGAAAGCTTTAAATTCCCATTTTCTGTGAATTTCCCTAACGGTAACTTGTAGAGTTTCAAGACAAATTGACTATTCGTAGGTCTTTATGTGACATTACAAGTTGCATGGACAAAATACTCCGGTGAGCGTTTATTAACCATCTACAAGCTGCCAAGCATCGTAATTTTGTTAACATGGGGCTGTTTTCAGACACGCACAGCACCCAATGTATACATGAGAGATAAACATAATCTCCTTTGTTGGAAGTGGAATTTACAGAGGACCATCTTTGTAAGTAATAAGGGTATTAAAAAAACCAAGCGTTAACCCCTGTTGTGGAGGTTAACACGGATACCCATCGATAGCTTAAAAAATCGTTTTCCCTGGATTTCTTTACAAACATTTTGTGGGGTTTCCAAGAGAAAATGGCCGTTGATAGGTCTTGGTGTCATATGACCAGTTGCATGGATACATTATTCTGGTAGGCATTTGTTAACCCTCCATGGGCTGCTAAATGTAAAAAAAAATGAAGAAATAGTCTGTTTTTGGACACCAACAAATGGAAATGCCACATAGAAACGTAACTTCTTTTACCGGACGCAAAACTGATAGGGAAACATTGATCTTGATATTAACCCATTCTACCATTAATGATGGGTTTTACCTAAACATTTTTTTTTTATCAAACCCAAACCGCTTCATTTGAGACTACTATACTCACCTTTCTCATAACATCAATGAGGGAACTTCAGTGAGACAGTTAAAACAATTCATCAGACACTGTGGGGTCATGAAAAATCATGGAATCTAATCGGGAAAAGCCATGATTCTCCAGAATCATAAAGTCTAGTTTCTTGTATGATTTTGTATTTCCAAATGAAACAAAATACTGTATTTTGATTGGCTGAGAGGTACGGTGTAACTTGCAATCCACAGTGGCTTCTTTTTACGACGGTGTAAAAATAAGTATATACAATAGCAGACTATATGGATAAAAAAATACCCATTTTGATTGTTAATTCATACCTTCTGCTCGGTTATGTTAGAACAAAAATAAAAATACAGAAAATTTAATATTTATGTGCAATAACATGTTACAGATATGGAGGTCATTGGAACTGGCTCACTGAGCCAGTTCCAATGCCATCCACATTTGTCTGGTTTTATTTATTAAGAAATTTACAAAGTACAAATTTTCTGTCAGTTTTTGCCCACAATGTAGGTTGAAGTATTAAGTACCCCAAAATTCTTGGAAATAAGTCCGTTATCCTTGTTTTCCATGGTGTATGGGAATTTATACCGGTTTGGGAACTCATACACCCTTCGGCTTCGCCTCAGGGTGTACGAGTTCCCAAACCGGTGTAAATTCCCAAACACCCTGGTAAACACAAAGATAACTAATAGTATTTCTATCTTATTTTTGGTAGTAATCCGTTTTAGTGTTTTTGTTTTGTTTGTTGTTGTTGTTCTTTGTTTGTTTTGCTTTTTAATGGGGCGTCAGTACTGGCAACCACATTCCGTTACTTTTACCGTAAGTATTACGATAATGACAGTACGATCCCAGCCAGGGGTAACTGCGTTGTGTCCATGGGCAAGACACTTAATCAAGATTACCCACGTGGGGGCACGGTGGCGCTGTGTACTAAGGCGTACTGCACGTCAATGCTGTACTTTTCTTCAACCAAATCTAACCCTGCCTGCGCAGAGCTAGGACGTTGGGAAGTCTGACAGTTACTCGCTTTTTGCTCGGTGGTTCTCTCCGTGTACTCCGGCTTCCTCCAACTGAAAAACTGTCCGATACGAGGTGATCATGGCTGCCGAAAGTGTCCTTATATATCAATAAATAAATAAATAAATAAAAATAAATAACTTACGGTAATAATTGGTAATACCGAGAAACTCATAATCTAAAAACTTATAGGAGTACAGCTGTGCAAAGCTGTTTATAGGACGAACGTATTCAACTTTCTAATTCCCGCTTTTTTTAAAATGGCAGCGTCCATGTTGAAAATGTCTACGGTTGATAATGGATGTCGAATTATCAACTGTGAATAAATAACGACTGTCACGCCCTAAAAAAGGTCTTTGTTTTAAAACAGAACAGAACGAACATACGACTATAGGTTATTTGTCTGGTCTGTATGGTCTGACAAATCAACGGCCATATCGTGTTAGGGAAGAGAAACCAAACATCATTTGGTCGGTTTTCTCCAAGATCTAACAATAAATACAGTTAAAACTAGAAGTCCTGTCACGAACTGTAGCGCCTATCTGGGCTTAATTTCGCGAGGGAAATGCGCGTAATTGCTATATCGAATGGCATCCAAAGCACGGCAGGTTCTCCTGGTTACTCGTGCCAAACGCAAGCAATGTTTCTGCCAATGGACCTCCGGGTTACCCGGAGGTCCATTGGCCGAAACTTTGCTTATGCACAGGCCATATATACATAATTAGAGCGCGTTACTATGGTCATAACGCGTAGATTAACGCGCAGATCGACATGCTACTTGTGCGCATTTCATAACAGGACTTCTAGTTTTAACTGCAGGTCGTCATTGTCAAAAGTGCTTTAATACGGAATTTTGGCCGTAATATTTTACGGTAGCAGTTGCCAGTTTTTTACCGCACATTGAACGCAACAATTTTTACAGTGCATACGTCTGCCAGTTACATGTATTAACAGCTTACAGTGTAATAATACAGAACATAATTAGCAGATCATGTCTCTTCATCTCTTGTCACGGAAACAATACTCAGTGCAAACAACCATAACACATATATTACACCTGCTCGATAGACTAACAAATGAACGGCCATAGCTAGTGACGGAGGTCTGAAAAACACAACCACAATAATGATCAACAGTGACCCCCCTCACCCCCCCCCCCCCCACTCCCCCATATTGATTAAAAAAACCGACACACGATTTCATTTTCCTCCGCTTGGTTTTTATCGCAGCCTGAATTCGGCTAATTGGAACTCTAGAAAGTTCGTTTTAAGTTCGCCCATTATCCAACGTAACGGCTAAAACCGGCCAGCGCTTTTCTCAAAAATCCCCAATTAATTTTATTATTTTTTTCATTTTTTGTCTCAAAAATATAGGTTATGATCCCTCGTTGGAACGAGCTCGTCGAGCTCGTTCCAAAGAGGGGTCATAACCTATGTTTTTGAGACAAAAAAAGAAAAAAAATAGTTATTCAAGAATTTGTTTTGCAAGTGTCGTCTGCTTTTCATGTTAGGTTAAAAAAGCAGGCAGAATTGTAAATGCGGCCAAGGTTAAAAATTAATAATTCATTTGAGATGTTTAAGCAGGCTTTCATCTGATGGACTATCAGATATAGGTCTCTACTAGAAGGATTTCATCTGATGATCCATCGGCTATAGAACAGTGCTAGCAGACTTTTATCTGATAGACCATAAGATATAGGTCAGTATTAGCAGGCTTTCGTTTGATGGGCCACGAGGTATAGGCCAGTTCCAGCACGCTTTCATCTGATGGACTGTAAGATATAGGTCGATACTAGCAGGCTTTCATCTGATGGATTATCGGGTATGGATCAGTATTAGCAGGCTTTCGTCTGATAGGACACGAGGTATAGGTCTGTACCAGCAGGCTTTCATCTGATGGACCACAAGATATAGGTCAGTCCCAGCAGGCTTTCATCTAATGGATCATCGAGTATGGGTCAGTATTAGCAGGCTTTTATCTGAAGGACCATTAGCAGTAGCAGGCTATCATCTGATGGATCGCCTGGTATAGGTCAATACTACCAGTCTTCATCTGGTGTAACATCAGTTATAGGTTAGCACCGGCATGCTTCCACCTGATGGGCCATGAAGTATAGGTTAGTATTTGCAGGCTTTTATCTGATAGACCACCAGGCATGGGTCAGTACTAGCAGGCTTCATCTGATGGACCATGACGTATAGATCATTACTAGATTACTTTCATCTGATTGACTATGAGACATATAGGACAGTGCCGGCAGGCTTACATCAGATGGACCATCCGGTATCGAAAAGTACTAGTAGGCTTTCATCTGATGGGCCATGAGGTATAGTCCAGTACTTGCAGGCTTCATCTGATGGACCATGCGGTATAGGTCAGTACCAGCAGGCTTTCATCTGATGGGCCATGAGATATAGGTCAGTACCAATAGGCTTTCATCTCATGGACCCCGAGGTATAGGTCAGTACCAGCAAGCTTTTATCTGATGGACCATCAGCTAGAGGTCAGTATTAGCAGAGTTTCATCTGATGGACCATTCGGTATAGATCGGTACTTGAATGCTTACCGTGGATGGGCTATCATGTATAGGGCAGAACTAACAGGCTTTCATCTGATGGACCATAAGGTATAAGTCAGTATTAGCCTGTCATCTGCTGGACCATCAAGTATTGGTCAGTACTGGTAAGCTTTCTTCTGATAGACCTTCAGGTACAGGTCAGTATTAGAAGGCTTTGATCTGATGGACCATCAACTATAGGTCAGTATTAGTAGAGTTTAATCTGATGGACCATTTGGTACAGATCGGTACTAGAATGCTTTCCGTGGATGGGCCATCATGTATAGGGAAGAACTAACAGGCTTTCATCTGATGGACCATAAGGTATAAGTCAGTATTAGCAGGCTGTCATCTGCTGGACCATCAAGTACAGGTCAGTGATAGTAAGCTTTCTTCTGATAGACCTTCAGATACAGGTCAGTAGTAGAAAGCTTTGATCTGATGGACCATCAACTATAGGTCAGTATTAGTAGAGTTTAATCTATTGGACCATTTGGTATAGATCGGTACTAGCATGCTTTCACGGGATGGACCATCATGTATAGCGCAGAACTAGCACGCTTTCATCTGATGGGCCACAAGATATACGTCAGTATTAGTAAGCTTTCATCTGATGGGCCACGAGGTATAAGTCAGTACCAGCAGGCTTTCATCTGATGGACCACAAGATATAGGTCAGTCCTAGCAGGCTTTCATTTGATGGACCATCGGGTATGGGTCAGTATTAGTAGTCTTTCATCTGATGGACATTAGGTATAGGTCAGTACTGGCAGGCTTTCATCTGATGAACTACAAGTATTAGCAGGATTCCATCTGAAGGACCACCAGGTATATGTCAGTATTAGCATGATTTTTTCATCTGAAGATCCATCAGGTACATGTCAGTATTAGTACGATTTCATCAGATGGACCACCAGGTATATGTCAGTATTAGCAGGATTTCATCTGATGGACCACCAGGTGCATGTCGGTATTAGCAGACTTTCATCTGAAGGTCCACCAGGTATATGTCGGTATTAGCAGACTTTCACCTGATGGACCACCAGGTATATGTCGGTATTAGCAGGATTTCATCTGAAGGTCCACCAGGCATATGTCGATATTAGCAGACTTTCATCTGATGGACCATCAGGTATATGTCGGTATTAGCAGGATTTCATCTGATGGACCACCATGTATATGTCGGTATTAGCAGGATTTCATCCGAATGTCCACCAGGGATTCGGTATTTGCATACTTTCATCTAAAGGACCACCAGGTATATGTCGGTATTAGCAGACTTTCATCTGATGGACCATGAGGAGTCGGTAAGTATTTTGAGGCTATTTTCTGATGAGCCATCAGATATAGGCCATACTAACCGGATGTCATCTGATGGACCATATGGTATAGCTCAGTCCTAGCAGGCTTTCATCTCAGTGGGCCAGTACTAGCAGGCTTTGATCTGATCGACCATTATGTAAGGGCCAGATCTTGCAGGCTTTTTTTATGACCTTCAGGTATAGGTCAGTGCTAACAGTCTTTCATCTGATGGCCCATACGTTGCGGATCAGTATTAGCAGGCTTTTATCTGATGAACCGTCCGATATTGGTCAGTGCTGGTTGTTTTTTTTCTGATGAGCCATAAGGAAAAAGTCAGAACAAGCAGTCTTTTATTTGATGGCCCATGAGTTGCAGGTCAGTATTGGCATGATTTCATCTGATGGATCATCAGATATAGGTCAGTACTGGCTGGGTTTCTTCTGTTGGGCCATAGTGTATAGGTCAGTACTAGCAGTCTTTCGTCTGATGTACTTAGAGGTGTGGGTCAGTATTATCAGGCTTTCATCTGATTGACCATGGGATATAGGCAGTAATAACAGGCTTTCTGCTGATGCACCATGAGGTGTAGGTCAGTCCTAGGAGGCTTTGATCTGATTGACCGTCAGGTATAGGCCAGTACAAGCAGAATTTTACCCGATGGACCATCAGGTATAGGTCAGTACTAGCAGAATTTTACCCGATGGACCATCAGGTATAGGCCAGTACTAGAAGGCTATCATCTGATGTACTTAGAGGTGTGGGTCAGTATTATCAAGCTTTCATCTGATTGACCATGGGAAATAGGCAGTACTAACAGGCTTTCTGCTGATGAACCATGAGGTGTAGGTCAGTCCTAGGAGGCTTTGATCTGATTGACCGTCAGGTATAGGCCAGTACTAGCAGAATTTTACCCGATGGACCATCAGGTATAGGTCAGTACTAGCAGGCTTTTATCTGATTGATCATCAGGTATAGGTCATTACTAGCAGAATTTTACCCGATGGACCTTCAGGTATAGGTCAGTACTAGCAGGCTTTTATCTGATTGATCATCAGGTATAGGTCAGTACGAGCAGAATTTTACCTGATGGACCTTCAGGTATAGGCCAGTACTAGCAGGCTTTTATCTGATTGACCGTCAGGTATAGGTCAGTACAAGCAGAATTTTACCTGATGGACCTTCAGGTATAGGCCAGTACTAGCAGGCTTTTATCTGATTGATCATCAGGTATAGGTCATTACAAGCAGAATTTTACCCGATGGACCTTCAGGTATAGGTCAATACTAGCAGGCTTTTATCTGATTGATCATCAGGTATAGGTCATTACTAGCAGAATTTTACCCGATGGACCTTCAGGTATAGGTCAGTACTAGCAGGCTTTTATCTGATTGATCATCAGGTATAGGTCAGTACGAGCAGACTTTTACCTGATGGACCTTCAGGTATAGGTCAGTACTAGCAGGCTTTCATCTGATTGATCATCAGGTATAGGCCAGTACAAGCAGAATTTTACCTGATGGACCTTCAGGTATAGGTCAGTACTAGCAGGCTTTTATCTGATTGATCATCAGGTATAGGTCATTACTAGCAGAATTTTACCCGATGGACCTTCAGGTATAGGTCAGTACTAGCAGGCTTTTATCTGATTGATCATCAGGTATAGGTCAGTACGAGCAGAATTTTACCTGATGGACCTTCAGGTATAGGTCAGTACTAGCAGGCTTTTATCTGATTGATCATCAGGTATAGGTCAGTACGAGCAGAATTTTACCTGATGGACCTTCAGGTATAGGTCAGTACTAGCAGGCTTTCATCTGATTGATCATCAGGTATAGGTCAGTACGAGCAGAATTTTACCTGATGGAGCATCAGATATAGGTCAGTACTGACAAGCTTTCATCTCGTGGACCATCAGATATGGGTCAGTATTAGCTGGCTTTTATCCGACGGACCATATGGTATAGGTCGTACCAGCAGGCTTTCATCTGATGGACCATATGTATGGTATATGTCAGTACTAGCAGACGTTCATCTGACGAACCATAGGGTGTAGGTCAGTTTTAACAGGCTTTCGTCCGATGGAACATGTGGCACAGGCCTGCATTAGCGGGCTTTCATTTGATCATCAGGTATATGTTAGTACTGGCAGGCTTTCATGTGATGGACCTTAACCCTTTAAACTCGTAAGACCGATTTTTCGGTCCAAGGCACAATTTCGTCTCATTATTGTTTTTTTTATAAGAGGTCTGTACACGGGGCATTGATGATAAAATAATAACTGCAGTCAGCAGCCGGACGGCTGCAGACTGAAGTTATTTTTTATCCTCCCTGTATATTGATATTGGGCTGACTCTTCTCACTATAAGTGTACAAAAAGGCGATACCATTCTAGGAAACGAGGGTTCAAAGGGTTAGGATGTAAGTCAGTATTGGCTGGGTTTCTTCTGATCGATCATAAGGTACAGGTCAGCACTAGCAGGCTTTCAACTAATGGACCATAGGGCATAGGTCAGTACTAGTAGAATTTCAGCTGAATTTTATCTGATGGGCCATGAGGTAAAATTCTATGGCCTAATTAGTCAAATATTTCTGTTGAATCCTGTACTTCTTCATGAATAAAAACAATTATTATACCTCACCTACAAATGTTGTGCTAATCAGCCGTGTAATCCCATTAAACATTTCACAATGTCCGACCCGCGGTGAATAATTCTGGTCAATATTTTTTGCATTTTTGCCCGCTTCAGTCGAGGGGGGGGGGAGGGGTCGGGGGGGGGGGGGGGGGGGGTTGGAAGACATTTGCAAAACACTGATGCCGGGGTGGGCGGGTTGTCAAGGAGGACACTTTTGGGCAAAATTGCATACCATAATCAGTGAAGAATCATTCTAGAACCAATAAAAAGACACTCAAGTTATCAGGGGGTACCTACCATGGGTTATATATGATTATAAAACTGTTATTGCGGCTGAGCTGTGATTCGTCTTATAGTGATACAATGTATGACATATTGAATAATGCAAGTTAAAATGCATCAATTGATATTGAAGTATACTTTCTCATCCGCAATTATCTCTCTTCATGTCAGTCCATGCTGGTTCATGCATGTAGTCAAAAAAATCAACAATTTGTATGATATTTTACAAAGCTCTCTGAACTCTGTCGAATACCATATATATTGTTGGTTTCTGTCTGAACACATGGAGAGATAACTATAGGTAAAAAGTTAATGATATGACATTCAAGAGTGTTAATGAATTACAAAAGAACATGCCTTAAGAGACCGATATCTTTGGAGACCATGTTCTATATGGATATACCTGGACATACCAGCTTTACTCTATATTTGATTTGTTATGGGAGACCATCTGCCTTATGTATCGCGGAACTAAATATTGAAATTAGAGTGAACCGCCTTAAAATGTTGCACTTAGAAATGACGCAATCTATACAAATAAACAGCCTTGGGAAATCCATTGTTTCAATAAAAGTTTGAAACATTCTATTGACATCTTGCATTATTATTGAATATTCCTGATAAAAAAGAGGGTGATTTGATGACTTTTGGACCTAAAAAATACAATTTACTTTTTGTGTGTTTTTGTAGGGAATTCCCTGAAAAATATGTGCACGTGGCCGGTACTTCCCTTTTTGTCAGTTTTTCTCTCTTATTTGTTGCATGACCCCCTGTTTTCAGATCAGAAAAAAATGTCTGAAGGGCTATACTTGACAGAGATATTTGAATGCCAAAATTAAAGTGATGCGATCATATTTTTTTCCACCTGAACGTTATAATGGTCGCCTATGGGAAAATATTTAGTTCTGTGATACCTATAGGAAATATGTTTTTTGGCTTCCAGACCAGATTCAGTTATTATTTTGGGGGATTATTTCACATTTAAATATTTATGTGGGGACCATACACCTTACCAAACCATTTTATTGTTTTGAGAAGTTACATTTTTGTCACAGTCAGCAATAAAATCTATATATTTCCAAAACTAAGGCTGTTCATGCAAGAAAATTCACATCTTGAGCAAGTGTATTCCCCAGGAGCACACTATAACCTCTGGCAACTGCTAACTAACAGCCTATCTTACCCGATTAACATATTTATTTAAACCATGGTTTCTCCTCACATTACTAGGGGCAGGGAGGATTCCAAATCTTCCAACCCCCTCCCAAATCACCATTCAAACACAAACAGAAAACCTACACTGCCCTTCTATTCACTATTATTTAGAAGTTTTTTCTTCTATATTATGCTCCTCAAAATGTTGGAAAACAATTCCTTCATTGAAAGAGTATCCTGGAACACAAATTTGAGGGGGTGGGGCTACAGTGGAAAATAACATAATAAAATTACAAATGTGAGTGAATGGCATTTGTGCATAGCTACCAATATAGTTGTCTAGTACTAGTGCTGTCATGGTTCCCCTGATACAGCATAAATTTACATTGACAGTTGTGAAATATTGCTCTTTCCCTGAACCAAGTCCTCTCTCCCACACATATTTAACCCTTCTGCTGATGATAAACATTTGGAAAGACTGAACAACATGTTTTTAGAGACTGAAGTTAGTATCATACACTTTCAGTTTCTTATGATTTACTTTGAGGCTTCAGCACTCATGGTCCACTGTGTTATTTTTCAATTTAACAACCTTGCCCTGGCTCTTCCATTATATTTTGCATTGTATGCCATTCAGTACTCTCATGTAGACCTCCTACATGTCTGTCTGTCTGTCTGTCTGTCTGTCTGTCTGTCTGTCTGTCTGTCTGTCTGTCTGTCTGTCTGTCTGTCTGTCTGTATGTATGTATGTATGTATGTATGTATGTATGTATGTCTGTCTGTCTGTCTGTCTGTCTGTCAGTCATGGTGTTTCTTTGCTTTTCACTTGCCTGGATCTACATTTTTAATAATTGGCAGCTGACTAACTTTCACCCCCCCCCCCCCCCACCCCATACACACACACACACACAAGTATATTAAACATCAAATACCAGTATATTCTAGAAGCAAAGGTCTGATTCATCCTCTTTGGAAACATGTTTTCAACAATTTCAATCTTTTTGCCAGAATGGGTGTCTGTGGGGATTAAAAGAAAGGTTATGAAAGTGCACTTATGGGAACTTGCAGCATAAGCATAGCACTATGGAATCAGAATTTGATGGTTTAGGAATCTTACCAGTGTTATGAGATATCACAGCAGCAGGTACTGGCCATTCTTTTGGAAAAAAACACTGTTTTATGTTTTGTCAGTGCCATACCAATGACTCTATGTGCCTTTACTGAGAAAACTGAGGCTCTTCCTTTACAAAAATTGCAAAATATCATCAAATACAATGTGAAATGTCTTCAGAAGCCAGAGTGTGATTTAAAAACTATTACAGATGGGAAAGTTCATATCACAGTAGGTTTGTTTTGGGTCAATATCAATTAAATTATGAATTTTTTCACATTTTGATGAAAAGGGGCATATGGAGGGTCCTTTTCAGGGCAAAATTTTACTACATCAGATGGTGGAATAAAATTTGACATCAGTTGTTAGGATAAACTGGTAGAGTCCTTTCATATTGGTGAAATATATAGCTGCAGCCTCAATTTTGGAAACAAAATTGACATCCATATTGTTCCATGGGGGTTGGGACACTGTTTTGCTTGCAGTATGGTTAAATGAGACAGATTTTTTCTAAAAATATTTTGTGCTGATGCAGATGTTAGTTTTATTTTGAGATCAGGGTAGTTTTTTAAAGAAAGCTGTAAATTCTCATCCTTCTCAGTTAATTTATAAAGTAACAGGATAGAAAAATCTTTTGGAGGCAATACCAGTTTTCAAGCCCACTTGACAAAGTTTGGACACTTTTCCTTAAAAGAGCAAATTTTCCATGTTTGTGACTCAGCCAAAGCCAAAAGTTGGATTCTAATGCAGAAATGACTCTTTTGTCACATGGAAGTGGTAAAATGTCTCTTTGGTGGGGTTGGGGATGATTATAGGTATCGCGGAACTAAATATTGAAATTAGAGTGAACCGCCTTAAAATTTTGCACTCAGAAATGACGCAATCTATAAAAATAAACAGCCTTGGGAAATCCATTGTTTCAATAAAAGTTTGAAACATTATATTGACATCTTGCATTATTGTTGAATATTCCTGATAAAAAGAGGGTGATTTGATGACTTTTGGACCTAAAAAATACAATTTACTTTTTGTGTGTTTTTGTAGGGAATTCCCTGAAAAATATGTGCACGTGGCCGGTACTTCCCTTTTTGTCAGTTTTTCTCTCTTATTTGTTGCATGACCCCCTGTTTTCAGATCAGAAAAAGTTGTCTGAAGGGCTATACTTGACAGAGATATTTGAATGCCAAAATTAAAGTGATGCGATCATATTTTTTTCCACCTGAACGTTATAATGGTCGCCTATGGGAAAATATTTAGTTCTGTGATACCTTAAGAGACCACTTTGGTCTGATAAAGCGGATGTTCTTTCAAGACCTGTTCTACTGTACAAGGTCAATCACTCAATACTGTATGATAAAATTGGTTATGGTGCAGTATGGTGGGAAGGATGATGCAGACGCATGTATTTATTTGGGGTGGGTGGTTTAGATAACCCCGGAAAAAAAATTGTAAAACTTGGAAAAAAATTACATGGGGTGGGTGGTTGGGTCCTCCGACCGGTCAAAAACAAAAAAATCGGTGTCTACAAATTTTTTCCTAACCACCCCCCCCCCCCCCCTCCCGCTTCAGCTGAAGATTCCCGACAACGTCAGCGGAGACACCTGAAGTATTTGTTGAACGCGCGCGTGATGACGTACTTTCTTAACCAAACGACTTTCGCGTTGTACTATAACGTGACCACGCAAAATGTCAACCGAAAGATTTGCCGATATTTGTCAGTCTGAAATAGAGGTACTGCTCGAAAATAAGGACAGTAAAAGAACTGAGCAATTCAAAATGATTCGCAATAAGGACATTCGATTGAAAAGCTTATTTATTGTGTTTGTTTTGAAGAGTTAAAAAAAGGGTTTCGACATTTACTTTTTTTCCTATTAAAAGTTAGGAACTTTGGTTTCTCTTCTATATTTGACTGAGACAATAATCGCTAAATAATTCTATCTAGACGGAATCTTCATTCGATATAATAAAAAAAATAATGACTGAGCTTGAGGTTAACAATGTGGATTGTCTCCCCTCGGGATCATTATCTCCCAAGGCGTTAATGGTCCCTCGGAGAGACAATCCACATTGTTACCCTCAAGCTCAGTCATTATTTTTATATTGTCGCTAGATAATCTCCCCTGTTATATTATTCTACTCTTATATTTCATTAATTGTTTACTCAATATAAATAGCACTCGACAAATGCCAAAACAAATTTCTTTATAACCATTCATTCTCATTGTTTGTCTCGGAACCATAACTTATGACCCCTCATTGGAACGAGCTCAAAGATAAACTGTGTTTTCAAAGTAACTGTCGAAAAAATAGTAAAACTTTGGCGATTTTTGTGAATAGCTCTGACCAGTTTAGTTGTTACGTAGGGTAAAAGGGTAAATTACACATTATGTGATAAACAGAGGATATGGAATGAGTGTTTTTCTCATATAATATTTATGAAACGAGTCTAAGAATTTTCCGTTTTGGCGAGCCTCTGGAGAGCCCAAACGGAAAATTCGGACGAGTTTCATAAATATTATATGAGAAAAACACTCATTTCATATTCTATTTATCATATGACACACAAACGCACAAATTAGCCACCCATCACCTAACTTGAGTTGCAGACGGCACTTGGAAAAAACATCCTCGTGTAACTAAAAAAATTTCATTTTTTGCTTCCAAAACATAGGTTATGACCCCTCATTGGAACGAGCTCGTCGAGCTCGTTCCAATGAGGGTCATAACCTATGTTTTGGAAGCAAAAAGTGAAAATATAAAAAAAAGGAATGGCGTTGTTCTTGTAGGTAAAAGATTAATACAATATAACCCACCCTAAATAGGACAGATAACGTAAATTCTCCCTACTGAAATTATGCAAATGTGACCCAGTTGTATTTTGTTTAGCCAATCAAATTGTCCAGTTTTGAAATTGACCAATGAAAGCTCCCAACTCTAATTATGCAAATTATGAAAATGTGGCCCAGTTATATTTTGTTCAGCCAATCAAATTGTCTAGTTTTGAAATTGACCAATGAAATTGACGGAAGGCTTTATTTATCACTGATTAATATGAAAACAAAATATAAAATGTTTTAAAGTGAACACAACGGACGAGTCATATGATAAATATAATTACAAATTCGTCGCGATTTAATATCAATTCCCCGATCCATTAGAGTTCAAGTACCATTCGAAATAACACTCGTTTGTCTTGGATTAAGAAACATGATAGCACGCCAAATAAACTAATACTCGCGTTATTCAAGCAAATACAGTTGCATACATTGGCCAGAAACAGGAAAATTAAATACGCAGAGATGGAAGCTCTTAAGGATTTTTTATTTATTTATTATTTATTTATTGGTGTTTAAGTTCACATACGTATGCACAATGGCTAAGCGTGGCCGTGACAGTTCTACGGGTGGAGGAAGCCGAAGAACCCGGAGAGAACCACCGAGCATCGACGAGCAACTGTCACCTCCTCAACGTTCTAACTCTGTTCAAGCTCCGTTCAAGCAGGGTTGCAGCGGCTGAAGACAAGTGCACTATTGACGTGCAGTATTCCTTAGTACACGGCATCATCGTGCCCCAATGTAGGCAACCGGTATGAAGTGCCTTGCCAAAGGACACAACGCAGGTCGGTCCAGACGGGGATCGAACTTGGGACCCCAGCATAGAAGTCCAACACTCTACCACTGAGCCTCCGTGCTTCCTATATTCATCGAAGAATGTTTTACCATCCAGTTGTTATCAGAGCTCTAACATCTACCGCACAACTACAGTTATCAACTGAAAAAGAAATTCTCTTCGAATATTTACCCATCTATCTGTTCGGTGCCCCATTTACCGTTTACGCTCACCATGAACCACGTTTTGGGCAATGGGAATACAAGCTTCTGACTTGACTGTTCGGTATGACAGGGTGTTGACAGCCCACTTTAATAACCAATGACGAATTATCCACAACAACAGACGCCATATATCCGCCCACTTTAATGACAACTAGCGATATATCCATGCCCACGTTACTGACCACTGACGATATATCCACGCCCACGTTACTGACCACTGACGATATATCCACAACAGCAGATGCCATATATCTGCCCACTTTAATGACAACTGGCGATATATCCATGCCCACTTTAATGACAACTGGCGATATATTCACGCTCACGTTACTGACCACTGACGATATATCCACGCCCACGTTACTGACCACTGACGATATATCCATGCCCACGTTACTGACCACTGACGATATATCCATGCCCACGTTACTGACCACTGACGATACATCCATGTCCACGTTACTGACCACTAACTATATATCCATGCCCAAGTTACTGACCACTGACGATATATCAACGCACACGTTACTGATCAATGACGATATATCCATGTCCACGTTACTGACCACTGACGATATATCAATGTCCACGTTACTGACCACTGACGATATATCCATGTCCACGTTACTGACCACTGAAGATATATCCACACTCATGTTACTGATCAATGGCGATATATCGATGTCCACGTCACTGATTACTGATGACATATCTTCGCCCAATTTAATGACCACTGACGATATATATACACAATGTAATGACCACTGACGATATATTCACGCCCACGTCAATAATCACTGGTGATATATCTTCGCCCACTTTATGTACACTGACGATATATCCACACCCACTTTAATGACCACTGATGATATATCCATGCCCACTTTAATGACCACTGGTGATATATCCACGCCCACGTCAATAACCACTGACGATATATCCATGTCCACTTTAATGACCACTGATGATATATCCATGTCCACTTTAATGACCACTGATGAAATATCCAAGCCCACGTGAATGACCACTGATGATATATCCATGCCCACGTAAATGACCACTGATGATATATCCATGTCCACTTTAATGACCACTGACGATATATCCATGTCCACTTTAATGACCACTGATAATATATCCATGTCCACTTTAATGACCACTGATGAAATATCCATGTCCACTTTAATGACCACTGACGATATATCCATGTCCACTTTAATGACCACTGATGATATATCCATGCCTACTTTAATGACCACTGATGATATATCCATGCCCACGTCAATGACCACTGACGATATATCCATGTCCACTTTAATGACCACTGATGATATATCCATGTCCACTTTTATGACCACTGACGATATATCCATGTCCACTTTAATGACCACTGATGATATATCTACGCCCAGTTTAATGACCACTGATGATATACCCACACCCACTTTAATGACCACTGATGATATATCCATGTCCATGTAAATGACCACTGATGATATATCCATGCCCACGTAAATGACCACTGGTGATATGTCCATGTCCACTTTAATGACCACTGACGATATATCCACGCCCACGTTAATGACCACTGACGATATATCCATGACAACTTTAATGACCACTGACGATATATACATGCCGACGTCAATGACCACTGAAGATATATCCACGCCCACTTAAATGACCACTGACGATACATCCATGCCCACGTCAATGACCACTGATAATATATCCATGACCACTTTAATGACCACTGACGATATATCCACGCCCACTTTAATGACCACTGACGATATATCCATGCCCACTTTAATGACCACTGACGGTATATCCATGCCGACGTCAATGACCACTGACGATATATCTACGCCCACGTCAATGGCTCTCCTCCAACAATATAAATCGTCGATCATTGCAGACATGATGAGCCACCGTTGCCATAATTTTTATTTTCGGAATGCAGCACTTGTCGCGGGTCTAACTTGATCTTGATGGGTATGTAGACGCCCCATGCAATGCAGCACTGGTCGCGGTTCTAACGTGATCGTGATGGGGGTGTAGACTGGTCGCGGATCTAACGTGATCTTGATGGGGTGTAGACTGGTCGCGGCTCTAACGTGATCTTGATGGGGGTGTAGACTGGTCGCGGATCTAACGTGATCTTGATGGGGGGTGTAGACTGGTCGCAGATCTAACGTGATCTTGATGGGGGTGTAGACTGGTCGCGGATCTAACGTGATCTTGATGGGGGTGTAGACTGGTCGCGGGTCTAACGTGATCTTGATGGGGGTGTAGACTGGTCGCGGATCTAACGTGATCTTGATGGGGGTGTAGACTGGTCGCGGGTCTAACGTGATCTTGATGGCGGTGTAGACTGGTCGCAGATCTAACGTGATCTTGATGGGGGTGTAGACACGCCATGCATGCGATGCTGCGATCATATTTTCGAACACAAATAATCAGGTTAACATGCAGGGAGATTGGGTGTGGTCGTAATGAGTGTGTCCAACCACACCCTAAAAGCTTAGTCCACCATTTCTAAAAACTATGTATCTACGGCTAGGTATAAAGATGAATTATGTTGTTAACCCTTTGAACCCTAGCGGAACCATTTCCAGCCAGAAACAAGATACGTCATGTTGTCATTAAATAGGATGGCTGTTCAGTAAATGTGTGGGATAGACCTACCAATATTTTCAACGTGCAGCCCGAGGTTGCACGTTGAAAATATTGATTGGTCTACCCAAATAATGAACATGGACTCGTCTAATTGCTGCCATTGAACTGGAATGGAAGATCCCACTAGAGTTCAAAGGGTTAATTATTATACGACTACCTCAAATAGTCCCTTTATATCACTGTAGGTTTCTCATCAATTCTGGCCTCAGCAAAAACAAGAGGCTTAACTTTTCCGCATTCATTTCATGTCAGTCGCAAACGAGGCTTTCATGACGTTAATGACATGAACAGAATGTCAATAGCCAAGTCTCGTTGAATATTGTTGATTTCTTCGTCATAAATGGCCTGGATCGGCGCCGTTCCAGTCTCAACATGCTGCTGCAATGTTTCTAAAAATTTATTCACGTCCTCCTGCTCTTGTGGGTGGTTATGTGGAGTAACATTTCTGACCAAATCATCTACAGTTGTGCATTTTCCACTACAACCCGAGTCAATGCATTTCCAGTGCACACATGTCTCTCTAGGTTATTCAGTCTATATTTGTAACCATCAAACAGAACCTGCCTTCCATCTCTTTGAGACTGTACATACTCCATACGTTGGAGGTTTGCCATTTTGGTAACTATGATTCTGAATGGAAAGTTTCTGCGCACTGAAGGCGTACAGGGACGATGTGGGATTGAAATCCATTGCGACCCTAATAACTTTATTTGCTTATAAATCCACGAGAGTCGGGAGCGATAGCCAATAATCTTATTAAGTTTGAGTGTGCGACTGGCAGTAGGATAGTGGGTTGAGATCCCCGAAAACCTCGAGCTAGAAAATGACGAGGAATTTGCATAATTACAAGAGTTCTGCTCCGTGTTTGCTTTAGAGAAGTGGGCAAATTTATAGTAATACTGAAACAGCAGTTTGGTGGTTATTTTAGAAAAAAGAAAAAGAAACCCAAACAGTCGCTGGTTTGGGAGCAGCCCCAGCATATTATCCTTAACGGTTACAAAAAGAAAGAAATCCACCAATATGTGTTTTTGAAAGCTGGGAGTCAACCATCAGCCTATAAGGGAGAGTGGATGCTGGATTTTGGCCATCTGGTCTGCCTTCAGGGGGAACAGAGGACGGGCTGATTGAAGGGGAAAAACCCGCCAAAACACACACACACACCCTCTCACAGACACACACAAAATGGCCCTTAAAAGGGCTGTTAAATCTTTATTCAAATGTTTATTTATATAAAATATACACTCATCCCCAGCCATACAAGCTTGTTTCTTTCCCTCCCTGGTGTTTGGTGCTTTTCTGAGTATGTTAACAAAAAGGTAGGTTGCACCAATTCCTCCTACGCTTTGTCTACCATTTCCACGCGTCTTCTTGATAAGAGTGTTGGAAGAAAATTTGAGAATGTTCAATTAGAAAAGTTATAGGTAGAGAGAAAGATAGGTATCCGCTATTATATATTGTGACTGTTGTGTGATTGTTGCTATGGATGGATCGAGGTGTCCCCCCCCCCCCCCCCCCCACCGGAGCCCACCCCCACACACGCAGAGCAGCGAGCAATGCGTTGCGAGGAAATCCTCACTGACTCCAAGCAGTTTAATTCTATTGAGTAATTTTAATTTACTGTGGCTTATTTTGTTTGTCTTTTAAGGGTTCGATGTTCGTTCTGCTTCACCATTGATTCACTATCCTGGAGTATGTGGAGGGTTTTGTTAAAAAGGTCTTCTTAAACTCATTTCAATCACGCTTCAGCAGAGTTGCGAGGCAGTCCTCACAGACTCTTTCCTAAAGTTCTCAATGAGTAGCGAGGCAATCCTCACTGACTCCACGCAATTTAGTTGTATTGTATAATTGTTTTTTTTTTTTTTTTTGTTTTTTTTTTTTTTATTTTCTGGAAACTTATTTTGATTTTCTGTTAAGGGATCGATGTTCGTTCAGCTCATCCATTAATTCACTATCCTGGAGTCTGTTGAGGGTTTTGTTTTGTAGGTCTTTTAATCTCGTATCAAGAGTTTCTATTTTTCTAGCTCGTGAAGTTCCTTTATCGGTGTCCATTTGGATTTATATATTGCCACACGCAGGGCATAATTTGGAACTCTCTGTAGCTTCTAAATGTTGGTTTTGCTCAGCTCACTTGTTATTATGGCACTGTATTCTAGTACAGGACGCATAAATGTTTTGTAGAGCTTGAGAAGCACATCTTTGCTTGCTCCCCAATTTCTACCTCCTATCATCTTCAGAAAGTTGATACGATTAGTAGCTCTAACCGTAATGAAGTTTACGTGATTGTTTAGACTGAGATTGCTATCTAGGATAAATCCCCAAAATTTGGATTCTTTGCTTGCTTCTAGTTTGTGATCGTACAACTGGAGATCGATACTGGGAACTTTATTTTTCCTTCGCTTCTTGAAGAACGTAACTTTTTGAATTTTGGTGGCATTGAGTTTGATGCGTCACAGGGCGCACCAGCTCTCAGGATAGCGAATGGTATCCTGTAGATGGTTTTTAATTATGTTTCGGGACTTGCTGGCCGTCCAAATGCCTTTGTCGTCTGAGAACTGCGATAGCTCAACATAGTTTTTCCCTTCTTTTTCTATGTCATTTACATATATTATGAAAAGAAGCAGGCTAAGAACCGACCCTTGTGGAGTTTCCGCTTCGAGAATTACTTCCTCTGACACCTGGCGATAAACCCTCACCTTGATTTTTCGGTTAGTTAGAAATGATATGATCCTCAGAATTTTACTGAGTAATCCCATTTTCGCTAGTTTGTATCTCACGCCATTGTGTCATACCGAGTCGAACGCTTTTTCTACAACCAAGAAAAGCGCTGTTCCGGTTTCGTTTTGACTAAATGCTGTTTTCATATAATCGACCAGTCTATTTTCGTGTTCGATTCCCTCTTTCTGACTCCTATACGCTCTTTGCCATTTGTTGAAAAAGTTGATTGATTCGAGATAGCTGCGAAGTGTCGTGGTGAGAATCCGCTCAAATATTTTTCCAACACAGCTAAGCAAGCTGATTGGGCGGTAGTTAGAAGGGTTGGTAAGGTCTTTGTCGGGTTTAGGTATCATTACTCCTGTGGCCACTTTCCAGCATTTTGGGAACTACCCACAGGAGAGACAGTAGTTTAGGAGTTTGGTAAGTCTACAGTAGAAGATGTTGGGGCACTGTTTCATTATTTTGTAAGATACTTCGTCTTCTCCTGGGGACGAAGATGGTTTGCATTATCTGATTATACCCATGACCTCTTCTACGCCTATTGGTTCGGTTAATTCATGGTCGTCCCCGTCTTCATGCCTTCGGTCGAAGTTCGGTTCATTGAAAATTGAGTTGTTATCTTGGACAAATTTATTTACTTTTACCTTAAAATCGTTGTCATATCCGTTCCCTTCTTGTGGACGATGCGCTTTCTATAGAAGTTCGGCAAAAGCGCTGGCCTTTGCCTTGTCGTCCATGGCCATAGTTCCGTCGTTTGTCTTCAGCACATAATTATTGGCACTTTTGCTCTTTTGGCCAGTAAGAGTTTTAAATGTATCCCAGAACCTCTTAGGTTCTCCCATCTCACGCGATTGTCGTTAGCTATGGCCTTTTTTACTTCTCCATGTAGGCGATTATACGCAGTTTTCAGTTCTGCTCATTTCATTCTCCGATTGGTAAGCCCGGAAGGCTTTTCTTTTTTGTTTGATTATTTGAAGTGTTGTATGGGTTATTCTGTTTATCCGCGTCTTTACTGTTTGCTTGGGACAAATTTCATCTAGTGTACTGTTTATAACCTCGTTAAGATGGGTGCAGGCTGTTTCTAGTTCATGAGCATTTAAGGGGTCATTTGCCTTTATTTTACTTCGATAATATTTCTGAAGAGGTTCCAGTCAATTTTTGATAGGTTCCTCCTTTTCACGGGAGGATACCTTGCGGGACCAGTATTACATTTCAAAGTGGCGTGAACCGGCAGATGATCACTGCCTAGCTCATCATCCCCTACAAATGTGTCTTGCATTTGGCTGGTTAGTGATTTGCTGGTGATAATCAAGTCTAGGATATCTGATTGATGGAGTGGGTTGTTGCTCATGTATGTTACGTCTTGATCGTTATTTACAACGAATAGTTCGAGCTCTTCAATGATGTTGAAAAGGGCGTTACCATTAGGCTCAGTCTTATGGCAACCGAATACCTGGTGTTTGGAATTGAAATCACCCAAGAATATGCAGTGCTTGTGCTTTTTGGTAAAGAATTCAAATACTTCACTATCTACAGTTCAATTTCAGCTGCAATCACTTCAGCATTCAGGTGGTCGCATGGTATTGTTTTGTATTTAATCTCCTGCCTTATTAGCAGAGTGACACCGCCACCTTTTTGAACGGGGCGATCTCTTCTAATAATATCAAAACCACATCACGAAAATTTTTTGTTTGGTTTAAGCCATGTTTCGCTAATTCCAATTACGTATGTTTGAAATAATGTGACATTTGCAAGTTTTTCTGATTAACGCTTCGAGCGTTCCACTGGACTATTTTTAGTGTATCCATGAATGTACTAAGTTTATGTAAGTTTAATTACTATTTGTCATATTGTAAATTAATTATATTTTGTTAACGGCCGCTTCTAATAGCGTGTGAGATATTTGTGTTTTATATAACCTAGAGGTTGTTTTACTAATCTCTTTGCAAACATCCGAAAGACTCGTGTCCATGTGTTTCTTCTTTATGCTGAAAATAGTGCCAGCCATTGGAGTACACGTGGAATAAGGAGAGGATGAGTTCTCGACATTACTTACATTTAGAGTTTTAAGCTGAATGTTTGTTTTAATTTTTTTGAAGTGGCTACATCCCCGGTAGTTGCTGGGGTGTTGACCTCCGTAATTTGGGCATTTCAGAGTTGCAGCACTGCATGCCTTCGTGGTGTGTTTGACACCGCATTTCATACATCGTTGCTCCCCGTTGTATTTGTGTGAAAAGTGCCCAAATTTCGGACACTTGTGACACTGAACTGGTTGCGGAAAAACACGATATTCTTCGGTTTCGTATTTTTTGCCGTTGATAATTACCCCTTTGCTTATCAGATTTAATTTCGTTGCTCTATTAGGGCATTCTACTTCTATCTTCCAAGTATGGTTGCCCATGGCTTTGGAGATTAGTCTCTCCCACGAGCATCCTGGAAGGGCTTTATCAATCGATTTTTTTCCATTTTGAGGTGGGCGCGTGTGATTACGACATTGGGGTTTGGTTGCGGATGGCTCTGTGTCTTGTTGGTTTTATTGGTCACCCTAGGGGGCGTTTTGGCTTTTACTTTGTCGGCTTACGTCGCGCTATCGGTTGGCCTAGGTGTCGCTGTCGCATTCACTACTACCACCGAGTCCTTTTCAGAAGCGGTGCTCGGTGCATTTTGCTTGATTTTTTTTTTTTTTTTTTTTTTGTCTTCTTGACATGCCGATCAGTAGTCGTACAGAAACCATTTTCACCTTCGACGTCCAGGGTTTCATCATTTTCACGGAACTCATTCGAGAGGTACTTTTTCGACCGATTTTGGTTTGATGATATTTTCTGTCGCTACGATTTGGGGATTTTAGCTGAATTTTTATCTAATTGAATTGCATCCGCCTCAGCGGGAGGAAGCTGTGGCAGTGTTGGTGGCTTCTTCTACTATGGAACGCAGTCAGTTATCCTGACTGAGGGTAATTAGATATGAATCTATCCCCGCCAGTAAGCCGGCGGACGCAGGTCTTCTCATTTCTGTAACGGCGTCAATATATGGTGAATCAGGAGCAGGGGGAGCATGGTCCTCCTTACCTGGTTTGGCTCTCAGAATGGCCTTTTCAATTCCCTTCTCAATTTAGCCTTTTCTTTGTCTGTCTGCCACTTCTGGGCTTGAAGCTCTGACCGCAAACCCTCTATTGTGTCATTCAACCTGGCAATTTCTTTCTGGAAGCCAGACATCATCGATGCCATGTCAGTGTTAGTGGAATTTCCACTGTTGCTTAGACTGCCAGAATTAAAGACAGAACTGTTTACCTGAGCTCGACTTTGTTTATCCATTGTTTATATTTGTAAATAATTCTTAAATTGAATTTTTTGGTTATTAGAGATTTTAATTTAATTGTATTGACTGAACCCCCTGCACTCTGATGACGAAACGCCTGATTTGTCATCCATGGTTATCCCCCCTGTGTTGTCAGAAATTCAGCAATTTAGATTTTAGTTGACAGAGCTCCAATTGAGCTCTGTCAACCAAAATCTAAATTGCTGAATTTCTGACAACACAGGGGGGATAACCATGGATGACAGGGAGGTGTGGTGGGGCTTAGAGTGGGGGAGGTGTCGAGTATTCTCGACATCAGAGTGCAGGGGGTTAAATCGTTTTTAGTGGAAAACTGCAGATAGAAATAGCAAGAGAAACAAATAAACACTTACAGTGATACAAAAAGAAACACAGAAATAGTGCAAATGACAATAGCGTTGTTGAACTTACGAGTGAGCGATAATCAGTTTTGTGTGAAATCACAAGTGTTGGACGATACGTCTGTTTGCTGTGAAGGCAGAGGTGATTCAACATTTTCACCCCTCTTTTACCTTACTCATTCATACTTACTACCTCAACAGTCCTCTTCCCATCAATTTAATATCTCTTTCCTCTCCTCGCCCGTCCTATCTCCACGCAATCATCCGACTCCCTCCGCCTTGACCTCCATCTCTTATTCTCTCCTCGTTCCCACTCGATCTCCTTCTTCGAACCTACTCCCGTCACTCACCAACCAGGACACGGACCCAAAATCACACGCTAAACTACGGACTGCTGTTACATCCTTCCCATCCCAACAAGAAACACGTCACGTCCACGTGTTTCCTATAATTCTTTTATGACAACCCACCGATAAAACCCCAAAACCCACAAAAACGTAATTACACTTTTTTCTCCTGGGTAGCTGAACACTCCACCAACCCAAATACTTCCCAAAATGGAAATATTCCCTATAATATTTACAGGGCCACGGATAAAAAAAACAAAAGGTCAAATTCATGGCAGTCGCAAACAATTAAAACCTTACACTTAACATTATTACAACTTTTTTTTTTACTTATGTGACAAAATCTTTAAATTTACTAGGACGTCTTGTCCTACGACCACATCGAGTCGTTTGGGACTGATAAGTATCTGTAAATTGTCCCTGGGGGGCTTTCCATCACAGTGTCACCGTTCCTCTGATCTCGCAAATCAAGTGAATCAATATTTTCCTCTACCTGGGACCCAATATCATTATCATCATACGCACTAAACACAACACTGGGTTTTACATTTTCACTAATTTTAGGACTATCTACTCCTCTTGAATCACCAATCACTTCAATCATATCTGGTGTGGCAGTGCTACTTTCCTCATCTGTTATTCCATCTCGAGAAAAGGCACTTTCACTCAATGGCATTTCAGTAGCAGTTAACAACCCACCACCAAAATTGAGGCTTTCCAGATTTTTACCACTTTTATCATCACCTACTAAACTTCTTCTGTCGGATTGACTTTCTATTTTGTCATGATTAACCAGTCCTTGATTATCACTCTCAGATATACTACTCCTTTTCAAAATGAACAACCAAAGGCTTTCTACCTTCTTCCTGTTTTATTCTATAAACTACCAGGGCTCAGAATAAGCGGTGTCGCGTCGCTTTTTGCTATGCAAAACTTGCAAAAAGCTATACAATGTTCAATTATGTATAGCATTTTGCGATACAAGATAATCAACTGCAGCCTATTAGGCTGCAGTTGATTATCTTGTATCGCAAAATGTAAACGAAAATTTGCAAACAAATTTGAAAACTAGTTCACTGATGCTTTACTTCTGATTGTGGAATATTTCATGCATAACTCAGATTAACTCTCCATCAAGCATCATTAGCAACTGCATATGTAAGATGAATTCTATTGGTTTAAATTCTTCCTGTTTTTACAACATTTTGCATAAAATGTCCATTAAAAATAGCTTCAAGCCCATCAAATTAAAAATCCCTACTTCCATTTTGAGAATTCTATTAAACAACCAAGACGCCAATTGAAAATATCCAAGTCCATGCAACATCTAAAGGCAGTTCAGTTAAAAAAAACATAGTAAATGTTTCATGTGTTGCAGATCATTTGGAAATGCCCAGAAATGGATGGAAACTATTCTATCTACTTAAAAGAATTCAATACAAAACAGCATAACATAACTGTGGTATACAAAAATAGCTATGCAATTTTTACAAAATGCTATTCATTTTTTGGAAATGTGTAGCATTTTACTACGCAAAAAAAAGTTATTTTGAGCACAGTAAACTACATCTGACAACCCTTTTAATAATTCTAAAAGGACCGGTCCAAAATTTAGTTAACTTTGCCTTACAATTTTTCTTAACAACAGGCGTGTATAACAATACTTTTTCACCAATCTTAAATTCTGACCCAGACACAAATTTATCGTAATACCGTTTTTGTCTCTTTTGAGCGCCCTGAGTATTTTGTCTTACCAACTTATAGGCATAACTAAGAGATTTTTGTAACTTGACTGAATAGTTTCGAACTCCCGAAAACCTTTCGGCACTACCTCCATACATAACATCAATAGGTAAACTCATCTCATGACCATGCATTAAGAAATACGGGGTAAATTTTGTTGTACTATTTACACTTGACCTATAAGCTAACAACACAGAAGGCAACAGTTTATCCCAATTTTTTCTGATTCTCACAGACTAAAGTTTTCAACATGGTGCACAAAGTACGATTGAATCTCTCAACAAGCCCATCAGACTGTGGATGATAGGCCGTTGTCCAAGTTTTATCGGTATTCAAAATTTCACCAACTTCCTCAATCAATAAAGAATCAAAATCTATACCTTGGTCTGTATGCAATCGACTAGGTGCACCCCACCTACAAATAACCTCATCAACCAACACTCTTGCAACTGTTTCAGCCTTATGATCTTCAAGTGCAAATCCTTCTGGCCAACGAGTAAAATAATCAGTAATTACCAATATATATTTGTTGCCATTTTTTTGAAGTTAGGAGACCACCAAGAATATCCATTGCTGTACGTTCCATAGGACGAGATGGAAGTTCTGTGACTAAAGGCGCTCGACGTTTAGGAACAGGATTTTTCGCTTGATTGCATTCAACACACTGCG
The DNA here is from genome assembly GCA_031216915.1 of Pictodentalium vernedei. Lineage (NCBI taxonomy): Eukaryota > Metazoa > Mollusca > Scaphopoda > Dentaliida > Dentaliidae > Pictodentalium > Pictodentalium vernedei. The sequence continues at coordinate 38,847,212 of CM062294.1, forward strand.
TACACCACTGTAATGTATCTTTTTGGGAATGTATCCAATAGTACCGCTGATTAACTTCTCTCATTGTTTTTTCATACTCCAAATAACCTCTTGTCGGAGAGTTATGTAGTACTTCAAGAATAATTTTTGCTTTTTACCAGTTGATACCATTTCTGCTTAATCGCTTTCTCTTCATAAAACTCTATACAGCACATCATTTCTCACAGACAACCTGTCCCACTGAATACACAAACTTCGCCAAGTCCCATCTGAATACATTTTAGCATTTGGACGATCTTGCCCATTATGTTTCAACCAAAAGGCACTTGATATTATAGGATCATTCAATTGCTCTTGTCTACCATTAATACCCGCTTCACATGATGCGACAACGATGTTTTTCTCTAGCTGTTCCTTAACCCTTTACCTAACCTGAAAAGCAGATGACACTTGCAAAAATAATTCTTGAATAACTGATTTGTTTCATTTTTTGTCTCAAAAACATAGGTTATGACCCCTCGTTGGAACGAGCTCGACGAGCTCGTTCCAACGAGGGGTCATAACCTATGTTTTGAGACAAAAAATGAAAAAAATAATAAAAATTAATTGGCGATTTTTGAGAATAGCGCTGGCCGGTTTTGGCCGTTATGTTAGGTAAAGGGTTAACCATCGGTATCCTAGATAAGTATCGGCATTAGAATGAATTACTCTTTCTCGATATTTGATAGAAAATTCATATACACTCAATTCGATTGACCATCTCTCACATCGACCAGTTGGATCATGTCCAGGGTTACTTTCTTTAACATTTAAAAGTGGTTTGTGATCTGTGACAACTTCAAAATGTGATCCACACAAATAGGGTCGAAAATGTCGAATTGCCGATACTATCGCCCAAACCTCCTTGTCATATGTGCACCTGTTGCGTTCGGACTTGCTTAATGTAGAACTTGAGTATGCAATTACCCTTTCTTTATCTTGATGTATCTAAGTTAGTACTGTACCTACTGAACAATTTGATGCATCTGTATACAAAACAAATAGCTTTTTAAAATCAGGATAGCTAAGAACTGGTTGCGTAGTCAATGCATCTCTAAGTTTAATAAAAGCTGCCTCACACTCTTTAATCCATTCAAATTCAACATCTTTCTGAGTAAGGCCATGTGAGGGAGGCAATGTCTGCAAAGAACCATATAAAATGATGATAATAGGATGCTAAACCTAGAAAAGACTTCACTTCTGCAGCCGTCTTCGGCATATGATACTCCACTACTTTCACAACGTTTTGCGGATCAGGTGAAATTCCTTTAGCAGCTATCTTGTGTCCTAAGAAAGTAACACTTTTCTTGAAAAAAATGACATTTCGATGGTTTCAATTTCAAACCAGCTTTCTGTAAGCAGTTGAAAACTGTAACAAATGATCTGAAAATGTTTGACTAAATACGATTATATCGTCCAAGTAAACCAAGCTGTTCTCCAGTGCAATCCACTCAAAACCAGATCCATTAGCCATTGAAAAGTTGCCGGCGCATTGGTTAAACCCATACTCATAATGTTGAACTGATACAAACTTGAACCTGTCGTAAAAGCAGTCTTTTCTCTGTCATTTTTATCAATTTCCATTTGCCAGTAAGCACTAGCACAATCCATTGTACTGAAATAAGCAGATCCCGACAAAGAATCCAAACAATCATCGACCCTCGGAAGTGGATCTGCATCTTTATGTGTTACCGCATTCAATCGTCTATAATCAACACAAAATCGAAAGGAAGATTTTTTGTTTAACCAAAACAATAGGCGAACACCATGGGCCTTCACTTTTTTTGATGACATCTTTTTTAACATATCATCAACTTATCGATCAACTTCATAACGTAAATGAATAGGAATATGCCTTGGAGCTTGTTTTATTGGTGCTGACTCGACTGTATGAATTGTATTCTTAATAATTCCGGTTCTACCAAGATCGGTGTTGGAAGTTGAAAATATGTCCCGAAATTTATCCAATAATTGTTGCACCTGTAACATTTCTTTTCCTGATAAAACCTTCCGATCCAATTCCCAATCAAAACTATTTCTAGCTAATTTATCGACATGTTTTTCCACAGAATTTAAATCTACGAACTCAAATACTCCTACCCTAGCTATTTTTACCCCTTGATCCACAACAGCATAAAACGACCCTACAGGTGTCCTCTGTCTCAATTCAAGAGGCTGGTCAGTAATATTCATAACTCTCACAAATGACATTCCATTCTTAGTTGTTCCAGCAATTCTAGCAACCATCAATCCTTCCTTATCACTAAAAACAGAATCAGGTTCCAATACACCAGTATAACCATCAAGAACCATATCATAAGCATGAACAGGATCTAACTTTACTACAGCTGCTATTTCACTATGTGCTGGGACCTTTATTGAAAAACTCATTTTTGCCGAACAAACCCGAGGAAAAGCCCTCCATAATGGCAACAGTGGTACAGAATCAGAGCCGACACTTAAGCAACCTTCTTCCGAGCAGGGCTCAAAATAAGCGGTGTCGCGTCGCTTTTTGCTATGTAAAATTTGCAAAAAGCTATACAATGTTCAATTATGTATAGCATTTTGCGATACAAGATAATCAACTGTAGTCTATTAGGCTGCAGTTGATTATCTTGTATCGCAAAATGTAAATGAAAATTTGCAAATAAATTTGAAAACTAGTTCACTGATGCTTTACTTCTGATTGTGGAATATTCCATGCATAACTCAGATTAACTCTCCATCAAGCACCATTAGCAACTTCATATGTAAGATGAATTCTGTTGGTTCCAATTCTTCCTGTTCTTACAACATTTTGCATAAAATGCCCATTAAAAATAACTTCAAGCCCATCAAATTAAAAATCCCAACTTCCATTTTGAGAATTCTATTAAACAACCAAGACGCCAATTGAAAATATCCAAGTCCATGCAACATCTAAAGGCAGTTCAGTTAAAAAAAACATAGTAAATGTTTCATGTGTTGCAGATCATTTGGAAATGCCCAGAAATGGATGGAAACTATTCTATCTACTTAGAAGAATTCAATACAAAACAGCATAACATAACTCTGATATACAAAAATAGCTATGCAATTTTTACAAAATGCTCTTCATTTTTTGGAAATGTGTAGCATTTTGCTACGCAAAGAAAAAAAAGTTATTTTGAGCACAGCATATCATAAGCATGAACAGGATCTAACTTTACTACAGCTGCTATTTCACTATGCGCTGGGACCTTTACTGAAGAACTCATTTTTGCCAAACAAACCCGAGGAAAAGCCCTCCATAATGGCAACAGTGGTATAGAATCAGAACCGGCACTTAAGCAACCTTTTTCTGAGTCAATAATAACATTATTAGACTGCAAAAATCCCAACCAAGCAATAAAAGTCAAATTCATTTTCCAACATACCAAATTTAATTTTCAATCTTAAAATACCAAGAATCTCTACTGGTAAATTATTAACAGATACTGCTTGGAAGTTCATTGCAGTATTCAGTCTATGACATTTTAAAACATTAAAACTCTCCCTCAGGCCTGGCATTTTCGGGAGAGCGATTTATTCGCTCGCCTATTGCTTGCCTTAAAAAAATTGAGGAGAGCGAAAAATAGCCCTCCTAGCCTTTGTCAAGGCCCGGAGGTGTGGAAGGAGCAGTGTAGCCCTCACACAGAGACTACCTTGTTAGCAGCACCAAATAAAATGTACAAAGCCCACTTGGCAGAATTCACATTGCCATTGATAGAACAACTTCATTTTGCCACTTTTAGTTTTTGTAAGCTTGAGGAGAGCTAATCACTCCCCTAGGCCATGTGAGGCGATCGATTTTTAGCCCTCCTACATTTTTAAGAATGCCAGGCCTGCTCCTTAAATCTTTCACTAATCAATGAAATACTCGACCCAGTATCCACCAATGCTTTACAGTCAATAATTGTAAATTCAACTGACATAATGTTGAAGACGGTGACACTGATTTAATTGCCACCAGAGAATTGTTGTCTATCAATACAGGGGGCTCAGTATTGATAGGTTCTAATTTGACGACTGCCTCGAATATCTACCATTCCGAGCTCCATGTGGACGGATCCGACCACCAAACCCTCTATTTCTTCCTCTCTGTGGAAATGACTGTCTCGGATTTCGAAAACATTCTCTTGCGAAATGGCCGAAATAACCACCGATAAGAAGCCCCTTGGTTACCATAATTCTGATTTGACGACGATAGAGCAGCTACTTGAACTTTTAGTTCATCCATTTGTTTACTCATCTGCTCCATAAGCTCAAGCTTCCTGTGGATTTTAGTTTCAGTTTCAATTTCCCTAGTTTTAACCCTTTACCCAACGAATCGGCCGCATCTGCCCGCGTAATATACAAATTCAGCCGTTGAAAAAATATTATTTTTCAAAAAATTTCAACAAAACCATATCATGTGACCCCTCGTTGGAACGAGCTCGTCGAGCTCGTTCCAACGAGGGGTCATATAATATGGTTTTGTAGAAATTTTTTGAAAAATTTGAAAAAATGATATTTAAAATAAAAAATTCTGAAAACGTCTGCGTTGGGTAAAGGGTTAACTTGATTAATACTTGAAGTTATTGGTGATTGATGTTTCTCTACAGCTAAGCGACATTCTCGCTTAGCTGCTTTCTCCAATGCATCGGCCACATTAGGAGGGTATTTATGTTTAACTTTAATCCCAATTTCAATAATACCAGGAAGTGAGTCAAAACTACATCCTCTTGTGCTTCCTTATTATACTTAGGAAAAGCTCGTCGAACTGACTGACGTAACTCCCCAACATAAACTAACCAGTTTTCATCGCGTTTCCTCAATCTGTTTGCCATTCGGCACGAAAAACATCAACTAATGCACCCGAGGAAAAGGCTGTAATAAATTCTGCTCTAATTTCATCATAATTTTTTTTTTACTTTTTCTGACAGTTCCCTGTACACTGAAAATGCTCCACCACCCAAAAGGATGGGGAATATTTTCAATTTAGTTTCAGCATCAGGAGCATGTACTGAAGCCCATACTTCAAACCTTTCAATCCAATCTTCAAAATGAAAGTGTCAATGACACTGTGGCTCAACTTGTCAAGACATGCACATGTATAGTATGTGACACAGCAATGACAAACATCTAGGTAATGACCTGATAACAAAGGTACATATAAAGAATTGTAACGGTCTGTACATAAATACTGACCGTAGCCTGTAACAAATGTATAGGTAAAGTATTGTAAAGGTGGGTGACAGTCAGATGCTAAACTAGAAAAAAAATCTTTTAGTGCCAGAGTGGGTCTGATTGAACCCCAAAATATTTGTTCTCATAGCACAGCGATAACAAAGGCACCTCAAAACACACTCATTCCTGTCCCAAGGTGAAAACAAAGGTATCCAAGAAGTTTCGTGAAGATCAGTTCATAAATACAAGCTGTATAGAAGTTGTGACAAAAACTGATTGGACCTAATTTCGGTACAAAATGGCCACTGGCAGCCATCTTGAATTTTTTGACCGCACTCAGAAACACTCGTTCTCGTCCCAAGGTGATAACAAAGATACCTAAGAAGTTTCGTGAAGATCGGTTGATAAATACAGCCTCTAGCCCGAGCCGTATTGACATGTGCACTTACAGTGTATAAGTAGCACTAAATAAATCAAAATTCATCTAATTTGCATAATTTCTGCACGAGAAAAAAAACCCGTACTGTATGTGATGTATTCCATTTTACTAAACATTCATACAAAAATTTATTCAAATCAGAACTTTCATACAGAAGTTCTGTACAAAAGACTGATTGCACTAATTTTGGTACAAAATGGCTGCTAGTGGCCAAATTGAATTTCGGACCACACCCCAAAACACCCGTTCTCATCCCACAGTGATAACAAAGGTACCCAAGAAGTTTCGTAAAGATCGGTTCATAAATAAGGCCTCTAGCCTGAGCAGTATAGAAGTTGTGTACAAAAAACTGATTAGACCTAATTTCGGTACAAAATGGCCACTGGCAGCCATCTTGAATTTTTTGACCGCACTCAGTAACACTCGTTCTCGTCCCAAGGTGATAACAGAGGTACCCAAGAAGTTTCGTGAAGATCGGTTGATAAATACAGCCTCTAGCCCAGCCGTATTGACATGTGTACTTACTGTGTGTAAGTAGCACTGAAAAAATCAAAGTTCATCTAATTTGCATAATTTCTGCACGAGAAAAAAAAACCCGTATTATATGTGATGTATCCCATGGTACTAAACATTCACACAACAAAATTTTCAAATCAGCGCTTTCATATGGAAGTTCTGGGCAAAAATCTGATTGCACCTAATTTTGTACAAAATGACTGCCATCGACCATCTTGAATTTCGGACCGCACCCAAAAACACTCGTTCTCGTCCCACGGTGATACCAAAGGTACCCAAGACGTTTCGTAAAGATCGGTTTATAAATACGGCCTCTAGCCCGAGCCGTATTGGCATTTGCACTTACAGTGCTGAAAGTAACACTAAATACATCAAAGGTAGTCTAATTTGCATAATTTACGTACGAGAAAAAAACCCGTATTATATGTGATGTATCCCATGGTACTAAACATTCCTACAAAAAATTATTCAAATTACCGCTTTCATATGGAAGTTCTGCACAAAAATCTGATTTCACCTAAGTCTGTACAAAATGGCCGCCAGCGGCCAATTTGAATTTTGGATCGGACCCCAAAACACTCGTTCTCGTCCCACGGTCATAACAAAGGTACCCAAGAAGTTTCGTAAAGATCGGTTCATAAATACTGCCTCTAGCCAGATCCGTATTGAATTGTTGACGGACAGACGGACAGACGGATGCTCCAACATTTCGGGTTTATGGGTTACCAAAAAAACATTTTGTATGTTCAAAACCTTATTTTACCCAGAACCCCACCCCCTCCACCCTAGAACTTATATTTAACCCTAAACCCACCCCTCCACCCCAAAACCATACCTAACCCGAAACCCTACCCCACCCTGACCCTAAACCCTAAAAGCTCACCCCAGACCCTAACCCCCACCCATCCCGGGACCTAACCCCCAACCTTAAGCCCTACTCTTGGGCTACCCCTAACCCTAACCCCCACCCCACCCCTGACCCAACCCCACCCTAGCCAAATCAATAGGATTAGGAGCTATTTTCGGTTTATGGGCTACTAAAACTAAAACCCCACCCCTGACCCCAACCCTAACCCCCCGGGACCTAACCCTCCCCACCTTAAGCCCTACTCCGGGGCTACCCCTAACCCTAATCCTAACGCCACCCCACCCCACCCCTAACCCTAACACTACCTTAATTTGGGGGTAGCCCCTAATAATAATATCCCCTAAATCCCCAATGTTGGCCCGGACATACGGCCAGACGGACAGACGGCCAGACGGACAGACGGACGACGGACGACTGGCCATGGCATAAGCTCAAATTTGGCTTCGCCAAAGTTGAGCTAATCATCTCACTGATTACCCTCACATGGTTTGGGGGCATTAATTACATATAGCGGTCTACTTTCAGCCATACTAATAACACTAATACAATTAGAAGAGCAACTCAAGACAAGGAAAATTTTCAAAACTCACAATTATCTCTTTCTCTTCCAACTCCTATCGTCTTCATCTAAACTCTCTGCTGATGACTGTTCCCCCGCAACGTGGACGTGCTTCTCTGGAGATTTTGCTCAATCAGTCTTATTTAAAGTATTATTTATTTTGTGACGAAAAGCTCTTATCAATGAATCATACCAAGAATGTTTTGTGTCAGAATTAGCATGTAAGCCACCATACAATTTATCATAAAAATATCTTGGAACAGTTTTTAATTTTCTTGCCCTTCCTGAACGTTTTTTATGAAAATGAATTATTTCCTCATGCCAAGATACTGTCCTCTAAGATGGCCTTCCTGTTTTGAACTATTAATTAATTTTATCTCTTTATTAATAAAGTTTATTTTTTTCAAGTCATTCATTTTGGACGATTTGAAGTTCAGCAGTTATATTCTGTACGGTAACCCAGCATGGCCTAATGCAGTTAATAAAAGAGTATCTATGGACTAAAGTACATTGCAGAAACAAAGAGATTTGAGTAGAGGTTATCTCCAACCCATGGGATAAGATTTAATTGGTACAGTCGCAAATGCATAATGCATCAAGTCATCACACAAGACAGCTGGCTCCGCACAATGCACCTGTTCAAGCACCATTATTGTCTGTAAGTTCCACAATGTAACGGTGAGGTATTCAAATAGGCCTAGCCTGCTTACCAAACCATTTTGATTTCGAAATAAAATACGTTTAAAAAATTTTTTTAAAAAGTTCTGCATCAGAAAATTTTGAATATTTTAATTTATTATTTTTTATCAAAAATTGAGAATAATCTTTAAGATTTGCTGGTGGAATTGTAATAAAACCAATTAATGCTAATGGGAAATGATGTTTCAAAACAGACTTGAAATTTAAAAGTTGTTGTAAGAGTTCCTCTGCAGAAATATTTGACAATTTCAATTCTGTTCTAGTGTTCAACCGATGATCGGAAACGGCCACCACAATCGGCCGATTGTAGGCAATCGGGTGACAAAGGCAACGGCTCCTGGAACACTGGTTCAACCGATTGTTGCCAAGCATTTTGCAATGATTCATTAATCGCATTTTATTATCTTGTTCAACTGCTAATGTAAAATGATGCCAATGATACCATTCAATAAAGCTGAGAAAGAAAAAGAACCACAGTGTGTATGCTTAATCTCTCCAGACGCCCCTTTTACGGGATACACAAATTAAACGACAAGTGAAGCTCACAATTGAACGTACTTGCGGCAATCGCCAGTTCCTACCAGGAAAGTGAAGATTGTACTCCATTGACTCAGGTCGCAGTAAAATTACCAGTCGCGCACACTTGGGCGGTAAACGTGGCTCTGAGAGAGCCACGTTTACCGCCCAAGTGTGCGCGACTGGTAATTTTACAACGACTCCAGTCAATAAAGAAAAATATTTAGTTCAATGTAGTTCTTTCGAGCCTCGACTTGTCTAGTAGTGCTTGGTATTACAATCGGGATCGGCATCAGAATCGGCCGATTGTGAGCTCAAATAACCGGTAATCGGTCTGCGACCATTTTTGGTAATCGGTTAAACACTATTCTGTTCCTCCAGAATGTGAAGTTTTTTCCAATAAATCATTGATTCCACAGCAAATTTTAATACATTACTTTGAATCTGATGGTAATTTGGTCAAAATATTCAATGTTTCTTGTGTCAATGTGCTAATATTACCACCTCGTTTAATAATATCTTTTATTTTAAGATCCACTGGTTGTGGATACAACAGCATACAACAGCACATTATCAAAATTATTAGCTCTTGAATCAGCTACTAAAACACAAATATTTTCATTTTCATCCGTCATTAAAACATGTTTAAACTTTCACAAAAAAATCAAAATGACGTCCACCCCATAACCACGTGATAAATTGAAAAGCAAAACTGAGACAACCCAAGTAGCTTTCAGTTAGCGTAACACTACACCGACCGTTAGCTAATACTAACAAGCCACCTCTGCCACCAATAATAATAATAACACTTTCAAATATTGTGTTTTCAGCATGTGGATCACGGAGTGAAACCCCATGCCCCATGGGCGGTGGATCTACTCGTGTTCTCCGTTCCTTGTTCTTTGAAACTGTACAGATAGTATTTGTGGGGAGAGTCTGCCCCGCCACGATTCGGTGACTTGGTCCCGCCCCTCCGTACTGTGCGCGAAAATTGAACGAGTATATAAACATGTGTGTATATGTGTGATTTTATATACAAGTCCAAGTAAACACAAGCGTTCCTAGATGGGCCCTTAAGAGCGGGCGGCAAATTTTTCATTCATACTTTGGAGTGGCGGGGTTTGCATTTGCATTGATTTGCATTCATCAAAACTTGGTCCAGAAAAGCTGGTGTTTGGAGCTTGCCCACTACCTAATAAAACAAATCTAAACTTTTCGTCGATTGAAATATTGAGCTTAAAACATTTTTGATGAGTGGAGATCGGGTTACAGTCTACTAAAACAAGCACTATTTATTTTACTTTATATTTGCTTTTCCCACAATCTTTACCTTCTCTTGGAAACTTAAACTTTGCATTATAAGTATGTTAAAATGTTCACCTATGTATGTCGTTCTTGTACAGTTTTATTTATATTGTTACATCATTATACAGGAGAGGAACGTAACTAAGTTGCTATAACTTGTGTTCCAATCCTTTTTGTCAACTATCGTCAAAGACAAATAAAATATGTTTAAACTAATCTAAACTAACACACTTCCTGTGTTCATTCTTTCCTTCTCTGTTCCCCCCTCCCCTACCTATACCAAAAAAGGCTCCACCACCTGCAACATATCTCTTCCTAAAACCTCTGTACCCCTTGGGCTAAGATGGAGACCATCCCTTCCAAATAGGTCCTTTCTGTCCCAAAATGATCCCCAATTGTCTACAAAGGGAAACCCAAGTTCCTTACAATACTCGCCCAATTCCTCATTGGCCCCAATGATCCGCGGATTACGCTCTCCCCCACCACCTAGTACTGGGAGAAGCCCCGAAACCACTACCTGTGCAGTCTTGGCATTCAGTTGAGTTATTAAGTCCTTGTAAGTCTCAATAAGCTGAACTGATTTTCTCTCCCTGATGTTGTTGGTCCCCACGTGTACAACAACTACTGGGTCTGGGCCTAACCCCTTTACTAATCCACCCACTCTGTCCCTTAGGTCCTCCACCCTAGCCCCCAGAAAGCACAAATTGGTCCTGTTGACACTGTCGGACCCACACACCACCCTATCTAACCCCCGCATTATACTACTCCCTGCAACCACCAACTGCCTCTTTCCTGTCCTACTACCCCTGTTACCACCTCTGTTCCGACTGGACCGGCTCGCAGTCTTGCACTCCGCCACACTAACCTCCAAGCCTACCTCCACCTCTTCAGACCTCACCTGCTCCTCAGAATTCTCGAAATTACCTAACACACTGAATCTATTTTGGACACTGCACTCCACTTTTTGCCCACTCCCACTACAAGCCTCCTTGTCCTCGTTTACCACTTTCCTAACCATCCCCCTGACTCCTGCCCTACCAGACGCCACATGGTCATCGCTATCTCCCTCACTACCCGATTCTAAACGGATACGCCTTTTGGCCCCTCAACTCACACTACTAGCCTGGGGATTTGACACTCTAGCCTCTACTTCTCCCAAACCCTCAACCCGACGCACCTTCCTATTCCCAAAAGACCCACTATCCACGTCAAAAGTCCGCTTCCTACTACCCACCACCTTCCAACCCCCATCGAATGTCACCCTAACTGGGGTAACACAAGACTTACCTGCCTTCCCCATTTTTCTCCTCACCTCCTGCATCTCTTCCTCCAACTTTACATAGGCCTCTAACAGCTGCATTAATTCTACGCAGATAGCGCACATCCCCAACTCCCCCAGCCCATGCCCATTCACATACACCATATCACAGTGCTTACACACATCCGACCGCTGGCCATCCGTTGATAACTCACTAGCCCCCCCCCCCCCCTCCTGGGCTGGCCTCAACCACTGCCCCCACCTGTACACCTATACTAACCGTCTCTACACTGCTAGTCTGAACCTCCCGCGTCAAGAAACACTTACCGTCCATAGCAACCATAGCCAAAATTAAAATGAGAAACTTACATTTTGAAAACGCGGTCGAAAACGTAAACAAAACAAAACACCGAAAATGACCCGCGCGAAGATAGGGAACACGCCACTTATATCCGACAGAGAAACTAAACTAAACACTAATATAACAATGTAACCTTACTCATTCATACTTACTACCTCTTCGCACCAATTCAATATCTCTTTCCTCTCCTCGTCCGTCCTATCTCCACGCCATCATCCGACTCCCTCCACCTTGACCTCCATCTCTTATTCTCTCCTAGTTCCCACTCGATCTCCTTCTTCGAGCCTACTCCCGTCACTCACCAACCAGGACTCGGACCCAAAATTCAACGCTAAACGAATGAATGAAAGGTTTTAGAGCGCCGAAGGGGCACAGGGACGACGTGGGATTTACAAATCCCTTGCGACCCGGTTATTTTACTTGGATCACACAGGCCTAGCTTTCCTATTGCCTCAAATGGAATCTGAAGGGGTATGCACGCGGTTAGAATTCCCGGCAGTTCACGTTGGAGTGATAGATTGTCAATACTCAATCCCTCAACGCCATTAAGACTATTGGAGAGTGGGCTCTATTCGGTTCCTGCTAGACGATGGTAGAGGTTTGAGTCCCACCATGGTGGCGAGCCAAAATATAATGTTGTGCGATGGTAAATTTAAGGGAAGAAGAGAAAAGAAAACCAAACAGAAACGCCGGTTTGGTAGCGGCCCCGGCTTATCACCATAGCGGTTGCAAAAAGGAGTGGAGAAAGCTCCAACAGTTTAGTTTTGAAAAACCGGGAGTCATCCATCAAGCCTTCTAGTTTAAACAATATTTATTTATGAAAAAGTATGATGCATACATATAATAAACTACAACATAATTGTCATACAGAGTGCGCAATACAATGGTATGCATTAAAGTAATGAGTCAAGAACGAGATTTGTTGAAAGGATTCAGCATTAAGCTTTTAGCTTGTATAAGCCGTCTCATTTGGATCACTGACGAAGTTTAATAGTAGCTGCAAACACTAAGTGAAATATTGTTTAAACATAGAAAACAGAGAGAGAGAGAGAGAGTAAGGAGAGCAATAGAGAGAATAAAAAGAAAAAGGACACTCAACCCCTCACCCAACACGTGTAGCAGGCGACACTTGAAGAATAGATTTTTGAATAACTGTAAATTTCCAATGTCAGTCTCAAAAACACAGCTCACGATCCCTCAGGGGAAGGAGCTCGTCAAGCTCATTCCAATGAGGGGTCATAAGCCATGTTCTCGAGACAAAGATTGAAAATATAAAAGGATTTAAATGGCGATTTTCATGGGTAACACTGAACGTTACATTGGGCAAAGGGTTAACTAGGAAACAGGGGAACAACCTGAATTCAACGTTCGCTACCAAAGAATATTCAATAGGGCAGCCTCAGTGGGTGTATCGGTAACAGTGGCCCATTTGTGTGGCAAGCAGTATCGGAAAAGTCTAAGAGAGCACTGCTACCTATTAAAAGCGTCCACTCAGTATGATATAGTCCTAGACGGGTCTGAAGACAAGACGGTTTTCATTATTATTCAATCGTTCGGATCCAAATAGGAGTGTGGAGAGCTCAAGTGTAAATTGCAATGCATTGATTGTGGAATTACGAGCATCGTCATAGATTGAGCGGCAGTGCACAAGAAAGTGCTCAGTAGTTTCGAGATCCCCACACTGGCAACGTGGAGATGTTTAGAGATGGTTATCGTATAAGTGGGCGTTGATATTACTACAATGCAGGCGTAACCTGAAATGATAAATTTGGGCAGCGCGGGATTTGGCTCCATAGTAAAAGATTGGTGGTCGTAGGTTCACACTATTTGTAAACGTCTCGAAGTTTATGAGGGAACAATTTTCTCTTACCATTCCACTGGTCAGTAACTTCCGGGATAAACGAGGATTTATATAAATTGGTGTGATAAAAGGGAACACGGTGGTTATTTTTGGATCGGAGATTGCGGCTTTGGGTAATAGATGAAATAATTGATGGCACTTTATTGGAGATATATGGAGGTGTTAATTTATGATACATCTTTAAAAAATGGATAAGCTTGTGCTTTCGACGTCTTTCTTCCAGTGGATCCCATTGAGTTTCTGTGTAGAGAAGGTCTTTACTGCAGCTCACAGTGGCGCTAGTAACTATTCTTACTGCAGCTACTTGTATTTTCTCCAGGTCAGCAGCTTGAGTTGCTGAGCAGTTGTCCCAGACAGAGTCAGCTTATTCTAAAAGAGGTCGGACAAATGTGAAGTATATCTTTTCAAGGACTTTCCGGTCAAGTGTAATTTTATGGGCCCTGAGCATGTCAATACGTGTCCAGGCTTTAGCGCACACATGATCGATATGGTCATTCCATGTACAACCTTTATTCAAAATTACACCCAGATGCTTGTGGCTACTCACCTCGGAAATTTGAGTTCCGCTTAAATATATAGGTGGGTGCACGCTACTTTTACGTGATATAATCATGGTTTCCGTTTTAAGGGGGTTGAACTCAACGAGCCAAGTTTTAGCCCAGTGTTCAATGGTGGCTAAATCACGGTTGAGTATGATGGCACCTTGGTCAGGATTCTCAATAAGATAAAGGGATGTATCATCTGCAAATAAACGTATCCTGCTAAGTAAGTTTTCAGTAATATCGTTGATGTACATCAGGAATACCACGGGACCAAGGATCGAACCCTGTGGGACACCAGACGTTATTGGTTTCCAAGGAGATGCCTCAGAGGCTACAAGGACGCGCTCCTACAGATCAGATAGGTAAGATTTTAGGAAACAAAGCAAGTCGCCAGATATTCCTATTCTCTCGAGTTTGTGAATAAGACCAATATGCCAAACTTTATCAAATGCCTTGCTAACATCACAAAAGACAACTCTTACTTCTGTTCCTTCGTCAAGAGCATGACAGAATTCATCATAGAGGTCTGTCAGTTGTAGGACCGTGGAGTCACCTGGAGTAAAACCAGACTGAAACTGGCTCAGTATATTGTTATCACATAAAAAATGCCATAATCGTTTGAAGACACATTTTTCAAGTAGTTTACCAGTACAGCTAAGCAAAGATATTGGGCGATAGTTAGTAACTACATTAGACGGATTCTTTTTCAACACCGGTGTCACATTGGATTTTTTCCATAAAATTGGAAAGTAACAGTTGTCTAATAATCTATTGAAGAGGGCCGTAAGTGGGTCGTCTTTTCCACTGGAAATAAAGCATTCAAAGAGACTGGCCGATAGTTTACCTTGTCATTAACTGATGATTTCTTATGGACAGGCACAACACACTGGCTTTCTTCCATAAACTTGGGAACTCATTACGTGATAGGGACAGATTAAAAAGATATGTCAGAGGGAAAGCTAACTGTTGAGCACATGCCTTAATGATTCTGTTATTAATTAAATCTGGTCCGCTAGCTTTCTGGGGATCTAAGTTACTAATAACTGACATTACTTCTTCTTCAGAGATTACTATGGATTCCATGCTCTTTTCACAGCGTGGGATGGGTGGAAGTTCCTTGTCATCGACAGAGTTAACTTGATCAACAAAATACGTATTTAGTAAGTCTGCAATCGAGGTTGCATCGCTAATTATTTCCCCATCTTCTTCAAGTGGCGGGAAAAATTCATGCGAAACATTATGCTCTTTAGAGAATGATTTAAGTGCCCTCCGCCAGTGTTTACTACCAAAGTTACGAGTTGGTACATTGGTTTCAATTTTAAGATCGTATTCTGCTTTGGCTGTCCGTATGAGTGATATAGTTTCATTTCTATCATGCCTAAATCTAGCCCAGTCTTCGGCCCTATTTGTCCCCTGTTATTCCTGATTTACATCAACGATATTACTGAAAACCTACTTAGCAGTATACGTTTATTCGCAGATGATACATCCCTTTATCTTATAATTGAGAATCCTGACCAAGGTGCCATCATACTCAACCGCGATCTATCCACAATTGAACACTGGCTAAAACGTGGCTCGTTGAGTTCAACCCCCTTAAAACGGAATCCATGATCATATCACGTAAAAGTAACGTTCCGGTGCACCCACCTATATATTTAAGCGGAGCTCAAATCTCCGAGGTGAGTAGTCACAAGCATCTGGGTGTAATTTTGAATAAAGGTTGTACATGGAATGACCATATCGATCATGTGTGCGCTAAAGCCTGGACACGTATTGACATGCTCAGGGCCCATAAGTTTACACTTGACCGTAAAGTCCCTGAAAAGATATACTTCGCATTTGTCCGACCTATTTTGGAATACGCTGACACTGTCTGGGACAACTGCTCAGCAACTCAAGCTGCTGACCTGGAGAAAATACAAGTAGCTGCAGCAAGAATAGTTACTGGCGCCACTGTGAGCTGCAGTATAGACCTTCTCTACACAGAAACTCAATGGGATTTACTGGAAGAAAGACGCCGAAAGCATAAGCTTATCCAATTTTTTAAGATGTATCATAAATTAACACCCCCTTATATCTCAAATAAGGTGCCACCAATTATTTCATCTATTACCCAAAGCCACAATCTCCGATCGGAAAACAACCACCGTGTTCCCTTTTGTCACACCAATATATATAAGTTCTCGTTTATCCCGGAGGTTACCGACCAGTGGAATGGATTACCCCCCTCAGTAAGAGAAAATTCTTCACTCATAAACTTCAAGACATTTATAAATAGTGCGAACTTGCGACCACCAATTTTTTACTATGGAGCCAAATCTCGTGTTGCACAAATTTATCATTGCAGGTTACGCCTGCATTGCAGTAATATCAACGCCCACTTATACGATAACCATCTCTCACCATCTCCACGCTGCTAGTGTGGGGACCTCGAAAATACTGAGCACTTTCTCGTGCACTGCCCAATCTATGACGATGCTCGTAATTCCACAATCAATGCGTTGTCATTTACTCTTGAGCCCTCCACACTACTATTTGGATCTGAACGATTCAATAATAATGATAACCTTCTTGTCTTTAGAGCCGTGTAGGACTTTATCATGCTGAGTGGACGCTTTGATAAGTAACAGTGCACTCATTGACTTTTCCGGTGTTACTTGTCACACCATTACCGATATATTCATTGAGGCTGCCCTATTGAATATCCTTTGGTAGCGAACGCTGAATTCAGGTTGTTCCCATGTTTCCTAGTTAACCCTTTGCCCAATGTAATGGTCAGTGTTATCCATGAAAATGGCTATTTAAATCCTTTTATATTTTCAATTTTTGTCTCGGGAACATGGCTTATGACCCCTCATTGGAACGAGTTCGATAAGCTCGTTCCGGTGGGGTATCATGAGCTGTTATTCTGGGACGGACATTGGAAATTTCCAGTTATTCAAAAATTTATTCTTCAAGTGTCGTCTGCTACACTTTTTGGGTAAAGTTTCAAGTTCCTTTTCCTATCTCGTTCTCCTGTTCTCTCTATTGCTCTCCTTAATCTCTCTGGTTCTCATGTTTAAACAATATTTTACTTAGTGCCTGCTGCTGCTATTACATTTCGTCAGTAATCCAAAGGAGACGGCTGATACAAGCTAAAAGCTTACTGCTGAATCGGGAGCGCGGTGGCTCAGTAGGTAGAGGTGCAGGCTGCAAGCCGAGAGGTCCTCGGTTCGAATCCCACCTGCGGCAACCGCGTTGTGTCCTTGGGCAAGACACTTCATCTCCATTGCCCGCGTGGGGGCACGATGACGCCGTGTACTAAGGCGTACTGCACGTCGATGGTACGCCTGTCTTCAACCAATCTAACCCTGCCTGTGCTGCAGTGCGGAGTTACGATGTTGGGAAGCTGGCAGCTACTCGTCGTTGCTCGGTGGTTCTCTCCGGGTACTCCGGCTTCCTCCATCCGTAATACTGTCGCGGTCATGATTAGCCATTGTGCATAAATATGTGACCTTAAACACCAATAAATAATAAATACTGCTGAATCCTTTCAACAAATCTCGTCCTTGACTCACGTCACTACTTTTAAAGCATGCCATTGTATTGTACACTCTGTATGACAATCATCTTGTAGTTTATTATATGTATGCATCATATTTTCTCATGAATAAATATTGTTTCAACTAAACTATTTGTCTGTTTAGCTATTCTGTGTGATCGATCACGCACTCTCATCATTTTACGGATCGTTGAATTCATCCAAGCTTTATCTTTCGGACGTATTTCAATGGTTTTATTTGGTATGTAGTTTTTAGCTGATTCAATGATATATGATGTAAGGCTCTCTGTGGTATCATTTAAATTTTCCGTAAAAAAGCCTTCCCACGTAGTTTGTGCAAAATGTGCCTGTAATCCGTCTATATCCATATTACTATAATCCCAAATCTGTCTTTTAAAAAAAAAGTAATTGATCAAGCCTTCTGGGAGATAGGATGCCGTATGTGATTATGAGGTATCTGGTCTGGTTATCCTTCGGGAATTCCAAATGACCCCCCCCCCCCCACCCCCAAAGAAAACAAAACAAAAAACACACCCCCCCCCCCCCAAAAAAAAAAAAAAAAAAAAAAAAACACCCTCTCACAGACACACACCCTCAAGCCCTTAAAAGGGCTGTTAAATCTTTATTCAAATGTTTCTTTATATAAAATGTACACTCGTCCCCAGCCAGACAAGCTTGTTTCAGTCCTTGCAGGTGTTTGGTGGTTTCTTGTGTATGTTGCAGAAAGGTAGGTTGCACCAAATCCTCCTACGCTTTGTCTACCATTTCCATGCGTCTTCTTGATAAGAGTGTTGCAAGAAAATCTGAGAATGTTCAGTTAGAATAGTTATAGGTAGAGAGAATGATAGGTATCCGCTATTGTATATTGTGACTGTTGTGTGATTGTTGCTATGGATGGGGTGAGGGTGGGTTTCTTCGGATCCCACTCACACACGCAGAGTTGCAATGCAATCCTCACAGACTCAATCCTAAAGATCTCGATGAGAAGCGATGCAATCCTCACTGACTCCACGCAGTTTAATTCTATTGAGTAATTTTAATTTACTGTGGCTTATTTTGTTTTTCTGTTAAGGGTTCGGTGTTCGTTCAACTTCACCATTGATTCACTATCCTGGAGTATGTGGTGGGTTTTGTTATATAGATCTTATTAGACGCATTTTAATCGCGCTTCAGCAGAGTTGCGAGGCAGTCGGAGTCCTCACAGACTCTATACTGATATTCTCAATGAGTAGCGAGGCAATCCTCACTGATGAATGAATGAAAGAATGAAAGGTTTTAGCGCGCCGAAGGCGCGCTTGGACGATGTGGGATTTACAAATCCCTTGCGACCCGGTTAACCTTATTTTATTTCACTTGGGTCACACAGGCCTAGCTTTCCTATTACCTCAAATGGGGTCTGCGGGGGTATGCACGCGGTTAGAATTCCCCGCAGTTTACGTTGGGGTGATAGATTGTCAATAATCAATCCCTCAACGCCATTAAGACTGTTAGAGAGTGGGCTCTATTCGGTTCTAGCTTGGCGATAGTAGAGGTTTGATTCCCACCATGGTGGCGAGATAGAATATAATGTTGTGGGATGGCAAATTTAAGGGAAGAAGAGAAAATAAAACCAAACAGCAACGCCGGTTTGGTAGCGGCCCCGGTATGTAACCATAGCGGTTACAAAAAGGAGTGGAGAAAGCTCCAACAGTTTAGTTTGAAAAACCGGGAGTCATCCATCAAGCCTTCTGGGAGATAGGATGCCGTATATGATTATGAGGTATCTGGTTATCCTTCGGGAATTCCAAATGCCCCCCCCCCCCATCCCCAAAAAACCGAAACAAAACCCCTCTTACAGACACACACCCTCAAGCACACACCCTCAAGCCCTTAAAAGGGCTGTTGAATCTTTATTGCTTATTTATATAAAATTTACACTCGTCCCCAGCCAGACAAGCTTGTTTCAATCCTTGACTGGTGTTTGGTGGTTTCTTGTGTATGTTAACAATCCTCACTGACTCCACGCAATTTAGTTATATTGTATAAACCAACGCTAAACTACTGACTAGTGTCACATATGTTCATTTGGATGTTCACAGTTTACACAAATCTAAAGCAAACTACAGTCTTTGATTTAATAATTAATCGGCAGCTGATTTGTCTTCGTGGCCTCAGTTAAAACAACCACAGTGTTTGTTATTGTAAGTTGATTTGTCCTTTAAATTAGGTCGGAAAGACCGCTTGTTGAATAAACCATCTGATTATCGTTAAAATCGCCTGTAACGATTACGTCTGAAACTGGGGTGTCCTTTGCCTTTTCGATAGAGGCTGATATAGCTTCCCATGAATCAGGCGGACTATTAGGTGGGCGATAAAATATCCCTAATAATAGTGGTCTTTATGATTCGTAATTACCTCGACCCACAAGCACTCAGTATTGGGTGTCTGAAGATCAGGTCTCGGTTAGAAGTGGATACCCTCTTTGATATAAATTGCAACCCCGCCGCCCCTCGTTAATCGATCGAATCGCAATGGCTCGTGGAATTCTTGAATTAAGGTATGAGAAGAAGATTCGTTGCTGTTAACCCTTTACCTAACATGAAAAGCAGACGACACTTGCAAAAAAAAAAAATCTTGAATAACTATTTTTTTTCATTTTTTGTCTCAAAAACATAGGTTATGACCCCTCATTGGAACGAGCTCGACGAGCTCGTTCCAATGAGGGGTCATAACCTATGTTTTTGAGACAAAAAATGAAAAAATAATTAAAATTAATAGGCGATTTTTGAGAATAGCGCTGGCCGGTTTTGGCCGTTACGTTGGGTAAAGGGTTAAACCATGTCTTAATGTAATTACGAATCATAAAGACCACTATTATTAGGGATATTTTATCGCCCACCTAATAGTCCGCCTGATTCATGGGAAGGCCGAAGCTATATCAGCCTCTATCGAAAAGGCAAAGGACACCCCAGTTTCAGACGTAATCGTCACAGGAGATTTTAACGATAATCAGATGGTTTATTCAACAAGCGGTCTTTCCGACCTAATTTCCTAATTTAATCTAAGACAACTTGTATGTGAACCGACATGTTTTACAGAAACTTCAGCCTCATTGATAGATATATTTGCTGTAAGTGATACAGTCAATGTGAAAGCATGCGAAGTCCTCGAGCCCCTTATTTCGGATATGATCCGCTACCATACCCAGGGACCGACCTGGGCATGCGCCAGTGCGTATTTGATTCTGAAACATCAGGACCTGGCTCTTAAATCTCAGAAATAGGCTTCTCAGTTGGCGCGTAACTTCTCAGATCATATTTTGATATTCTTTCGATGGATAATCGAGAGAGACACTCTTACATGTATTATATATATGATTATCATTTATCATTGTTGTAGAGTGCTTAAGTTAATACTTCAAGTCTTAATTACCAAGCAAGCATTAATCTTCACTGTGGTTTCTGGTCAAGTCTTGGCTGCCTAAATAGTGAAGATTAATGTTTGCTATAGTGTACTAAATGAAAATGATGAGAGCTCACTAGAAGTCGAATTTCTGAAATCACCATCCCAGACTTTCAAAAGACAAATATGGTTGTACTCCCAAGGTAACTTTGAAGCACTAAATGCGACTTTTACCATCCCAAACTTTCAAAAGACAAATATGGTTGTACTCCCAAGGTAACTTTGAAGAACTAAACGCGGCTTTTACCATCCCAAACTTTCAAAAGACAAATATGGTTGTACTCCCAAGGTAACTTTGAAGCACTAAACGCGGTTTTTACCATCCCAAACTTTCAAAAGACAAATATGGTTGTACACCCAAGGTAACTTTGAAGCACTAAACGCGGCTTTTACCATCCCAAACTTTCAAAAGACAAATATGGTTGTACACCCAAGGTAACTTTGAAGCACTAAACGCGGCTTTTACCATCCCAAACGTTCAAAAGACAAATATGGTTGTACACCCAAGGTAACTTTGAAGCAATAAACACGGCTTTTACCATCCTAAACTTTCAAAAGACAAATATGGTTGTACACCCAAGGTAACTTTGAAGCACTAAACGCGGCTTTTACCATCCCAAACTTTCAAAAGACAAATATGGTTGTACTCCCAAGGTAACTTTGAAGCACTAAACGCGGCTTTTAGAAACGAGGACAGAAATTCCGTTTCTGACAACTCGTGTCTCGACCCAATAGTGTCCAATCTTACTGAAACGCTTCTTAGCACTGCATCGAAGTTTATACCAAACAAACATATAACGTCGAGAAAAAAAACAGCCAAATTGGTTTCACAACGAAATTAGATTACTCATACGGCAACGAAAACGCTTGTACCGTGCAGCCAAGCGTACTGGTCTTCATTATGCCTGGGAAAATACAGACTAAAACGAAACGAAGTGGTATCGGCTGTTAGGAAAGCCAAAGCCTCATATCTCTCCAAAGTACAATCCACTCTTGGACGTAGTGAAACGAGTCCGTCACAGTGGTGGAAAACTCTTCGAACATATATCCGGGGCAACAAAACCACAGGAATTCCCACCTTGAATCACTTGAATAAAGGACATAGTTCGGATGCCGAGAAAGCTGAGTTGCTCAACGAATATTTCTGTTCCATTTCTTCGGTTGATGACTCATCCGCCTCACTTCCAGTCCTTCCACCCCAGCCATCTAATAAATTGGAAGACATAACCCTACAATGTACTGAAGTTTTTGAAGCAATGAAATTAATCAAAGCCTCCAAGGCGTCGGGCCCAGACCTCATCAGTCCCCGTCTTTCAAGTAAATGCAAGTCATCCCTCAGCGAGCCTCTTACGTTATTATTCAACATATTGCTTAACGATTCATACTTTCCAACCTCGTGGAAAAACGCTAACATCTCTCCAATTAAAAAAAAACAACCTTCAAATCTGGTTACCAATTACCACCACATTTCTTTACTGAGCAGTCTTGGCAAACTTCTCGAAAAGTGTATCTTCAAACGTATGTGGGCTTTTTTGGTTGATAATAATATGCTTAATCAATTCCAGTCGGGTTTTAGACCCAGTGATTCATCTGTTTTACAGTTAACTGATATATACGACGAATTCTGTCATGCTCTTGGTGGAGGTAAGGAGATCCGAGTGGTCTTCTGTGATGTCAGCAAAGCTTTTGATAAAGTTTGGCATGCAGGTTGGATTCATAAGCTACAACACATTGGTATTTCAGGCGATTTGTTGGCACTTATAAAATCATATTTAACCGGTAGATCGCAGAGGGTTGTCCTAGCTTCCGAGGTGTCGTCGTGGCGACCTATCTCTGCTGGTGTTCCCCGAGGATCAATATTGGATCCTCTTTTGTTCCTTATTTATATCAACGACATAACCGATAACTTACTTAGTAGTATACGTCTTTTTGCCGACGACACTTCCTTGTACCTTATAGTTGAAAACCCCGAACTGGCGTCAAATATACTAAACAATGACATTGAGACAATAGAACACTGGTCCAAAAAATGGTTGGTTGAGTTTAACCCCCTCAAAACCGAGAGCATGCTTGTCTCACGGAAGGACGATCCCAATGTACATCCGCCACTTTTTCTAGGTGGTACACAGATATCAGAAGTCAAAACTCACAAGCATCTAGGAGTGATTTTAAATAGCACATGTACATGGAATGACCACATCAACTATATTTGCTCCAAAGCCTGGCCCCGTTTGGATTTGCTACGAAAACACAAATTCAAACATGACCGTAAAATTCTGGAAAGAATATACTTTGCCTTCATAAGACCGCTCCTTGAATATGCTAATACTGTTTGGGGAAACGGCTCAACAATCAAATTGGCCGAATTGAAAAAAAATCAGATCACCGCTGCTCGAATTGTCACTGGGGCGACGGTCAGCGCTAGCAAGACACTTTTAAACGCAGAAACCAAATGGGACTCACTGCAGGAGAGACGTCGAAAACTGAAGTTAATACAGTTTTTCAAAATGTATCATCGTATGGTGCCTCCTTATATCAGCAATAAAGTTCCTCCTCCTATTTTGAGTACGAACCCGTCTCTCCGTGCAGCCCATAACCAACGAGTACCATTTTGTCGAACAGAACGCTATAAATCCTCATTTATCCCAAGCACTACAGATGAATGGAATAAGTTGCCGTTATCTGTCCGAGAAAACGCATAATTGGGTAATTTTAAAACCTTCTTAAAGGGTGGGAACCTTCGTCCACCACCTTTTTACTGTGGAGCCAAATCTCGTGTCGCACAGATACATCACTGTAGACTTCGGTTAGGTTGCAGTAGTCTGAATTCCCATCTGCACGACAATCACTTATCACCTCATCCATTCTGTCAGTGTGGAATGCGCGAGACATCTCGACATTTTCTGTTAGAGTGTCCAATATTTTCGGATATCCGTAATAATACGATTGGTCTCCTCCCGTTTGTAACAAATGTGTCATCCTTATTGTTTGGCTCAGAATCCCTAAGTAGCAACGAGAACCGCCTTATGTTCTACTCAGTTCAGGATTTTATTATAATGAGTAAGCGTTTTAATTGATGGGCATCAAAGTGAGCATTTTCTAGGTTATCCAATAGGTAATATGTCCATTTCCCAATTTAGGCATGACTGGGCGCACCTGACACTGTTTCAATAATTTTTTTCGAGATACGTGTACACGTGTTCAGGTCGGCTTACCCACTATTCTCTGTCTTCTTTTTGTTTCTATACTTTGCTTTCTACTATTTCGTGCCTTTTCTCTTCTCTTCTTCTTCCTCAATTCTCACCAGAACTGTTAAACTAACAACAGCTATCGTCACCTCGGAACCGAGGACCAATTAGCCAATTCCAATATTCTTCGCCGGCTGCTGTTTGGCCATTACAGTACATGGAGAGTGGATTGTAACTAAATCACCCGTGGAGTGGGGTTGTCACCCAAGCTATAACTTTCAAATTGTGTACACATCGACAAAAAACAAGCAATGTTTCAGCCAATGGGCCTCCTGGTTCAACCCGGAGGTCCATTGGCTGAAACTTTGCTTGTACTGGTTATGCTTTGCAGCAAATTTGCAATTATTGCTTGGGTGGAATCTCCACTCTGCGGGTGATTTAGGGATAATACACTCTCCACGTACTGTATGTTGGTTTTGACTTAGGACGGACGAGGCAGTGCTGAAACCTGTTCGTGGATGACTGCAGCCGGTGATGGATTGTTAGTGGATCTAAATATTTCGGGCACTGAATACTGGGTCTTTGGGTGACGATACACACAGCCAACCGCTGCCACATAGAATACAGCGTAAATGTGTGAATCTGGGGAGCCGACTAATATAAGCTTGAAGTTTTCTATCGAATCCCCTATCAAACAACCTCTTAACTTTTGTATTGTTGTGTTCTGTGCTGTACATTACCTTTGTTCTTTGAATATATGTGTTATTTATTGTTTGCATGTAACATAGCATTTTCTATCCAAATAAATATTGTTTAAATTAAATGAGCTCGGTCTGAAGATTCTGAACAGGGACGCGAGGTGTAAGGGGAAATGGACTTGGGAGAGGAACGACAGAAAATCAATAATCGACTACATTCTGACAGATATTAATTTATGGAGGGGGTGATAGGGGTAGAAGTGGATGATGAGGGTAAAATGGAGGTGGATAGTGATCACAACTTGATTACAGTGACGATCAGGGCCAAAAATCTAGTAAAAAGCAAAGGAAGCTTTAAGGAGATTTTGGAACCCAAAAAGGATGCTGACTGGGCGAAGTTCAATGAAAAACTGAAACCAAAGCTTGCACCCGTACACAGGGGGGGGGGGGGGGGGCAGTGTCCAGAAGATGGCCGACGCCATAGTTTCGAGCCTAGTGGAGGCAGGGAAGGAAAGTGTAGGAAAGATCAGGGTGTCAACAAGGGAACTTGGGTACAGAGTGAATGAAGAACTGAAAAGGGTCATAAAGGGAAGAAAAGCTAAATGTGCTGCATACAGGAGAAGTAGAAAATTTAAGGGGGCGGAAAGCAATGAGGCCACAGTAGCAAAGGAAAAATACCAACAACCACGAAATAAAGTAAATAAGATTAAAGACGATAATCGGAGAGTGCGAAATAGCAGTCTTATTAGGACGATAAGAACGACAGGGGGTCGAGTTCGAATGTATTTTGGAAATGGGTGAATAAAAGTAACAAAGGAAGTAACCCACACAGTATTAAAGTAGATGGCAGAGTGACAGACGAGCAAGATCAAGTCGCATCAGAACTAGTCAAGCACTGGGAAAAGGTAAACGATAAGCGATGGGGCATGGGGAGCCCACCTGAGTGTCCGAATCAGGTCGAGGAAAACCTATCGAACTTCGTGTGCAGCGAAATTAAAACGGAGGAGGTGCGAAATGTGATCTCAAAATTAAAGGATGGAAAAGCGGGAGGAGTGGATGAAATTCCAAACGAGTTTATTAAAAAAGGGGGAGAGGAATTCGTGGAAAGCCTAACTGCCCTATTCAATCTAGCCAGAGAAAATCAAGAGGTCCCAAATGAGTGGAGAGAAAGCAAAGTGACATTTATTCACAAAAAGGGGGAAAAGACGTTTTGGATAACTATCGAGGGATCTCTGTCAGTGGCAACATAGGAAAAGTTTTCTGTAAAGTCCTATATGGGAGACTAGAGGAGGTGACTGAAGAGAAGGTTTTTTTGGGAGAAATCCAGAATGGCTTCAGGAAGGGAAGGCGAGTTACTGACCATCTTTTCACGCTATCCCAAATGATAGAATCAGCAAAAGCAAAAAAGAAAAAGATGTTTATGGCATTTTTGGATGTTAAAAAGGCATACGATAGAGTATGGAGGGAGGGTATGTGGCGGAAGCTGGAGGCTCTGGGCTTGGGAGGCGAGTTTGTTAGGATTATGAAAGCATTATATAAAGATGTACAGAGTGAACTTAGCCTGGGAAATATAACAACAAAACGTGTGCCTATGGAGATAGGCCTAAAACAGGGGTGTATCCTTTCGCCAATTCTTGTTGCATTGTACATCAAAGGTTTAGGAGAAGTACTCCTGCATAGCGACGAGGGGGTTGCAGTTGGTGACTTGAAGATCCCAGGGCTATTTGTTGCAGACGATATGGTGCTAGTGTCAGAAAGCGAAGAGGGGCTAGCGAAGATGCTGGGAATTGGGAAATATGGGAGCAAATGGAGACTCGAACTTAATGAAAGCAAGAGCAAAGTTATACCTGTGGGCCGCAAAGTGGACCCCACACGAAGGTGGAGAGTGGGGGAGTTCTGCATTCCGGAAGATAGCAGCAAACTTCTTAGTGTAGGAGAGACTAGTGACTATGGGTACCTGGGGTATATATAAACATCCCTACTGAAACCACACAAATAAATTGATTCTGAAGGGGAAGCGAATCCTTAACCAAATGAAATTTATAGGGAGAAACAGTTTCAACAAGGTTTTCGTGGGGAAAATCATTTGGGAAATGGTGGGTCTGCCAAGTATAACATACGGTTACGGAAGTTGTACCCCCAACACCAGACGGCTGTTAAGAGCTTGGGAATCCTGCAGAACGATGCAGGCCGATGGATAATAGGGTCGAGTAATGTCGCAGCGCTAGAAGCAATCAGGGGTGAGCTTGGGTGGATGAGGATCAAGGACAGGATAGACCTATTGAAACTCGGTTATCTTAATTATTTGGTAAATCTCCCCGATAGCCGATGGTGTAAAGTAATGTTCCTGAGAACTTTCAACTCAAATATCAAGACGGGGTGGGTGGTCCAAGTGAGGGAGCTAGTAGAAAACTACTCATTGGAGATCTCGGACCTTGACGTTGGGGCAAACCAGGGTAAAAGGATCGTCAGAGAAAGGTTCATGGAGGATTGTAACCGTAATTGGCGAGAGAGGGTCAAATCGAAGAGATCTTTGGGTGGCCTGCTGGATAAAGAGAAGCCTGGTTTTGAAGAGTACCTTGATGGCAACTTGGGGGGGGGGGGGGGGGGGGAGGGTCACTGTTGTTCAAGCTGAGGTCGTGGTCCCTGGAACAGGGGATGGGGGGTAATTGAGAAAAACAGTGAAAAGGAGTGCAAGATGTGTTATTTGGGCGTGGTGGAGACCCTGGAACACTTTCTTCTAGAATGCCCAAAATACCAGTCTAAAAGAACACGATTCACTGGGAGTATAATGGGGAAGTGGGATGGGAGAATGAAGGACATGTGGTTAGGGGGCGACTCAAAGGAGAGGGTTAATATGCTAATCGGAGAGATTGGGAAGAATGGGGCAAGCAGTTCGTCACCGAGTGTTGGGAGGAGAGAAGAAGCGTGGGAATAGGGAGGCAGTTGGTAGGATAGGGATAACCAAGGCCTTCTCATACGAGAACCGCGACCAATCAGCGGTCGGCCAAAGTGTTATTATATTATTATAGACGACTCATTCTGATTCCGTATCATATAGAAAACTCGTTTACGGTAGCGCTACGGGCTATCATAACAGGCACATAGATACATTCTATGTGCGTTTTAGTGATCGACCGAACATTATGTCCCAAAAATGTTTGAAAATAATTTTTTTCACTTTTTGTCTCAAAAACATAGACTATGACCCCTCGTTGGAACGATCTCGACGAGCTCGTTCCAATGAAGGGTCATAACCTATGTTTTTGAGACAAAAAATAAAAAAATAATGAAAATTAATTGGCGATTTTTGGAGAATAGCATTGGCCGGTTTTTGCGTTTAGTTGGGTAAAGGGTTAAGATTTAATCTGTTTATGTGACAGAATTGTTAGATTCTCGGTGGTGTCCAAAAATGGGATCACAACTCGCCGGCAAAGCCGGCTCGTTGAGCTCCTATTCTGGACACCACCTCTAATGCGATTTGATCTTGCTCGTCTGTAACTCTGTCATCCACTTTAATACTCTGTGGGTTACTTCCTTTGTTACGTTCATTCACTCATTTCCAAAATACGTTCGAACTCGACCACCCCCCCCCCCCCCCCACCCCCTGTCGTTCTTATCGTCCTAATAAGACTGCTATTTCGTACTCTCCGATTATCGTCTTTAATCTTATTTACTTTATTTCGTGTTTGGTGGTATTCTTCCTTTGCTACTGTGTCCTCGTTTCCGCCCCCTTAAGGTTTCTATTTTTCCTGTATGCAGCACAGTTAGCTTTTCTTCCCTTTCTGGCCCTTTTCAGTTCTTCATTCACTCTGTACCCAAGTTCCCGTGTTGACACCCTAATCTTTCCTACACTTTCCTTCCCTGCCTCCACTAGGCTCGCAATTATGGCGTCGGCCATCTTCTGGACACTGCCCCCTTGTGTAAGGTTGCAAGCTTTGGTTTCAGTTTTTCTTCAAACTTCGCCCAGTCGGCATCCTTTTTGAGTTCCCAAATCTCCCTGAAGCTTCCTTTGCTTTTGACTAGGTTTTTGGCCCTAATCGTCACTGTAATCAAGTGGTAATCACTATCCACCTCCATTTTACCCTCATCATCCACTTCTACCCCTATCACCTCCCTCCATAAATTAATATCAGTGAGAATGTAGTCGAATATTGATTTTCTGTCGTTCCTCTCCCAGGTCCATTTCCCCTCATACCTCGCGTCCCTGTTCAGAATCTTCAGTCCGAGCTCATAAGTGAAGTTCAACAGCTTTCTTCCATTCCTGTTGACTTTCTTGTCCCCCACCATCTATGCTTTCTTCATTATCACCTATGTGTCCATTAAAGCCACTCATCAGAATTATACCGAGCCCCCTGTTTTCAAGTTCAGTGATATTGGGCCTTAGCGTTGAGTATATCAAGTCATATCGTTTAATCTGATGTTGTTTGATTCACTCGACGGAATACGATGATGTAGATGAATCCATTGTTGTAATCATCTGTTTATAGTTAGAAAACTGGATTGATCTCAGACGGGGGGTGTTAACTTGAGTTTTTGACCAGACTGTGATGGCTAAAGTCCCGATTAACTAATATTCCAACTACATTGTCAAGGTATGCCTCCATCAAAAACAGGGACGGGGCAAGAGGTTTCCGATTGGGGGAGTGTAGCAGGGCTCAAAATAAGCGGTGTCGCGTCGCTTTTTGCTATGCAAAACTTACAAAAAGCTGTACAATGTTCAATTATGTATAGCATTTTGCGATACAATATAATCAACTGCAGCCTATTAGGCTGCAGTTGATTATCTTGTATCGCAGAATGTAAATGAAAATTTGAAAACAAATTTGAAAACTAGTTCACTGATGCTTTACTTCTGATAGTGGAACATTCTATGCATTACTCAGATAAACTCCTCATCAAGCATCATTAGCAACTTCATATGTGAGATGAATTCTATTGGTTTAAATTCTTCCTGTTTTTACAACATTTTGCATAAAATATCCATTAAAAATAACTTCAAGCCCATCAAATTAAAAATCCCAACTTCTATTTTGAAAATTCTATTAAACAACCAAGACGCCAATTGAAAATATCCAAGTCCATGCAACATCTAAAGGCAGTTCAGTTAAAAAAAAACATAGTAAATGTTTCATGTGTTGCAGATCATTTGGAAATGCCCAGAAATGGATGGAAACTATTCTATCTACTTAGAAGAATTCAATACAAAACAGCATAACATAACTCTGGCATACAAAAATAGCTATCCAATTTTTACAAAATGCTATTAATTTTTTGGCAATGTGTAGCATTTTGCTACGCAAAGAGAAAAAGTTATTTTGAGCACAGGAGTGTAGGGTAGTGAATTTCCAACTGGGAGAGAGACCTATTCCAACTACATTGTCAAGGCATGCCTCCATCAAAAAAACAGGAACGAGGCAAGAGGTTTCCGATTGGGGGAGTGTAGGGTAGTGAATTTCCAATTGGGAGAGAGACCTATTCCAACTACATTGTCAAGGTATGTCTCCGTCAAAAAGAGGAACGAGGCAAGAGGTTTCCGATTGGGGGTGTAGGGTAGTGAATTTCCAACTGGGAGAGAGACCTATTCCAACTACATTGCCAAGGTATGCCTCCATCAAAAAGAGGAACGCGGCAAGAGGTTTCCGATTGGGGGAGTGTAGGGTAGTGAATTTCCAACTGGGAGAGAGACCTATTCCAACTACATTGCCAAGGTATGCCTCCATCAAAAACAGGGACGAGGCAAGAGGTTTCCGATTGCCGATTGGGGGAGTGTAGGGTAGTGAATTTCCAACTGGGAGAGGGACCTATTCCAACTACATTGTCAAGGGGTGCCTCCATCAAAAGCAGGGACGTGGCAAGAGGTTTCCGATTGCCGATTGGGGGAGTGTAGGGTACTGAATTTCCAACTGGGAGAGAGACCTATTCCAACTACATTGTCAAGGTATGTCTCCATCGAAAACAGGAACCAGACAAGAGGTTTCCGATTGGGGGAATGTAGGGTAGTGAATTTCCAAATGGGAGAGAGACCAATTCCAACTACATTGTCAAGGTATGTCTCCATCAAAAACAGGAACGAGGCAAGAGGTTTCCGATTGGGAGAGTGTAGGGTAGTGAATTTCGAACTGGGAGAGAGACCTATTCCAACTAGATTGTCAAGGTATGCCTCCATCAAAAACAGGGACGAGGCAAGAGGTTTCCGATTGCAGATTGGGGGAGTGTAGGGTAGTGAATTTCCAACTGGGAGAGAGACCTATTCCAACTACATTGTGAAGGTATGCCTCCATCAGAAACAGGAACGAGGCAAGAGGTTTCCGATCGGGGGAGTGTAGGGTAGTGAATTTCCAACTGGGAGAGAGACCTATTCCAACTACATTGTGAAGGTATACCTCCATCAAAAACAGGAACGAGGCAAGAGGTTTCCGATTGGGGGAGTGTAGGGTAGTGAATTTCAAACTGGGAGAGAGACCTATTCCAACTACATTGTCAAGGTATGCCTCCATCAAAAACAGGGACAAGGCAAGAGGTTTCCGATTGCCGATTGGGGAAGTGTAGGGTAGTGAATTTCCAACTGGGAGAGAGACCAATTCCAACTACATTGTCAAGGTATGCCTCCATCAAAAACAGGAACGAGGCAAGAGGTTTCCGATTGGGAGAGTGTAGGGTAGTGAATTTCGAACTGGGAGAGAGACCTATTCCAACTACATTGTCAAGGTATGCCTCCATCAAAAACAGGGACGAGGCAAGAGGTTTCCGATTGGGGGAGTGTAGGGTAGTGAATTTCCAACTGGGAGCGGGACCTATTCCAACTACATTGTCAAGGTATGTCTCTATCAAAAACAGGAACGAGTTAAGAGGTTTCCCATTGGGGGAGTGTAGAGTAATGAATGTCCAACTGGGAGAGGGACCTATTCCAACTACATTGCCAAGGCATGCCTCTATTAAAAACAGGGACGAGGCAAGAGGTTTCCGATTGGGGGAATGCAGGGTAGTGAATTTCCAACTGGGAGAGAGACCTATTCCAACTACACTGTCAAGGTATGCCTCCATCAACAACAGAACCGAGGCAAGAGGTTTCCGATTGGAGGAGTGTAGGGTAGTGAATTTCCAACTGGGGAGAGAGACCTATTCCAACTGCATTGTCTAGGTATGCCACCATCAAAAACAGGGACGAGGCAAGAGGTTTCCGATTGCCGATTGGGGAGTGTAGGGTAGTGAATTTCCAACTGGAAGAAAGACCTATTCCAACTATATTGTCAATGTATGTCTCCATCAAAAACAGGAACGAGGCAAGAGGTTTCCGATTGGGGGAGTGTAGGGTAGTGAATTTCGAACTGGGAGAGATACCTATTGCAACTACATTGTCAAGATATGCCTCCATCGAAAACAGGAACGAGGCAAGAGGTTTCCCATTGGGGGAGTGTAGAGTAGTTAATTTCCAATTGGGAGAGGGACCTATTCCAACTACATTGTCAAGCCATGCCTCCATCAAAAACAGGGACGAGGCAAGAGTTTCCGATTGGGGGGAGGAGGGACCTATTCCAACTACATTGTCAAGGTATGCCTCCATCAAAAGCGGGTACGAGGCAAGAGGTTTCCGATTGGGGGAGTAGGGTAGTAAATTTCCAGCTCGGGAGAGGGACCGGGAGGGGGGGGGACTCCCCTCCCAGTCTCTCTACCTAGTTTGAAACTCACTACCGAGAAGGAGTTTGACAATGAAGCCATGAAAGGGGGCATAAAATTGATTCTAGTAACTGAAATACCAAAACATTTATGATAGAATTATCAGGTTATTATTATTTTGTATTCTTCTGAGAATTGAATATTCGCTGAATGAATGCTCAAGCTTAGAACTTTGAACAATTCACCCTGTCTTAACATTTTACGCCATGTGATTTTCTTGAAGCGCATTTCGAGAATTTTTTATGACGATAAGTAAGCATACTATAGAAATCTCGTACCGATTGACATCATGCATACTTATCTGAAGCTGGATATAGCGTACACTGTAGTATTAAATAGTAACAGTTAGAATTTTTGCCGATTTGAAAACGAGTTGGAATTTTGGGAAGTAAAGGAGACATCAGCATCACCAAAGAAGCTCTAAAATCCAGATAGATGAAATTTCCAACTACTCATGACTTGCCCTCCGATTTTCCAACTGTAGGACAGGATTGGGGGAGGGGGTGGGGATGACACACTCCCCACGTCCCTGATCGAAGATGGGTCTTGATGATGTAGTTGGAATATCAATCTGTATTATAGTAATTTATGGGGGTGCGGTGGCGTTGCGGTAACCACTTCTCGGCAGATCACCGAAGTTAAGCACCGTCGAGCCCGGTTAGTCATTGGATCGATTCGGACTCCCGTGTCGTGTCCTTGGACAAGGCACTTAACCCCAACTGTCCACATGGGGTCACGATGGCGCCGTGTACTAAGGCGTACTGCACGTCGATGGTGCGCATGTCTTAAACCAATCTGACCCTGCCTGTGACGCAGTGCGGAGTGTCGATGTTGGGGAGCTGGAAGCTGCTCGTCGTTGCTCGGTGGTTCTCTCCGGGTACTCCGGCTTTCTCCACCTGTAAAACTGTCACCGACACGATATGACCTTGGCTGCTAAAGTGTCGTTAAACCCCTATAAATAATAAATAAATAATATAGTAATTTATTACTTTCCAAAGTGTGATTTACTGGGATTTCCGGGTTTGATTATAAATGATAATTTCACAAGTGAATTATGCAATCAACAATTGTGTCATGTATCCGTGCCCGCAAACGAAGACGCTTTGCCGTGGATGTAATGGGGACTTCGTTTTTTGTTTTTTTTAACCCTTTACCTAATATGAAAAGCAGACGACACTTGCAAAAAAAATTCTTGAATAGCTATTATTTTCATTTTTTGTCTCAAAAACATAGGTTATGACCCCTCAATGGAACGAGCTCGACGAGCTCGTTCCAATGAGGGATCATAACATATGTTTTAGAGACAAGAAATGACAATTTATTGCGATTTTTGAGAATAGCGCTGGCTGTTACGTTAGGTAAAGGGTTAAATAATATAATTATAGTTAATGAAAAGTAATAAACAGGGTAATCACTTGACTGGACTGATAACGTTAAATAATTCATTCGAGGCGAGGGACTATATTGTAAAACACTCATGCGCATTCGCACACTCGTGTTTGTACAACGTCCCTCACCTCTCATGAATTATTTCACGTAACCAGTCCAGTCAAGCGATTACTCGTGTTTGTTCAACGTCCCTCACCTCTCATGAATTATTTCACGTAACCAGTCCAGTCAAGCGTTTACTCGTGTTTGTACAACGTCCCTCACCTCTCATGAATTATTTCACGTAACCAGTCCAGTCAAGCGATTACTCTCTATTTATTTATTTGTGGGTTTTTAAAGTCATTTTCAGCATCTATGAATATATCACGACCGTAACATAAATATCAAATCAAGATTAACCAATCTTTTATACCTATGCTGTTCACTTTAGAGGACTTGGATCTGGGTCCTATTTTACTAGTAAAGCAGAACGCGTTTACCACAGTAAACAGACAACGCTTCCCCTCCCTATGGATGGGAGAGAATCACGCGCGGAAGATTATAGAAACAAGAGGCCCCACGGGGCCTGAAGCGCTCATCTTGTACAGAACACAATTTAAACAGAGTCCAAGAATGAGTCTACATTAAGCAAGCCATCTCCATAGGCTACACTGTCAATCCTTGAGTCCCTCAGGAGTGACAAAAATAATCTGGGCATCATGCCTTTTCTTCAGTTGATCATAAGTAAAATGTAGAGCTCCCCTATGAAGCCCCTTGATACAACCTATGTGGATTAATCTTAGTACCTCTAGAAGGTACTGAATACAAAATTTTTAATTCTTCAGCAAAATGGCCAATTCCGGCTCCCATAGAGAGCCCAAATATTAACCCAGGCTCTTGATTTGAACACAGTTAAATCTGACTTCCCTAGAGATGTTGTGTACCGAATATGAAAGCATTCTGACTGTTGGATCTGAAGAAGAGAAATTGTAAAGAAATTTCTCCGAATTGCACTAAGTTCAAATTTGGGCTACCATAGCGAGCCCAAATATTGACCTATGGATCCGATTTGAACAAACTTGAATCTGACCCCCCAGAGATGTTGTATACCAAATGTGAAAGCATTCTGACAAGTGAATCTGAAGAAGAAGATTTTTGAAGAAATTCCCTCATATTGTACTAAGTTAAATTTCATGTTCCCATATGGAGCCCAAATATTAACCTAGGCACTCGAATTGAACAACCTGGAATCTGACCCCCCTAGAGATGTTGTATACCAAATATAAAAGTATTCCGACTGGTGGATCTGAAGAAGAAGAAGATTTTTAAAGAATTTTTCTCATATTGCACTAAGTAAAAATTTGGGCTACCATAGTGAGCCCAAATATATACCTAGGGATCTGATTTGAACAAACTTGAATCTGACCCCCATAGAGATGTTGCATACCAAATATCAAAGTATTCTGACTGATGGATCTGAAGAAGAAGATTTTTTTAAATTACCCACCATATTGAACAAAGATAAAATTTGGGCTTCCGTAGGAAGCCCAAATATTAACCTAGGGACTTGGTTTGAACAATCTAGAATCTGACCCTCATAACAATGATGTATACCAAATATTAAAAGATTCTGACTGGTGGTTCTGAAGAAGAAGATTTTTAAAGAATATTCCCCATATTACCCTATGTTAAAACTTCGGGCTCCTGTAGAGAGCCCAAATATGAACCAATGAGCTTTATTTCAACAAACTTTTATCTGACCCCCCTATGAATGCTGTATACCAAATATCAAAAGATTCTGATGATTGGTTCTGGAGAAAAGATTTTAAAAAATTTTTGCAAATATGCTGACTCAGCATTTTTTCGATGCCCATTACAGAACACCCTAACATAACCGATGGCAATTTTTTTTTACCATTCAATTCTACTGGTCATAAGGATACTTCATACCAAATAAAAGCTCTCTGTTCCGTGGGGTTTGGGAAATATGGGCGTTTGAAAATATTTCTATTTTTAGCTCCCAGGGTTCCCATGGGGATGCGGGAATTTTTTTTTTGCATGAGTCATGTACTTATGACCCAATAATACCACAAACCAAATTTGATTCATACCGGACCATCGGTTCAGAAAATAGAAATTTTGGGCGGGGCCAAAAATGTTACCCCTCCTATTACAAAGCCAAATATTACTTCACGAACTTCGTTTGAACAAACTTGATTCTACATCTCATATGGAAGCTCCATAGCAAATATCAAGTCATTGTACACACTGGTTCTTGAGAAGAAGATTTTTAAAATATTTGGGTGCATTTTCCCCCACTCCCTCTCTATGGGGCTGGGCATGCTGAGTTGAACAAAAATAAAATGCCCCTTTGGGACCATTACTCACACAAACTTTCACTTGAATTGGCCCAGTGGCTTTGAAGGAGAAGACCAAAACATGGTGTTGACGGACGACGGACGACGGACGACAGACGACGGACGACGGACGACGGACGCCGGACGACGGACGACAGACGACGGACGACGGACGGGAAGCGATGAGATTAGCTCAGCTTGACTTTGTCAAGATGAGCTAAAAAATAGAACTCAAGATTTCTTTGAAATTTATTAATGAATAAATAAAATAGAGACGTAGTAGTCTTGAGAGTTGTGACGTAACTTCCTGTTTAATTAACACGTATCACACCGGATATTCTAAATTGGTCATGCCGAATGATGTACAAAAACTCTCTATATGTATGACCGATTATTGGCGTGACGCAAGTTAAAGTAAGAAATCGCGACCTTTTAGAAAGTGTAGGATTCTAGCAAGTGATCCAATCTTGTCGAAAATTCTTCAACTAGAAAAATCACTGGGAAAATTTCACACACATAACCCAACTCGCCATTTGCAACGCCCCTAACAGCAAGATGTCTGAGTGACCAAACCTGGAAAGTAGCAATCTGTCATTCGCAGAATGAGGTCCCCAGAGGGTTAATTTGCTTATGATATCCCATACGCTAGTCCAATTTATCTTTCTCTTTAGTTTAAACAATATTTATTTCCAAAGTTTAAAAAAAAGTTACAGAAATCGAGTAGGGTTATGATACACGTATCAGCGAGCACAAAACATTAATGGAAATGGATTCAGCAACAAGCTGGTAGCTTATACTAGGATGTTTCCATATAGATAAGTTGTTTATGTATAATCTAGGACTGACGACGATGCTACAAGTCGGTGGCATGGAACAGGCGCATAGGGCTTTGTGTAAATGTACGTATTGTCGGTGATTTATTGATGCCTTAGGGATGAAGTAAGCCATTGTTTGCTTTCGAAAAACACAAAGCCACACGCACCTGCAACCAAGTCACGGTTTGTTAGGAATACGTATAAACAGTTGTGCTTTGGATTTAAACACTGCGTAGGACAATGAAGGAGTATGGTGAAAAGGTTTGGTATCTAGGCTGTTTTGGTGTTTATAATAGTGCTCTTGGTTGGGTGTTGAACGCCTGCATGTAGATCGGCACAGAAAGTGGACCCTTATGGTTGATGTGATGTAATTCAAACAGTAATAATAATATATAAGCATAAGTGTAACTTTGATAACTTTTATTCTGCTTTATCATTTCGTCATTTCAACTCTCGCGCACATAATCTCGAACCCTCGTCTATCTACAGCAAACGGTCGTACTAAACATATGCCCATTATATATACCATAACATTCCCCCTCATAAATCTAGGCGATTTACTGGCTTAACAATTCTACCAAATCTTGTTTTGAGAGAGGGCATACATGTACCAGAATTGACAACCTGCCGAGGTGATCTTGGAAGCTCATTAACAACCTGCCGAGGTGATCTTGGATGCTCATTAACTTCCCCTGGTACATGATTATCAGTTATCTCAGGTGAATTTACATTTGAATCTGAATTAACATCATCAGCTAGAACACCTGTGTTCCCAGACAAAAGTTCATCCACAATATCGCCATGGCCGTCTTGATTATCTGATTCAATACTACAATGGCTACACTGTGATAAGAACTTTGAATTCCGCTGATAATTACCTGAGGGTGTATTGACCGTGTAGGAACGAGGTCTTGGACCTTTTTGTATTATCTCACCATGAGAGTTTAAATCTTTGATGAACACTTGTTCACCTGTGGCTAATTCCGGTCGAATTCTAGCTTTATGTTTTGCATCGTAATTCTGCTTGGACTTAATTCTTTGCTTTGTCTCAAAATATCTGAGCTCCCCGAGTTTGGGCTGACTAGGAAAAAGTTGCTCTTGCATGACTGGTAATCTTGTCCTTATTTTACGCCCAAACAACAACTCCGCTGGGCTATAGCCATTGGCAAGAGGTGTTGCTCGATACGACAACAAGGCCAAGTTCTGATCCTTTGATTTCTTAAGTAATCTCTTAACCGTCTTTACTGCTATCTCCACTTCCCCATTGGACTGGCTGTATAAGGGACTACTCGTTATGTGAAAAAAACCATAAGACTCTGAAAATGTTTTGAATTCGTGACAAGAGAA
Organism: Pictodentalium vernedei; assembly: GCA_031216915.1. Classification (NCBI taxonomy): domain Eukaryota; kingdom Metazoa; phylum Mollusca; class Scaphopoda; order Dentaliida; family Dentaliidae; genus Pictodentalium; species Pictodentalium vernedei. The sequence goes on from CM062294.1 coordinate 38,885,758, forward strand.
CTGAGGACCATTATCAGATCGGAAAATGTCTGGTATGCCATGTCGTGCAAAAATGATCTTTAAATGTGCAATAACATTTGAAGACTTTGTGCTCTTCCCAAGATTTACAATTTCGATATAGCGGGAATAATAGTCCACTACAATCAAATAATTATCCCCATGTAAATAAAACAAATCAGCTCCTAATTTTTGCCACGGTCGACTTGGAAATTCTGAAGGCATCATAGGTTCAATTACCCCTTGACGTTCATGTACACAAATAGGGCATTTGTAGACCAGATCTGAAATGTGCCCACTTAACCCAGGCCACCACACAGAACATTTAGCTCTCTCTCTACACTTAACTACACCTTGATGACCTTCATGAATGAAATCTAAAACTTCTAATCGCAACTTACTAGGAATTATTACTCGACTTCCCCTCATCAAAATGCCATTAGTGTAAGAAATTTCAGCTCTGAATGGATAATATGCTTTAATAGGACCTGGAATAAATGATTTTTCTGGCCAACCTTGACTACAATAATGAATTAACTTGGAACAAATGACATCTGTATCCTGTTCCTTCTGTATTTTGATCATATATGGGCTTTTTATGGGTAACTGTTCTATAACACTGCTAATATATGCATCCACATCCCTACAAAACCGCTTGGTATCATTGTCGGTGACAGAGTCAATTGGAGCTCTTGATAACAGATCTGGAATTGTCAAATTTTTTCCAGGGATATGAGATATTGTAAACTTATATCTCATCAACCGAATACGAAAGCGCTGAATTCTAGGCGTAAGCTCATTCAAATCTTTCTTACCTAACAATGACACAAGTGGCTTTGAATCGGTTTCAATATAGAAAATTGGAAGTCCAATTAAGAGATGTGCAAAAGTTTCGCACGCCCAAACTATGCAAAGTGCTTCTCTCTCTATGGGGGCGTAATTTGATTCTGTTTTTGTCAGTGAACGTGAAGCACAAAAGACAATTCTATATTCCCCATCAGGTTGTTTTTGTGATAATGTGGCCCCAATGCCTAATAAAGAACAATCAGCTGAGATTCTTGTTTCTAGATTAAGGTCATATAAGGCAAGGCAAGGTGGATGAGAACAAATGGCCTTAATCTTATCGAATGCCTTAGTATGATTTTCCTCCCAAACCCAGGTTTTATTTTTTTGAAGCAATTCCCGAATTGGGGCACTTGTATTTGATACGTCAGGAGAAAATTTAGCAAACTGATTTACCATGCCAAGAAATCTGCGAATGTCATGAATGTTTTTCGGTTGAGGCATCTCCGAAATTGCTGCTATTTTCTTGGGATCTGCAATTATCCCAAATTCAGAAACAATATGTCCGACGAAGTTAACTGATTTTCTACTGATTTCACATTTATCCTTATTGAGAGTTACATGAGCCTTCTCCAACTTTCGGAGAACCCGCTCTAAACGTATATCATGTAATGTTTGATTTGGAGCATGAACTAAAATATCATCAAATATCACTTCAATGCCTTCAATGCCATCTAAAATTTGGGACAGGCGCCTTTGGGCGTGCTCAGGTGCTGAAGTGATTCCCATTGGGAGTCTCTTGAAAGCATATCTGCCAAATGGTGTTATAAATGTTGTAAGTAATTGTGAATTCTCATGTAAATTTATCTGGTGAAAATAGGAATTTGCATCAAGCTTGGAGAAGACCTTTGCTCCCGGCAGCCTACTCAAAACTTCATTGACACTTGGTATAGTGTATTTTTCACTACGCACAAATGCATTGAGTCTTGAATAGTCCACACAGATACGCACATCAACAATATTGTGGTTTTTGTCATACTTCGGTACTGGCACCATAGGGGCGCACCAATCAGTTGGCTCAGTCACCTTGTATATGACATTATCATTTTCAAGCTTATTTAGTTTTTGCTTAATTGTCTGATACAAAGGTATTGAGGCAACTTTCCTTGGTGCATTTACTGCATATGGAATAGCTTGTTCCTGTAATCTAATTTCATAATTCCCCTCTAATTTCCCCAAACCTTGGAATAATTTAGGATGTTTTTTTCAACACACACATTATTTACTATTTTGACAATATCAAGTGCAGATATCGCTGGCTTTCCCAGCAATGATTTTGTGCAGTTTTTCACGACATAGAATGTTTGCTTTGACTTCAATGAATTAGTTCTCAGGTGAGCTGTAAAATATCCAATGCAATCCAGTTTGGAATTATTGGCAGAGAATAGTAGTTTATCTGCAGGAAGTAATTTCACAGAGAGTTTACGAGCAATAGCTTCTGGAATTATGCTGACATCAGCCCCTGTGTCAATTGTGAAGTCTATGTCATGTTTATTTAGTTTCAAGCTGATATTCCATTGTTTATCAAAATCTTGTGACATATTTTCAGTTTGTATTTTTCCAATGAATGCAAAATTTACTGATTCTTCGGTTTCATCATTTGATGACTCTGAACTTGACTGATTATCTTCCCTATCATGAGGTTCACTGATTGTCTCATTTCGTACTTCCCTAATCTGCTTACTCATGCAAAATTTGGCCCAGTGTCCACGCACAGAACATTTTGCACATGAGCTAAATCGAGCAGGGCATATTCGTTTGGGATGTGCCGGCTTATTTCCACACCGTTTACATACAGTCTGATCTGAATGATGAAATTGTTCCAAATAATGACCTCTAGCAGAGGTGAATTGTGGTTTCTTTTTTGTCTTCTTTGCAACAAAATCTATGTCAACTTTGGCTGCACATTCATCCTGTTCCTTTGCTAGGATAGAATGCTCGCGTTTCACTTGTTCATTCCAACGAGCTGCTTGTTTGGCTTTTATTAGTGTAAGTTCACTATCCAACTGAAGTTTTTGTTGTAATTTTACGTCTCTTATGCCAACCACTATACGGTCTCGTATGAGTTCTTCTTTGAGATTCCCATAATTACAGTGTTCAGCTGCCAGATACAATCTGGTTATGAATTGGTCTACTGATTCACCTTCCTGTTGTGAACATTTGTTAAAAATGGCCCGTTCATAAATAATATTTCGACGGGCGATGAAATGGTCTTGAAAAGCAGTTTTTACTACTTCATATGTTGGCCACGGTGTTAGAGGCTGTTCATCATCACCCACTGGTGCTTCAGGTAGTTGAATACTATTTAAGATATCTTCAGCCTTTTCACCCATGAAATATACTAAAGTGTCTATTTGTATTGATTGCGGTTTTTCGTTCAGGCCACTCGCCGAGCGGTATCTGTCGAAGCGCTTACTCCACGCTTCCCACTCTTCTGACTTGAAGGTGAACTCCGTCGGCGGCTTAATATGTAAATCTGCCATCTTCTGACACCATGAGATGTAATTCAAACAGTAATAATAATATATAAGCATAAGTGTAACTTTGATAACTTTTATTCTGCTTTATCATTTCGTCATTTCAACTCTCGCGCACATAATCTCGAACCCTCGTCTATCTACAGCAAACGGTCGTACTAAACATATGCCCATTATATATACCATAACAGTTGATACGGTACATATTTCTTGGATTGGGTTTCATAGAGCGGATATGGCCGAGGTGGTTATTTGGTAAAGAGTATAGACACTACTAAGCTCGTTTCCTAAAATTTCTTTTCCCCGACGGAGTTCAATATGGTCAAGCGTTAAACCAACAGTTCAGACTGCGTGGGCACCGCCTTTGGTAATTAAATTCTCGAATAAGCATGCAGTCGTACATTCTTCTGCGAATTTGCACACCCAGATGCATGCGCGCGCCGCACACTATACAGCCACACATCTGTGTCTACAGATATGTAGTTGCGCAACACACAGCATACACACACTAGCATACAAGAACGCACAATCACCGAATAATAAAAAAAAGCCTCTCGCGTAGTGCCACACCGTTATGTTAAATGGGCGTGAATGTGAGCAGTGGGGCAGAGTTATTTTTTTATTTAAACCTTTTCGTTAGCAAGATAAAACTGTGAGTTATTTCAAAAACGTTTCTATTGATTTCGGGAGTGAAAAGAGAGCTTCCGTACAAAAGGGTGTCGACGTTGACAGTACCTAACTGACCTATTGTAACTGTTCGTACGTCGCCGTGAAGCGAGCAGCGTAGCAAGAAATGTTCTGTTGTTTCCCGTTCGCCACATCAACAATAGAATGAAGACGATAAGTGATTTCTGAATATGTGATCTTTAAGATTGCTGCATCCTAGGCGGAGCCTACAATGTAGAATCTGGGCTAATCGAGATTTATGACCGACATAGAAGCTGGGTATCTTGCGACTGTCCTTGTAAAGATACTGTTTGAAGCTGGTGGGATTAGGGTTTTCTCTCACCTGAACTGGGGTCTCAATCCAAAGGTCGGTTGTGGAAGGTAAAAAAGAAGATTGGTGACTGTGAGTTCGGCATCTGACGTTACTCAGGTTAGAGTTGTTTCCAAGGTTATAGCTGTGGGTTTCCGCGAGTGCTGGGGGATCATCAGTGATATATAATGGGGTGTTAGGCGATGGTACATTTTGAAGTACTGCATAAGTTTGTTTTTTTTCCTTCTTGAAACCAAAGTTTCCCACCAGTCTCAATATATAGGGACTGCTTGCTCGAACTTTTTGTTCCTCCGGTCAGAATTGGGACTGCTTCAATTTGAATTCGTTCAAGTCCACGGGATTCTTCTACACTGCAATTATCCTGCACTACGTCTGCATATTCAAATGCTGGACGAACGAATGAAAAATAAACTCTTTCAAGGGCTTTTCGATCTAGTATAAACTTTAGTTTTCTGATCATGCCAATTCGTTTCCACCCTTGAGTGATTATTTCACTTAGATGGGATGACCAACTACCACTTCTCGTTTATGGTCAACCCGAGGTGTTTGTGCTTTTGGACTTTCTTTATATTCTGTGAGAACATTGTCAGATGGGGCGGGGTCTGCTGTGATATCTTACGTGTAATTACCATAGATTCCGTTTTGTTGGGATTGAAGGTTACGAGCCATTGGCGAGACCAGTTCTCAATTATTGTAGGATCATTATTAATAATTTCAGCTGCCAGTTGCGAATTCTCGACAACAAGAAAAAGAGTGGTATCATCAGCAAAGAGTCTGATATTACCTTCAATATTATCCACTATGTCGTTGAGGTAGATCAAAAACAAAAGTGATCCTAAGATAGATCCTTGGGGAACACCGGCTGTGACATTCCCCCGTGATGACGTTGCAGGGTTTATACAAACCCGTTGCTGACGGTCATCTAAGTAACTTTTAAACCAGCGAAGTAACGATCCAGTGATACCTATACGTCCAAGCTTGAAGAGTAAGCCATAATGCCATACTTTATCGAATACTTTGCTTACATCACATAATACGACCCGAATTTCCTTCCCATTGTCAAGTGCAGAACTAAATATATGATAAATTTCAGTCCATTGTAGAACTGTTGAGTCAGATGGGAAGAAGCCGAATTGAAGAGATGTAAGTAGAGAGTTACTTCGTAGAAATGCGATAATTCTTTTCAAAATGCATCTTTCAAAGACTTTACTTAGACAACTAAATAGGGTTATTGGACGGTAGTTCGTTGCCAATTAGGGGTTTCCGGATTTGTAGACGGGGACAACGTTACCCTTCTTCCATTCAGCTGGAAAAAAGAGCGGTTCAGCATCATATTGAAGACAGTTGTCAAAGGAGGTGCTAAGCTCGTTGAACACCTTTTGAGAATCTTCGGGCTGATATTCTCGGGGACACATGCTTGGGAGTCGCTCAGAGAGTCGAGCGATTCTTTCACTTTCTCGGGGGTAAGAGTAATCTGACTTATTACTGAGCGATCAGGGCTGAAAGGGGTATGCGGGAGGGAATGACCTTGGTCTTCAACAGATGAGATATTACAAAAATAGTCGTTAAAAATTTGGGCTTTATCTCTCTCGTGTGAGATGAGATTGCCATTTAAAAGAAGGGCAGGGATGGCCGACCGGTTTTTGAAGAGTATATGTCTAAGGGTTTTCCACCACTCAGAGGGATTTGTTGACGGACTATTCAGGACTGTGTAGTAAAATGTAATTTCTGATGTTACTTCGTTGCGTTTTTTCCTAAATTTTCCCCATGACTGTGGGGAATTTATTAACTTTGCTTTGCGATGGAGACGCTTTCTCTGACGTATTAGGCGTCTCAAGTTATTGTGAAACCCTTTCGGTTGTTGGGGTCTTACAGTTACAAGTTTGTTGGGAATGCATTTAGCAGTTGTACTCGTCATTGTTGTGGTAAGATCGTTTGTAACAGAGGTGATACTGCAGTTAGCAAGCAGGTCTGACCAATTGATGTCTGACTATTTAATTCAGGAAAATTCTCATCATCATATGTCCAGACAAGTCGCTTATGAGGTTTAATGTGGGTTTTTCGGAAATTAAAAGTCGCAATAACACAAAAAATGGTACTTGACATAATTACCAAGTAAAGGGTCTCCAACTACTGCAGTTAGAATTGAGAGGTCATCATTTACAAGGATCAGATCTATTAATGATGATGAATTCTCTTTGTAATAGGTCGGTTCGACAACCAGCTGCTTGAGATTGAACTGGTTGGTAATTCGTTGCAGTGATACAGAGGGACCGGCGACCTGGTTATCGTTAAAGTCTCCCATTAGCAAAAGATTTTTAGTATCTGTGTCTAGAACTCTTTCAATAGATGTTTCAATTAAGTTCCATAAATCACTGTCTGAGTTGGGTGGCCTATATACAGTACGTGGAGAGTGGATTGTACCTAAATCACCCGCGGAGTGGAGTTATCACCCAAGCTATAACTTTCAGATTTTGTACATATCGACAAAAAACACAAACAATGTTTCAGCCAATGGACCTCCGGGTTTAACCCGGAGGTCCATTGACTGAAACTTTGCTGGTGCTGGTTATGCTTTGCAGCAGATTTGCAATTATTGCTCGGGTGGAATCTCCACCCTGCGGGTGATTTAGTGATAATACACTCTCCACGTACTGTAGTACACCTACGAGGATCGACCCCTTGGCGGTGTGTATCTGGGCCCATAAACATTCTAGAGAAAGGTATGTCAATATCTGGGCATGCTTTGAAGGGTTTATCGTTTTTGATGTAAATTATTACTCCACCACCTCTTGAGCCCCTGTCTTTTCGCAAATGGTTTTGGAAGTTGGGAAGTAGGATATCCTCACTCCTCACACCTCGAGTAAGCCACGTTTCGGTAAATGCACAAATGTCGTAGAGAACATCTCACAGCTAAGTTTATCTAATTTTGGGCACAGACTTTGGACATTCGTGTGAAGTATGGAGAAACCACTTGTATTGGAAGATGGGTTCCATGAGTGGGAGCTATGAGGGAGTTTACACACGAGCTAGTTGGACCGCGTTTTCTCTCAATGTCACCTGCCACATATAATAGCAGTATTGCCCAACATATGTTAACAATAGCGAGCGCAGACAGCACAGTAAATTTGTGCACATGGGTTATCTTTTTTGAGGAAAGGAGAGAGTGATTCCTCACTCTTGTTATCGGCTGAGTTTGTCGCGACTAGCAAGGCAACTATTAACATTAATCCAGTTATGCCATGAGAGACCAACAGCAACAGGATAGTACTAGAGTAATCAGGCGGTTTTTTACGATACACCCCAGAGCGCGCTTTTGTTGCAAACAAGCCAACTCTCATCCGGTAAATATTTATGTCATCCATTGTTTAGACGTGGGTGGACTATGCACGGCTGAGACTGGGCTAACTTGGTAAAACTCATCACAGGTGAGGCCTATCTCCGAAATGACCGGACTTCGTACAAGTATTGCCGATAAATATGGGGAGTTCCGGGCATTTTCACAAGTAGTTTTGGTCTGATAAGTGTTGCAGAAAGAAGGTCGGGTATAAAAGGAAAAGAGGTAATAACTGGTGATATGTGCAAAGTGAAAGGAACAAACAAATAAGGCAATATGTACATAGATGGATTGTGAAAACACAGGTTGTTGGAATTCCGGTGTTATCACTTTTCTGTAGGCCATCCTTCACACTTTGAGTGTTTTGGGTTTTTAATAAATTCTTAGAACACAACGTTAGTCGCTGTAGCATTCATGACGTTGTTAGAGGTCTGCTAACGTGCACCATGTGCCTGTACTTAAGCCAGGGATTCCAAAGGAGTCCCCAGCCCAATGCAAGGCGGATGGAGCAAACCTAGCACTTGGGATTGCACGGGCCTTTAGCACAAAACAAATCAGTAGGCGAAGTAACAAGGGCTTCAGCGCAATTACAGGAGAATTGGAGAGGGGGGGGGGGGGGTGGGGGTAACCAGGTGAAGGGAGATATCGAAACTTTTAAAGAGAAAATACACGGGAGTTTATCTTTTGGTACCGGATGGTATTATTCTTCACATTGATAGCAATTTAAGACAGACAAATGCTAGGTGTCTTGCGGGGGGGGGGGGTGCTCTTTGTACACCCCTCCCCCTGTATCTGCCACCAAGACCGCAGAGGCAGTCCTGATCAAACCACCCACTTCAATCGACTATAACCTTATCCTACGATTATTCATTGCGTCTTGATTACAATGGGTTATCCCCCGCGTCAACCCACACGTTGGACTCAATGCACCCAGTCTGTCTTTGTCTGATGGCCTGCGAAGGTAGGGCACCTTGGATTTTTTCCTGCACTACACTTGGAAAAAAAACTAGCATCAGCCACATCCCTCGTCACACCACCCGCGTCGCATCCAGTGTGAGCAACAGTCTTTTAGTAAAATTAATTTTTCACCCGAACTCTTCTGGAATAGTGCTTGTTAGGTAGGAGGTGGGAAACGTTGAACAGTGGGAACACAATAGGGCAACGGTAGGCATATTACCGGGGAGCCACGTTCACTTTCTTCTGATCATTTACACCAGCGTCCGCGGGCAGGTCTCGCCGCACAGAAGGAAACGATGAGGTAAGATTTTAAGCTGGTAGGACTATCGATAAGTCTACTTAAAATGGTACGATGTGACCTTCTTTCGTATGTAACGGGAAACGAAATCTTTGAGAAGAGGAAAGAGAATCGACAAACCACTTTGACAACGACTCGGGTTAGCAGGATGTTTGACATCCGTGGAAAGGGAACGACGACAAAGAAAACTTGATTAAACACACATTGGCGGGAAGTGTGTGTGTGTGGGGGGTGGGGGGGGGGGCTAGTAGGTAAATACAGTAAGAGGGATATTTATTTATTTGGATCATGGCTTCCTCACTTATCCACAGCTAGAAAACACAACGACATGTGGAAGATCTGTCTAGAACGTTAGAGTTACAAGCTATCCCCGGTTTGCCCTGTTTCCAATTTTAGAAAACTGAGTAAGATTCGTGACTCTTTCGACGGTGTTGTTTTTCATTTTCACAAAGATTACACCGTCGAGGGACCATGTGTCCAGAACCTTACTCTCTTTTTTCAGCAGCCGCGCTCGCCTGGCTATGTCGGCTCTTCTTTTGGTCAGGTCCTCGTTTAGAAAAACTTTTAGGTCTCGAGAGGTACCACTTGCAGGATTCATATTTTTCAAGGCGGTGCTTGGCCTAAAGAGGCGATCTCTGACGCGATAGCTGTTCAGGCGAAATATAATGGGCCTGTTTGGAGCCCTGGACTTGAGACCAACTCTGTGGCTACGGGAGATGTCATTTAAAGACAAATCAACCCCAATTTGCTTAGCATTACGGAGTGAGTATTTTCGTTTTGGGATTCAGGGATTCCTGTCAATCGCAAACTGTTTCTTCTACCGTACTGTTCAAGGTCGTCAATGCGATCCTCGAGGCTTTGCATTTTGGTATCTTTATCATAAATATGGGCTTTTAGGTTTTCAACCGTTTTTTTCAAGTTTGTTCAACTTTTCGTGGTTATCTCTATTAAAAATAGACTGCATGGGATCTTGAACTGTCGAGTCACTCAAGAGTTCAATAAAATCGTCTTTCATAAATGATATTATTGGTGCTCTGGCTCTGGGAGTGTAATTTTGTGAATCGGGTTCGAACTCATAGTCAGAAAGTCGGGAAGCCGCATACACAGTTTCACTTAGAATCGTATTAGGGTAGTCTACCCCCTCGGTATTTTCATCAAATGTCTTTGCCTTTTTTCCGGTCGAGAGGTGATGGCGTTGTTCCAAGAGAAGAGACCCCCCCCCCCCCCCTCCTCCCTGCATTACGCCCCCGTTTAATTGATGAAGACGCTTCGGCAATTTCGGCATTTTTATCGTCCCCCATAGTTGTGTAAGAGTTATACACTGCTGAGCACGATCAATCAGTCGATCGGATTCAATCAAATAAAAGACAGAAACAATTAATAAGGTGTAAGTTAGGTAATGATGAGCGGTTGAATTGTGCTGCAGATGAGTGTTCACAAAAAAATCAATTGACGGCCTTCAACACTTCAAGGTCCGCTGACTTCATTGACTTCAGCAGACAAACAAGTGGGTCGACTGAGATGATACAGCTAATGATGAAAATATCTGGTGTGGTCTGCAAAACTTTCAATAAATTCCAACAATGGAGATGAAGAATTCTTCTTGAAACCACCCTAAAAAAGAATGCACTATTGTAGGTGTGTTAACACTACCACCAAAATCACTAGTCGATATTAACCTTTAGGTCCAATTATGATTCTGGCTTCAGCTGAGAACAGTTGGGAGCATTACATCAATAATTACAAGGAGAATATTAGCGCAGCCATCGAAATTAAGATGAAAGCATACATACAGTACAATATTCGCCTTTCCAGAGAACAGACACCACAGGATCCAAGAAAATTAGTGTCACCACTACATTCCATGTACGTTGTCTTTAGGCCTGAGGCCGTGATTCAGATTGAGATTCACAGAGGTAGCATCACTAAATTTACCCTCTTGGGACATCATTCTGCTTATTTCCAGACTTGTGAGTGAGCACCATATTCCCAAAATATATGACAATACTTCTCTCTTCCAGGTAAAAAGTTATGATAAGCATGAGACCAATCCTGTGGTGGATCAAGAACCGATGCAGAAAGATTTGGCGGTTGATTGTCATATCACTAGTCGGGATGACGTTAATTCTACTGATAAGACACGAGAATGCTTGGGGGATTATGAAATTAAAATACACAGAACAATCGTGGTATTTCCATAATGTCAGACAAGATTCATGTGATGCGTGTTTTGAGCATAATTATAACCTGCTGATCAATAACAATGTTTGCAGAGAAGTGGAAGAAAATGCTGAAATCATGATAGTAATATTAATATTTTCAAAACTGGAGAATATTAACAAAAGAATGGCCGTCAGGCGAACATGGGCATCTCATTCCAAAAACAACACAGGGATTATAAGGTATGCATTCGTGTTTGGAGGCCAGAGTAACACTGAAAAGAACCAAAAGCTGATGAATGAAAGTCGCCAATATCAAGATATTCTGCAAGAGGACTTTCTTGACAGTTATTATAATGTAACATTGAAGACCATAATGTGTTTCAAGTGGGCAAGTAAATATTGTCAAAATGCTCAGTATCTTATGAAAACAGATGACGATACGTGGATAAATATGCCTCGATTATTGAAGTTGTTACAGAACATTGATTTATCCAACACAGTAATTGGCCATTGTTTTTATTTCTCTCTTCCAAAACGTAATATTGATAGCAAATTTTATATACCAGCGGAACGATATCCACACTTTTTTTATCCTGAATATTGTGCTGGTTCGGGGTATGTCACGAGTATTGACGTGGCAACTAAACTTTACACAGTTTCTAAAGACATTCCATACTTTGAATTTGAAGATGTATATGTTGGGTTGTGCTTGAGTGCAGCGGGAATTCAGCGCCGACATGTTCCAGGATTTAATTATGACCATGTTCAATACCCAAAATGTTCACGTCAGTCAAATGAATTGTATATAAATCACTACATGACACCAGAAAACATGTATCAGGCCTGGAACGAACGCCAGTGTAAAATATAGAGTGTCCGATTTAGGGTCCGATTTAGGAATTTAAAGCAACCAAGCAAAACGTTACCGTACTCCTTTGATGCGGTGGAACGAGAAGGGCAATTGGCGCATTCGCTCGCTCGCACGCACGCTCGCACGCACACACGCACGCACGCACGCACGCACGCACGCTCTCGCGTCAAAGTCGAAATCCTTTCTGAGAATGTGCTACCAGACACAAACAGGATATAAAACATAATGCTTATTGAGTTTACCCAGTTCAAAGCTCATCACTTAGTTTAAATCAATTATGTGTATCTTTTATCAGGTTTGAAACCCATCAAGGTTTAGTAAATGAAAACAATTTTTCGGTGGCATATTAAAAGAAAAAATGTTTCAGTGCCAATGCGAATTTTTAACCTTAAACACAAACAAGCGAGTGCCAGAGTTCATACATGTCAAAAAAAAAACAAGATAGGTTCAATTTCATCCATGTTTATTTATTTATTTACCAAAGGTAAGACACACAATTTCTACATTATGTAAAGCATTTTCCGTCATAAATCTAATCTCCGTCAGTGGATACTCATTCCAACTGATAACATTCGTGAGACATCATAATCTTTGGCACTGTTTACTATTGAATAAAGGAAAAGTTTCAGCGCGCCAAAAGCGCACAGGGACAATATGGTGATTGAAATCTCTTGTGACCCGAATAACTTTATTTGATTCATAACTTTATTGCTTGTGAATCCACGACAGTCGAAAGCGAGAGCGAATAATATTATTTGGTTTGAGTATGCGCACTGGCAGTAAGGTAGTGGGTTGAGATCCCTGTAAACTACGAACTAGAAGATTACTAGGAATTGTGCATAAGTACAAGAATTCAATTGTGTGTTTGCCTAGAGACGTGGGCATATGTATGGTGATACTGAAACCGCAGTTTGATGCTTGTTTTAGTGAAAAAAAAAGAAACCCAAACAATCGCTGGTTTGAAAGCAAGCCCCAGCATATTATCCATAACGGCTACAAAAAAGAAAAAGGTCGACAATATGTGTTGTTCAAAGGTGGGAGTCATCCATCAGCCTATAAGGGAGAGTGGATGTTGAGCCTTGGCCATCTGGTCTGCCTTCAAGGGCAACAGATGACGGAATGATGGCGGAAAGAAAATAAAACACACACCACACACTCACTCCCACACCCACACACCCACTCACAGACATATCTCAGAGGAGTCGCAGGTACTCCTGGAAGTCGAGCGTATTCCTCGCAACAAAATGTGGACTGTTCACTGATCAAACATGCTGTAAATAAATGATAACACCTCCTTTCTGATGATATATACACAAGTTTATTTACATATTACATCTTTCTCTCCATTTTATTTAATAATTAAAACACACAAATAGCCTGTCGTAGTAGACTATGTATTTATAAACCCTGAAACATATAATTAAAATGACACGAGTACCTATAAATAATCAAATTATGGAGGCTAACCCTTTTAGCGAAAAAAGGTAAAGTAAGCGATTCATTGTTGATCTGACTGCCGAACGATCGGTGTTTAACAATGATCGTTCTACAAGCAGAACAACAATTAATAAGCGAAATATAAATAATTTAAATGATCTTACCATTTCGAAAAGACTTAGGTTCAAATAATTTAAATTGTCAAACAAACAGCAACATCCTCCATAACATGTACTCTTGTCAACTCTGAATTTCAAACCGAGATTCCCAAAACAATAGAATTTCCTACCAGAACTACAAACAAGCCAACAACCGACAGAGAGTGAACATGAAGCGAATAACCATTCAACTAACAAAACCAAGATGACTTAAGCCGACGCGCACGAGAAAGCTGTACCTGAAATAAATAATCATTAGTAGATCTGGCCTGTAAAATAAAAAGTTGAATCCATTCTAAAAATGCAATTTGCTCTCTACCACATTCTCCCCTCCTAAAAAATGCCGCCCTCGTCATTTAATGTCGTACCAAATGATATATATTCCTGAAGAGAAGAGAGAGAAGAAAAAAAAATAAATCATTATACCCTAAACATTTTCTGTGTTCTCAATGGAGATTACCATTTGCAACATCTTAAATGGCACAAATTATGAAATCTGAAAATCACATTTTTTTAAAGCATGCAGCACTGAAATATAACTAAATTAATTTTTGTACATTATTAAAATAAAATTTATCACAATCTAAACACAACTCTGAAATTATAAATACAATTTTTTTTTATCTATCTAAAAAAAGAAAAAAACAATTATCTCCCTTCCTTTCCACACTTAAAGACTGAAGAATATTTTATTAACATCTTTCCTGGAATAAAGATGTGAATTAATATTAGAAGAAAAAAAATTCATCTTGAGTTGTGTATTTATGTAAAAAAACATTTGTAATTTCATTTCTCATAATTGCTGCAAATTAAATAAAGTTTAAAAGAAATAAATACCTGATGCTATATTACAATTAAAACATTATTCCAAAATTGTGCTGAAAATTGCATGTAAAGTATCAGTAGACATACCTGAAAGTACCTGTTCGTTTGTAAGTTTTTGTCAGCAATTCTGTTTTATCTACAAACGATAATTTTTGTACTGGATGCTCTACACTGGGAATCTGGCTTAAAACATACTTACCACTTTCAAGCCAGGAAGGAAGTTTTATATTGCGCTGTGATCTGCGAAAAATCAGGACCGGTTAGCCGCCAGTGAGCTAATTTCCGAGCTTGGAGCCATCTGCGATAGCCGACTAAAACTAAAAAACTCCAAACCTTGAGAGCCAAACAAAGAATATTAACCGACTCAATTAAATCAAAAGCCATGCGCAAAATAGGGAACGAGAAGGTGAACTAACAGGCAGATTAACAGCTTAACTGTGGCCTTCTACCAGAAAGGGATGCCTTCACCGATTCAATATAATTAAACAAGAACCGAAAACCATGCGTAAAATAGGGAACGAGAAGGTGAATTAACAGGCAGATTAACAGCTTAACTGTGGCCTTCTGCCAGAAAGGGCTGCCTTCACCGACTCATCGAATATTACATCAAGTTTAAATACTATATAAAACTAAATATGCTCGAGAATAAATAGGGAACGAGAAGGTGAGTTAACAGGCAGATTAACAGCTTAACTGTGGCCTTCTACCAGAAAGGGCTGCCTTCACCGACTCAACTAAAATTACATCACATTTAAATACTGTATAAAACTAAACATGCTCGAGAATAAATAGGGAACGAGAAGGTGAGCTTACAGGCAGATTAACAGCTCAACTGTGGCCTTCTATCAGACAGGGCTACCTTCACTGACTCAGATAAAAATTAGATCATAAGCCTATCCAATAACTGCATTAAACAAAATGTGCTATTTTTATTTTTCATACTTTACATATTCTATTGAAAACTAATTCTGCCTTCTTTTAAGCAGGTACACAGAAGATACTTTTTGACCAGCACCCCAATAACCGCTATGGACACTATAACCGTTATGGAAACTGTAACCCCCATGGTTCCTGAACATCCTCCACTCCATCCCTAAAAGTGGCCCACCACTTCAAGGGAGGCGAGCGTTGGTCCTGCGTCCCGCCTCTGCCCCTTTTTGTAAGCGCATCTTTTGTCCCAACCCAATAGGATTATAATGCAGGCCTGCCCCCGAACCAGGGAAGTTCGGGTCTTCTTTCTGGTGGTCCCCGAAAGGGGTCGATGTTGTTTTCTTTCAAAGACGTCCTGCCAAACAAAGACAGCCTGAGGCTGACTATACTTGCCAGTGATGGCCATCACTCAAAATCATCTCCGAAGTGGCAGACTATACTTGCCTGAAATCCCAAAACCACTGCACCCTCGGGGAGAGGTAGTACCTTTGCGAGAGGACCCAACCTCCCACACTGGTGCTCACCCGAGGGTTCAACCGACATCAGTCAAGGAGACCATCACGCCGCAACCGGAGACACCTACCGAGTACCTGAACCTTTTCCTCAATCAACACACCTAGACATGTGAAAACAAATCATATACAGTCACCGAGGGTCGAAAGGGGCTTGCTCCCCAAAACCGTCCCTGCGCGCCTTTGGCGCGTGGAACCATTTCGTTCGTCATCTGGTGGAGGTCTTCGTTGCATCATTTACCGGCTTGCGAACATTCAGAGTCAGACGACAAAACGCTCGACAAATATTTTACAAATCAAAGGTAATTTCCAAGCGAAATTGGAACGAAAACAACACCATATGCAGTGACCATGCACTAACAATTACGCAACGTCAGAAAACCACAATTATTCGATTTTATATCGAATCCTGGCTCTGTTACTATCCGTACTACAAATACGATGAGCGTTCTATGATTGTTTACATGCAAAACGTACGTGGGTGACCACACAGTGGTATTTGAAGTATTGGCTTATAGTAAATATACCGTTGTTCACGGCACTAAAACAAGTTTGGCTTACACAAGGAATACATTGGATCAATCCCAGAATGATATATTACGGTAGTTAAAATTATTAAAGTGTGCACCAATATCCACAGTAAACATGACTTTGTCAGTATTTTAACAACCACCCGAATACAGAGTATTATCACCAACAATACTAACCTGGCTTCATTACCATCCAGATGGTGAATCTAAAATACCTAATGCCCTCCATGAAGCAGACCATCCATCTTTGTTAATAAATATTTTGCTATCGTGTTACGATGTCTTTGGAGTTGATTCCACATATTATTGTCACAGTACAATATTCCAATAGAATACCACATTGTGTGACTAACTGTACACTCTAAAATCAGTTGGGTTAAAAATTAACCCAAATCAATTGGGTTCATATTCACTCAACCCAGTCGATTTGGGTTAATTTTTAACCCAACTGATTTTAGAGTGTATGCCTAAATAATCTTTATGTATGTACATTTATTCTGAGTTCTTGGAGCTATTATTTAGTCAGATTATTTGTACATCAAGTAAGGTTATCTTGGCATCTCGTTTAATTATCCAAACTCCACCCTGAACATCTACTCCTAATTTTGGTATATCCTGGTCTAGGAAGTGGCCCAGCAATATAAAGGGGGTAGTCTGGAAGAGTGACCCCAAGTCCAAAACAGATTCAGCCATATACTATCAGAAGCCAGAAGAGAGAGAACACTGCTGTATTGTAACAAAGAAATTATCCTGGTAACCAGACACGAATCAGCTCATAATCTATCCACATAAGATGAGCTGAACTTACCTCTATATTATTATTTATGGTGTATCCAAATACTAGAGGTAAAACTTACCTGAAGAACCACTATCCAATATATCTATAGGAAGAGGTGAATCAGCCCTTCTCAGCACTCTACCAGTATATTATACATATATATAAACACTGCAGGGCTCAACATAAGCGGTGTCGCGTCGCTTTTTGCTATGCAAAACTTGCAAAAAGCTATACAATGTTCAATTATGTATAGCATTTTGCGATACAGGATAATCAACTGCAGCCTATTAGGCTGCAGTTGATTATCTTGTATCGCAAAATGTAAATGAAAATTTGCAAACAAATTTGAAAACTAGTTCACTGATGCTTTACTTCTGATTGTGGAATATTCCATGCATAACTCAGATAAACTCCCCATCAAGCATCATTAGCAACTTCATATGTGAGATGAATTCTATTGGTTTAAATTCTTCCTGTTTTTACAACATTTTGCATAAAATGTCCATTAAAAATAACTTCAAGCCCATCAAATTAAAAATCCCAACTTCCATTTTGATAATTCTATTAAACAACCAAGACGCCAGTTGAAAATATCCAAGTCCATGCAACATCTAAAGGCAGTTCAGCTACAAAAAAACATAGTAAATGTTTCATGTGTTGCAGATCATTTGGAAATGCCCAGAAATGGATGGAAACTAGTCTATCCACTTAGAAGAATTCAATACAAAACAGCATAACATAACTCTGGTATACAAAAATAGCTATGCAATTTTTACAAAATGCTATTCATTTTTTGGAAATGTGTAGCATTTTGCTACGCAAAGAAACAAAGTTATTTTGAGCACAGATAAACAGAACCGTAATGTATTACCATCTCTTTAACATATATTAAAGGGGGCCGAAGGTTAGAGGACGTTCAATTTTCAACGGGCGACCCACGTCTCACAATTTCATTATAACGGGTTTAGCTTCCCTGGAGGCCTGGCCGGTTACAGTATTTAAAGGGAAGGGAACACACGTCAAACTGGACCCCCCAACTGGAGTTAATGTGCAGTGGGCCGAAAAGGGGTTATATAAACTGGAAACTATGCTAGTGACAATTTCAAAACTGAAAAATCGCTTTAACCCTTTTCCCAATGTAACGGCCGAAACCGGTCAGCGCTATTCTCAAAAATCGCCAATTAATTTTCATCATTTTTTCATTTTTTGTCTCTAAAACATAGGTTATGACCCCTCATTGGAACGAGCTCGCCGAGCTCGTTCCAATGAGGGGTTATAAACTATGTTTTTGAGACAAAAAATTAAAATAATAATTATTCAAGAATTTTTTTGCAAGTGTCGTTTGATTTTCATGTTAGGTAAAGGGTTAACATGTTAACACCCAAAGACTATGCGCTGTATATTTTTGATGACAATTCAGTACACGTGAACGAAGAAGTTAGACAGAGACTTTTATCAAAAGGGTACATTCTTGTTATTAAATGCGGGAGAATTACAGGTGACATCCAGGTAAATGACACACATCTTCATCATCACCTCAATACAAGATACCGAGATCTTGAGAGTGTGCTAATGCTAGATCAGCTCCGAGCTAATCCAGATAAAATCCCAGCACCGAGCAGGGATGAAATGATGAATTTGCTTATATCGGCTTGGGAATCTACCGACCTTGATGTAGAGGCTGCATTAAAATCCAATTTCATTTTGAATAAGCTTCATGGTGCCGAAGAAAGGGTGTGTGTGGTGGGGGGGGGGGGGGGCTGGATCGGGCTAATGGATGGTCGTCGGTATGAAAAATTTTAAATTTCAGGGTCCCAAAACCCCCATTTACATGCATCTGAGTGGATACTTTGAGATTTTTCAGGAGATGTGTTTGAGATTTCACACTTTAAAAAACCATACAGGTGAAGTCTATTTATCAGCTTTGGTCGTAACGACCAAAGCTGATGAATAGACCTCACCTGTATGCTTTACCAGACGTTTACAGCAATTATACTGTCTGTGGATTATCTTGTCTTGGGGTGGATTTGGCACTTGTATGTCTGTAAGATTACGATCTACTTCAGTTAATCGATTTTTTAACAGACTGTACACATTTTAGCGTTTGCTGCCACTTACTGCAAAAATGGCCCCAAATCCATCGAAACTGAACCAGTGCGAGAGAAACATTGAAGGCGAAAATGTGTGTGTGTGGGGGGTGTGGTCTGGTTCCGCCCCTTGTTTTACCAGTCATTTGTTGTGTTAAAATATATGCACACAAAAAAAAATGGCCGGGCAAAAAAAGTAGACAGGCCGAAGCCCCCCCCCCCCCCTCCCACCCCCCCCCCCCCCCCACCCACCCCCCAGTTCCGTCGCTCCTGTCGTGTCTGATAAACTGTATCCGCTGTTCGGGCGCGAAATCCGAGAATTCGGGGAAGAGCTTTTAAAATCTGATCCATCATCCGACGAAAAGAGTTTGATCAAGACGATCACATTACCAGGAGTCACAATTAAGGGTTTAGTTGATACTAATACGAATGATGTTCCATCAGACGAGGGGCAGATGATGGGGAAGACCTGTGTGAGGTTGGGCCATTAGATGAGGAGAGTGAGGAAGTAACTGAAAGTCTCTGATGCCAGTAATGGAAAACAGTCAAGTCAGGAAACCAGTACTAATAAATCAAATGCCGAAATTGACTCATACTTACCTGAACTTTCTGACTGCGATGACGAATCGGTAAGAGGAGATGTAGAATTCTTGAATGAAATGGGGTTAATTCTCAGAAGGCAAGATACATCTCGTTTATTTCTGCCATATTTGAAGTAGTTACTGAGCTGGAGGTATTTATGAATTTCAACAACCTCCCAACGTGGGGTATTTGACGACGAGCCGCGAAGCGGCGAGGTGTTGCACCACATTGGCAGGTTGTTCAAATTCATGAATACCGACAGCGAGGTTAGTAACTTACTCACACGCCAATTCACGGAACGCACGGACCCAAGTATGGTAAGTGAGTGCAGGTGTTCAAGTGACGCCACTTGACACCTAGTCTACTTTTCTATCGGGTATTTCACGTCTCTTACCAACCCTGAGAAGACAAAGGAATTGGTGTGTCAGTGCCAGTTTCGTGACACGTCTACCCGTGCAAGAAAGAGTTTGAAAAAAGTGTGTGTTATATGCTCGCGAAAGTGAAGAATTTAAAAAAAAACATTGGAAATTCGGACTCACCTGTCGCAGGTGATATATGTGATGACGATAAATCTCCCAATGTCTCCGAGTAGAAACCACCCTCTTCCGATATTGATCAAGTTGACGACGAAGCTAACGCGGTTACTAGTGCTGTTGCTGGAATTAACTATGATGTTTGCTCCTACCTTTTGATTAGATCAGGAGGTCACAATTTACCAGCATGTTAACTGGTAGAGTGCTGGTGTGAGTGTGTATTTGTTCCACATATTATATGTTCCATCCAGAACAAATTACTATATAAGCAAAGTTCTTGGGGATAAATATTATGTAATATTTATTCCTCGCCTATAATAATTTCTCCCTTATAAATAAATGTATTAAATTTAATTGTTGAGGTAATAATATTATAGTTCTGTGTACAGATAGGTCATGTGATCAGACACACACGAACACTATTTTACCCTCAATTAATGCAGCAAGAAATAATATCATAGTTCTTTGTGCCAGTTAGTCATGTGTTAAGACACACTTGAATGCTTTTTTACCCTTCAAACAAAAGTCTGTTATTGCTCAGGCAAGGACAGTTTGGACTTTGTTCCTGTTGAATACGTAGTGAATTATTGAAATGGATTCTGAAGAATTCAATAAAATCTTTACTTATCTGAATGAAAGGACATACATTGAAGGTAAGAATTTACCAATTATGCATTATTAGATTCCATTTTAATGTTATTTTTTGAGACACAAGCATACAGTGTTATCAACAGACGAAACTTGGCCAAATGATTTCTGCTCCTTCCAGGGCATATAAATCTATTTATCTTAAAAATATATATTCCAATACAAACTATTCACACCTTACCAATTTTGAATTTTATGATCTTAAGAATATGCTAATATCTAATTTCAATTGTAAATATGAAAATGATATTCCATTATGGAACTACCCTTACATAACAAACATTCCAGTGTAGAATTTCCTCGGCTTAACTAACATTTATTTCAATATGGAACTTCCCTTATATAACATATATTCCAATATGGAAATTCCCTTACAAAACAAATATTCCATCAGGGAACTCCACTTATTCTTAACCGGAACTTATGTTTGCATAACACATATTCCAAATTTAAATTTTCCTTAAATCATACTATAATTTGAGCACTGTTTGTCTGTGTGTCTATTTGTCTGCCTACGCCTCCCATTTCTTATGGAACTATAATTTAAATTCCAACATAACATTTATTCCTAGGAAATTTATTTATATAACAAAAGTTCTAGGGAGAAATTTTATTACATAATATTTTATCCTTTATGTTGGACATTTCCTTATGACACTGGATAAAATATTATATGATGACAGTTCTCATTGGAACTTCTTTTATGTGACAAACTTTCTTTGGAACAAATATTACGCTGGAAATTATATTCCATCACACTGGAAGCCCCCATATTTGGGCTTTATTCTGAAGTGCAGGTGCTGCAACTTAATGGCTTCATATTCTTTGGATGTGCGTCGTATTATTTTTGAATTGAAATTATTTAATCTGTGAAGATTTGCCTTGTTATAATTTATGGGGGAGTGCCACTAGCCACTCTCCCATAAATTGTAACAAGACAAAGAGATGTGGACAAATTTAGATGACCAAAATAATTTAGCACTCCACCAGTTAACAAGCAAAAATCCTCTGAGCTGTAGATTTTTTGAGCTGGCTCCAGGATGTGAGTGATTGTACAGGCCATGCAGTGAAACGGGGGCGCGATGGCTCAGTAGGTAGAGGTGCAGGCTGCAAGTCCTCGGTTCGAATCCCATCTGCGGCAACTGCGTTGTGTCCTTGGGCGAGACACTTCACTCCCATTGCCCATGTGAGGGCACGGTGACGTCGTGTACTAAGGCGTACTGCACGTCGATGGTGCACTTGTCTTCAACCAATGCTAACCCTGCTTGTGTGGAGTTGGTATGTTCGGGAGCTGACAGTTGTTCGCCGTTGCTCTGTGGTTCTCTCCGGGTACTCCGGCTTCCTCCACCCGTAAAACTGTCACGGCCATGGTTAGCCATTATGCAGAAATATGTGACCTTAAACCCCAATAAATATAAATATGCAGTGAAACTCTAAACATTCAGCCAAACGATATTGAGAAAGTGACAACTGATCAAACTGTTGTATCTTCTGGCACTAGGAGTGTCCTGTTCAAGTTTTAGTCCCTGGTGGGGGGCAATTTGCTTCCTATCATTTTTGTTTGTTTGTTCGATTGAAAAATGTTAGTTTGTTTGTTTGTTCGATTGAAAAATGTTAGTTTGTTTGTTTGTTCGATTCAAAAATGTCAGTTTGTTCGTTTGTTCGATTGAAAAATGTTAGAATATTTTTAACCCCAAATCACGCGAAGAGTTAAGAGAGTAGAAAACTCCATACTCATATGTATGTGAGATTGATTGAACTTTTACGCCGCTTTCAACTAATATGGTTATATCACTACTCTAATCATCATTGCAGTGAAGGGACGTCTGCTCCCTTTAGCGTTTACAAGAGAACATATGTGCGACAGACTGAATATGGAATAGAGCTGGTGACGTATCGGCGGAGGATATGAGTGTGTGTGTGTGGTGCGCACCCCCCCCCCCCCACCCCCTCCTCAACGAGCAGAAGTATAATAAACTTTTAAAAGTTGGAAATTCGAGGATCAAAATTCTGTACACCCCAGTTGGCGTTTTATGAGTACACTAACCACCCCCCCCCCCCCCCCCGCCTCCCCACACAGCTTGAAATTCCCTAATCGTGCATTGAAGAGAACTAGACAGATTTCAATTCACAGTAATGACTTGTTTAACCCTTTACCTAACATGAAAAGCAGACGACACTTACAAATAAAATTCTTGAATAACTAATTTTTTTCCATTTTTTGTCTCAAAAACATAGATTTTACGAATCCTCATTGGAACGAGCTCGATAGGTATATAATAATGAAAATTAATTGGCGATTTTTGAGAAGAGCGCTGGCCGGTTTTGGCCGTTACGTTGAGTAAAGGGTTAAGTCACTTTTGCTGGAAACTTAACAGCAGGGCCGCCAAGAGGGAGGTCGGGCCCAGGGGCAAGCTACTGAGTGGGGGCCCCTTGGCAGTGGCGGATACAGGGGGGTGGGGGTGGAATCTTGCAGATGCCGAAGGAATGTGCCGCGAGTGCCGAAGGCACGAGCTTTGTAGAGGGATCTGGGGGGGGGGGGGGGGTTGTCCCCCCAGAAAATGTTTGAAATGAGCGATCAAATGAAGCATTCTGGTGGCTTCTGGAATGAAAATCCTCTTGGTTTTTTGAACGGGAAAATTACCGTTTTAAACAGCATGTTTCAAAGTTTGTTTCAAATTTCTGTCATACGTTCAAGACAGAATTAGAGAATTTGAAATATGCGCTTCAGAACCGTTCACTGTAATATCGCAATGTTTACAGTCATAGCCGACTTATCCCCATGAGAACATTGCGATCTGCCAGCGTTTGAAAGTCTTCAACAGTAAGCCCCCTAGAAGTCTAGTTGACATGCTAGACAAACACATTTTCATTATTTTTTCATTTTTTGTCTCTAAAACATAGGTTATGACCCCTCATTGGAACGAGCTCGCCGAGCTCGTTCCAATGACGGGTTATAAACTATGTTTTTGAGACAAAAAATTAAAATAATAGTTATTCAAGAATTTTTTTGCAAGTGTCGTTTGATTTTCATGTTAGGTAAAGGGTTAACATGTTAACACCCAAAGACTATGCACCGTATATTTTTGATGACAATTCAGTACACGTGAACGAAGAAGTTAGACAGAGACTTTTATCAAAATGGTACATTCTTGTTATTAAAGGCGGGAGAATTACAGGTGACATCCAGGTAAATTACACACATCTTCATCATCACCTCAATACAAGATACCGAGATCTTGAGAGTGTACTAATGCTAGATCATCTCCGAGCTAGTCCAGACAAAATCCCAGCACCGAGCACGGATGAAATGATGAATTTGCTTATATCGGCTTGGGAATCTACCGACCTTGATGTAGAGGCTGCATTAAAATCTAATTTCATTTTGAATAAGCTTCATGGTGCCGAGGAAAGGGTGTGGGTGGTGGTGGTGGTGGGGGGGGGGGGCATTGGAGGGGGGGGGGGGCGGGCTGGATCGGGCTAATGGATGATCGTCGGTATAAAAATTTTAAATTCAGGGTCCCGAAACCCCCATTTCCATGCATCTGAGTGGATACTTTGAGATTTTTCAGGAGATGTATTTGAGATTTCGCACTTTAAAAAAGCATACAGGTGAAGTCTATTTAGCAGCTTTGGTCGTAACGACCAAAGCTGATGAATAGACCTCACCTGTATGCTTTACCAGGCGTTTACAGCAATTATGCTGTCTGTGAATTATCTTGTCTGGGGTGGATTTGGCACGTGTATGTCTGTAAGATTACGATCTACTTCAGTTAATCGATTTTTTAACAGACTGTACACGTTTTAGCATTTGCTGCCACTTACTGCAAAAATGACCCAAAATCCATCGAAACTGAACCAGTGCGAGAGAAACATAGATGGCGAAAATGTAGAGGGGGGCCTCTGGTTCCCCCCTTGTTTTACCAGTCATTTGTTGTGTTAAATTATATACACACAAAAAAACATGGCCGGGCAAAAAAAGTGGAGAGACTGAAGCCCCACTCCCCCCCCCCCCCCCCCCGGTTCCGCCGCACCTGTCGTGTCTGATAAACTGTATTCGCTGTTCAGGCGCGAAATCCAAGAATTCAGGGAAGAGCTTTTAAAATCCGATCCTACATCCCACGAAAAGAGCTTGATCAAGACGATCACATTACCAGAAGGAGTCACAATTAAGGGTTTAGTTGATACTAATACGAATGATGTTCCATCAGACGAGGGGCAGATGATGGGGAAGACCTGTGTGAGGTTGGGCCATTAGATGAGGTGATTTCTGATGAGAACAGTGAGGAAGTAACTGAAACAGTGTCTGATGCCAGTAATGGAAAACAGTCAGGAAACCAGTACAAACTAGAAACTGTTTTAGCACACTAAAACATATGTCGCCCCTTCTTTTCTATTTAATGCACTGCAAATTATATATACATGAATAATATTGACAATCATACCACATATCTAAGGTCTAGCTAAAAAAAAACCCAAGTATGTCCCAACTTCCCCTTTGGGGAGCGGGGTTATAAATATCTATGATCTAGCTCAACATCCACATGTCAAAAAAACCAAATTCTGGTCTGGACAATTACTCCCTATTTAAAGTACGTAAATTTGATCTTGAGGTCAAGGTCACATGAAGGTCACATGATGGTCATGATGACATGGTCTCATTGTGATACATCCACATGTCAATCATCTAAGTCCTAGGTAAAAAAAACAAAAAAGTTCTGATCTGGACAATTATTCCCTATTTGAAGTACATAAATTTGACCTTGAGGTCAGAGGTCAAGGTCACATGCAGTTCATCAAGGTAGCGGACATGCAGTTTCATGGTGACACATCCACATGTCAAAAAAAAAATTCTGGTCTGGACAATTACTCCCTATTTAAAGTACATAAATTTGACCTTGAGGTGAAGGTCACATGAAGGTCATGATGACATGTGGTCTCATTGTGATACATCCACATGCCAATCATCTAAGTCCTAGGTCAAAAAACAAAAAAGTTCTGATCTGGACAATTATTCCCTATTTGAAGTACATAAATTTGACCTTGGGGTCAGAGGTCAAGGTCACATGCAGTTCATCAAGGTAGCGGACGGGCGGTTTCATGGTGACACATCCACATGTCCAAAAACAAAATCTGGTCTGGACAATTACTCCCTATTTAAAGTACATAAATTTGACCTTGAGGTCAAGGTCACATGAAGGTCATGATTACATGTGGCATGGGGTCTAATTGCGATACATCCACATGTCAAATATCTAAGTCGTAGGTCAAAAAACAAAAAAGTTCTGGTCTGGATAATTATTCCCTATTTGAAGTATATAAATTTGACGTTAACGTCAGAGGTCAAGGTCACATGAAGGTCATCGAGGTAGACGACATGCGGTCTCATGGTGACACATCCATATGTCAAATAACCAAGTCCTAGGTAAAAAAACAAAAAAATTCTGGTCTGGACAATTACTCACTATTTGAAGTACATAAATTTGACCTTGAGGTCAAGGTCACATGAAGGTCACAATGGTATGCGACACACCGGCTCATGGTGATACATCCACGTGCCAAATATCTAAGGCCTGGCTCAAAAGACAAACAAGTTTTGGTCTGGAAAAAGTTTCCTTGAAAAAAGCACAAATCTGACCTTCAGATCAAAGGTCAAGGTCACATGAAGGTCACAATGGTACGCTACACACCGGCTCATGGTGATACATCCACATGCCAAATATCTAAAGCTTGACTCGAAATACTAAAAAGTTCTGGTCCAGACAGTTTCCCTTAAAAAAGCTCATAAATCTGACCTTCAGGTCAAAGATCAAGGTCACATGAAGGTCACTATGGTACGCTGCACACAGGTTCATGGTGATACATACACACGCCCGAGTATCTAAGGTGTAGGTCAAAAGACAAAAAAGTTATGGCCCGGACAAAGTTTGTGTGATGTTTCCCCTTTTAAAAAACACATCAATCTGACCTTCAGGTCAAAGGTCAAGGTCACATGAAGGTCACTATGGTACACTGCATATCGTCCCATGGTGATACATCCACATGCCAAGTATCTAAGGTGTAGGTCAAAAGACAAAAAAGTTATGGCCCGGACAAAGTTTGTATGAGAAGAAGAAGAAGAAGAAGAAGAAGAAGACGAAGAAGAAGAAGAAGAGAAGAAGAAGAAGAAGAAGAAGAAGAAGAATATGCACTAAAACAATGTGCCTCCCTTCTGGGAAGGGGAGACACAATAAATCAAATGCCGAAATTGATTCATACTTACCTGAACTTGCCGATTGCGATGACGAATCGGTAAGAGGAGATGTAGAATTCTTGAATGAAATGGGGTTAATTCTCAGAAGGCAAGATACATCTCGTTTATTTCTGCCTTATTTGAAATAGTTTCTGAGCTGGAGGTATTCATGAATTTCAACAACCTCCCAACGTGCGGTATTTGACGACGAGCCGCGAAGAGGCGAGGTGTTGCACCACATTGGCAGGTTGTTCAAATTCATGAATACCGACAGCGAGGTTAGTAACTAACTCACACGCCAATTCACAGAACGCACGGACCCAAGTATGGTAAGTGAGTGCAGGTGTTCAAGTGACGCCACTTGACACCTAGTCTATTTTTCTATCGGGTATTTCACGTCTCTTACCAACCCTGAGAAGACAAAGGAATTGGTGTGTCAGTGCCAGTTTCGTGACACGTATACCAGTGCAAGAAAGAGTTTGAAAAAAGTGTGTGTTATATGCTCGCGAAAGTGAAGAATTTTAAAAAAAACATTGGAAATTCTGACTCACCTGTCGCAGGTGATATATGTGATGACGATAAATCTCCCAATGTCTCCGAGTAGAAACCACCCTCTTCCGATATTGATCAAGTTGACGACGAAGCTAACGCGGTTACTAGTGCTGTTGCTGGAATTAACTATGATATTTGCTCCTACCTCTTGATTAGATCAGGAGGTCACAATTTACCAGCATGCTAACTGGTAGAGTGCTGGAAGCCCATATTTGGGCTTTATTCTGAAGTGCAGGTGATGCAACTTAATGGCTTCATATTCTAAGGATGTGCGTCATATTATTTTTGAATTGAAATTATTTTGTCTGTGAGGATTTGCCTTGTTATAATTTATGGGAGAGTGCCAAAAGGCCAGTAGGCAATCTCCCATAAATTGTAACAAGACAAAGAGACGTGGACAAATTTGGATGACGAAAATAATTTAGCACTCTACCAATTAACAAACAAAAATCCTCTGAGCTGCAGATTTTTTGAGCTGGCTCCAGGACGTGAGTGATTGGACAGGCCATGCAGTGAAACGGGGGCGCGGTGGCTCAGTAGGTAGAGGTGCAGGTTGCAAGTCCTCGGTTCGAATCCCACCTGCGGCAACCGCGCTGTGTCCTTGGGCAAGACACTTCACCCCCATTGCCCATGTGGGGGCACGGTGACGTCGTGTACTAAGGCGCACTGCACGTCGACGGTGCACTTGTCTTCAACCAATGCTAACCCTGCTTGTGTGGAGTTGGTATGTTGGGGAGCTGACAGTTGCTCGCCGTTGCTCGGTGGTTCTCTCCGGGTACTCCGGCTTCCCCCACCCGTAAAACTGCCACGGCCATGGTTAGCCATTGTGCAGAAATATGTGACCTTAAACCCCAATAAATAAATAAATATAAATATGCAGTGAAACTCTAAACTTCAGCCAAACGATATTGAGAAAGTGACAACTGATCAAACTGTTGTATCTTCTGGCACTAGGAGTGTCCTGTTCAAGTTTTAGTCCATGGTGGGGGCAATTTGCTCCCCATCATTTTTGTTTGTTTGTTCGATTGAAAAATGTTAGTTTGTTTGTTTGTTCGATTAAAAAATGTTAGTTTGTTTGTTTGTTCGATTGAAAAATGTTAGTTTGTTCGATTGAAAAAATGTTAGAATACTTTTAACCCCAAATCACGTGAAGAGTTAAGAGAGTAGAACACTCCATACTCAAACGTATGTGAGATTGATTGAACTTTTACGCCGCTTTCAACTAATATGGTTATATCACTACTCTAATCATCTTTGTAGTGAAGGGACGTCTGCTCCGTTTAGCGTTTACAAGAGAACATTTGTGCGACATACTTAATATGGAATAGAGCTGGTGACGGCGCTACTCTAATCAGTATTGCAGTGAAGGGACGTCTGCTCCGTTTAGCGTTTACAAGAGAACATTTGTGCGACAGACTTAATATTGAATAGAGCTGGTGACGTATCGGCGGAGGATATGAGGGTGTGTGTGTGTGTGGTGCGCACTCCCCCCCCCCCCCCCTCCTCAACGAGCACCAGAATAATAAATTTTTAAAAGTAGGAAATTCGAGGATCAAAATTCTGTACACCCCAGTTGGCGTTTTATGAGTACACAACCCCCCCCCCCCCCCCCCCACACACACACACAAATTCTTGAATAACTAATTTTTTTCCCATTTTTTGTCTCAAAAACATAGATTATGAATCCTCATTGGAACGAGCTCGACAAGTATATAATAATGAAAATTAATTGGCGATTTTTGAGAAGAGCGCTGGCCGGTTTTGGTCGTTACGTTGAGTAAAGGGTTAAGTCACTTTTGCTACAAGCTTAATAGGTGCCCCCCCCCCCCCCCCCCCCCCCCCGCCCATCACCACTAACTGGTACCATAGTTAGTTTGATACGATTAAACGTCAGAAGCATGGCTGGACGTGTGGGTAACTATCTGAACACTGACGTATATTTTTTAGGGAAAACAGAAGAAGAGTTCACTAATGCTCTGGGAATGGACTTCTGGGATTAATCCTGTAGAAGCTCCATTTATAACAAAACAAGAAATTATAGCAAAGCTATGCAAAAAAAGGACGATGAAAAAATCCAGCGCTGCGAGTAACTACCTGATGATATTTTTTATATTTTAAAGTTTTAATCTCAAATGGAAAGGATAATCTTCCATGTCATGCTTACAGAGTGCCAGTTCAAGGTTCAGGATGGCAGTTTCCTGAATGCAGAGATTGCCTCCGATCCAAGGTTATACCACTATACACTGCTAAAACCGTATTTCTCAGAATTCCTGTTGTAAAATTTAGCATTATAGATGAGAGTGAGCCCATACCGACTGAGTAATGTTACAGTAGCTATAAGTAAATGAAGCCTAAACTAATCAAACAGTTAGAAAATGAGAACACACAAAGGTTAGAAAAAGACAGAAATTAACATTTGACAATTCCACAGCTGGTCCTTTTTAAAAATGAAACCAAACGTTGAAAGAAATATTTATAAACTTTAAAGACTTATGCAGTGTTGTTGATTTGGAAACACGAGGAGAGCTGAAAACAACAGTTCTAAAAATGGCAAGAAGAGTTATTGTACTCACTCTTCTGAATTTCTTTAAGAGTAAAAATATTTTTCATAATTTTATTGATGAGAAATAGAATTTACCTTACACGAGTACTATAGTGACTGTAGAACTAGTCTATTTAAGAAATTCATTGACAATCCCTTCTCCCTTTGTTGAAGAATTGCTTTCACTTCTTTGCAGTTACTGAATGCCCACATGGAGAGGTTAATGCAATTCGTAAATCGATTGATTGTCCATATCCAAGGCCTGCATAAAGTAACCCTTTACCCAAGGAAATGGATATTTTTTTACATTGTAATTTTTTGCGTCCAAAAGATAGCTGATGACCACTCATTGGAATGAGTGCATTGTGCTCGTTCCAATGTGAGGTGATAAGCTATGTTTTGGAAGCACAAAATGAAAATTTTTAGTTATACGAGAATTTTTTTTTACAAATGCTGTCTGCTGCTACTACCATTAGCTAAGGGGTTAATCGCCCCCCAATGAAAAGCGAAACAAACTATAAACAGTAGCATCATTGAATATTAAATGCACCAGGTGACTATATGGTGCGATTTGTTTTGTCAGTATGTGCAATACGTAATGCCAGTTGTAAAACTTCATTCAGTAATACATATAAATATCATTATTGTGTGACGTTTTGTTTTCTAACCAATCTTAATTCATTACAGCAAGATTTGCCCAAAAGATGTTCAGAACATGTCGAAAACGCACGAACAGTTCGGAACGTCTGCAGATGCACTTCATCTGTCAGTGTTAATTAAAATGACACAACCGTTTGCAGGTATATGCTTTACACCTCATTTGCATGTTTTAATCAGTGTGATGGAGAAGCGCGAAAAAGAGCGCTGCTCGTTTCCATTTCAGAAGCGCAAAAAATTGCAAGTGCGATAAAGCTCCACAAATCAACAACACTGATTATGTGTCAACCAACATGGTTTAGATCCCTAGTGCATTGTCGGTCCATAGATTGAATTTGTTCAAAATTGACCCGATAGGTCGGCACGTAGGGAGGCACGTTGGTTGCTAGGGAAACAAACTGACATCATTTCCGACTCCTTGGTTTGAATCCTTGATGCATTATGGCCCCACATATCAAATTTAGTCAAAATGGGCCCAGTAGGTCGCCCGTTGCTAGGGAGGCACGTTGGTTGTTAGGGAAACCAACTGACACCATTTTCGATTCTTTGGTTTGGATCCCTAGTGCATTGTGGTTCCATATTTCAAATTTGGTCGCCCAAGAGGCCGCTCGTTGCTAGGGAGGCACGTTGGTTTGCTATGGAAACAAACTGACATCATTACCGACTCCTTGGTTTGGATTACTAGTGCATTATGAGTCATATATCAAATTTGGTCAAACTTGCCCAATAGGTCGCCTGTTGCTAGGGAGGCACGTTGGTTGCTAGGGAAACAAACTGACATCATTACCGACTCCTTCGTTTGAATCCCTGGTGCATTAGGGGTCCACGTATCAAATTTAGTCAAAATTGGCCCAGTAGGTCGCCCGTTCCTAGGGAGGCACGTGGTTGTTAGGGAAAACAACTGACACCATTTTCGATTCTTTTGTTTGGATCCCTAGTGCATTGTGGATCCATACATCAGATTTGGTCGAAATTGGCCCAAGAGGCCTACCGTTCCTAGGGAGGCACGTTGGTTGCTAGGGAAACCAACTGACATAATTTTCGACTCCTTGGTTTGGATTCGAAGTGCATTATGGGTTCATATATGAAATTTGGTCAAAACTTGCCCAATAGGTCGCCTGTTGCTTGGGAGGAACGTTGGTTGCTAGGGAAACAAACTGACATCATTACCGACTCCTTTGATTGAATCCCTGGTGAATTATGGGTCCACGAGTAAAATTTAGAAAAAACTGGCCCAGTAAGTCGCCCGTTGCTAGGGAGGCACTTTGGTTGTTAGGGAAACCAACTGACACCATTTTCGATTCTTTGGTTTGCATCCCTAGTGCATTGTGGATCCATATATCAAATTTGGTCGAAATTGGCCCAAGAAGCCGCCCGTTGCTAGGGAGGCACGTTCATTGCTAGGGAAACAAACAGACATCATTACCGACTCCTTGGTTTGGACCCCTATTGGATTATGGGTCCATATATCAATTTTGGTCAAAATCGGTCCAACAGATCGCCTGTTGCTAGTGGTGTTGTGTGTTGCTAGGAACGTCACGTGATGTAGTAAATTAGTCTGACTTCCAGTGTATTATGTGAGAATATCTCAATAGCAACCCCCCGCCCCCTCCCCTGTTACTTCCCTCAACTGATGGTTCACTCACTTTACCCAATTGGTATCCGAACGTTCCTTTCAAAACAATTATATTGTCCCTTTTTGTTCTTGGGAAGATTCATTCTCGTAAAGTCTCTTCTCGGGCGTTCCTTCCGGTGAATAAAAAAAGTGTTTATAATATAAAGGACTCTCGAGTTCAGACGCTTCCGGCGTATAAACTCGTGCGCCTACGGCGCAATCGTCCTTTTAAAAAAAATTGTTGGACGTGTTGTCCCGATATATGACACAGAACCGAGAAGGGTGGGGGCCCCGAGCCCAGAACTTTGGTTGGCGGGGGGAGGGGGGGAGATGTAATTGACAATTTGGGAGGGTCAGTTAGCTGGAAAAATATCACGAAGCGTGAAAAAATAATTCAGATCCAGCATATCTTGACAAATAAACAAGAAAATAGAGCAGTGCTGTGCAAAAAAGGACGATGAAAATATGCCAATGCAGTTTTACTGAAAAGACGTGATGTCAACATTGACCTGTATGTTTTTATTTGCAATACATTTTGGACCCGTATACCGAATTTGGTCAAAATCGGCCCAGTAGTTAGCCCGTTGCTAAGGTGCTGATCTGGTTGCTAGGAAGTCACGTGACGTCAACACTGACCTATCTGTTTTCATTTGCAATGCATTTTGGGTCCGAATACCGAATTTTGTCAAAATCGGCCCAGTAGTTAGCCCGTTGCTAATGGGGCGCTCTGGTTGCTAGGGAAGTCACGTGACGTCAACATTGATCTGTCTATTTTCATTTGCAAAGCATTTTGGGTCCGTATACCCAATTTGGTCAAAATCGGCCCAGTAGTTAGCCCGTTACTAAGGGGGAGCTCTGGTTGCTAGGGAAGTCACGTGACGTCAACATTGACTTGTATGTTTTTATTTGCAAAACATTTTGGGTCCATATACCGAATTTGGTCAAAATCGGCCCAGTAGTTAGCCCGTTGCTAAGGTGGCGCTCTGGTTGCTAGGGAAGTCACGTGACGTCAACATTGATCTGTCTGTTTTCATTTGGAAAGCATTTTGGGTCCGTATACCGAATTTGGTCAAAATCGGCCCAGTAGTTAGCCCTTTACTAAGGGGGAGCTCTGGTTGCTAGGGAAGTCACGTGACGTCAACATTGACCTTATGTTTTTATTTGCAATGCATTTTGGGTCCGTATACCGAATTTGGTCAAAATCGGCCCAGTAGTTAGCCCGTTGCTAAGGGGACGCTCTGGTTGCTAGGGAAGTCACGTGGCGACACCATTGACCTGTCTGTTTTCGTTTGCAATGCATGTTGGGTCTATGTATCAAAATTGGTCAAAATTGGCCCAGTAGTTTGCCCGTTGCTAGGGGTCTGCTTTAGTTGCTACGGTCGTCAAGTGACATAATCAGTGACCCATTAACCCCCCCCCCCCCCCCACCCCCCACCCCACACACACTCAATATATTAAGGGTCCCTTGAGACTATGAGGGTGAAAGCAATGGTGGAGAGCCATCACTTGTTCTAGCGTCCGAGTATCCTTGAAAAAATGTAACCTTATTTGTCCCCGGTTCCTTTGGGAAAAATCCCTAAAAGTTTAATCAGCCAGAGTCATTCTCGTGAAGTCTCATCTCGTTAACTACTTCCTACGTTAAAAAAAGTGTGAAATTAGTATAAAGGACTCACGAGTTTCGACGTCGGCTTCATCTCCGTCTCAACTCGGGCGCCTTCGTCCTTTATAAAAACACCAAATAATCTGTTCACACTGAATGTTTGAAATATCAACCATTAATAAAGTGTAAATCACAGTTACCGCCCGTGATTTACACTTTACTGTCGGCCGAAATATCCGACATTAAGTTCAAAATTACGAATGAATAAATTAATGTTTAAGTGTAAAGGTAGCTTGAATCAGGGAAGTAGCTAAGATTTCTTATGGTGGTGGTGGGTGGGGGGTAATTTTGAAGTGGGGTTTCAATTAGAATTAATGATATTTTGGTGGAATTTACCCCCAGAAATTGCCGGCCTTTGTTCAATACCGTGCTGCTGTTACAGTACAAATTCGCATTAAAATATCACCAAAAGAATTCATTTGGAACGAATCGCCGCAATGCTCTGAAAAAAAATTGTTGGACGTGTTGTCCCGATATTTGGGACGAATCGTCCGGGTTGGAATTTTGGGACGAATCGTATAAAACACAAAAAATAAAATTAGGACTTTCCGGCCATGTTTGGACTAGAAGCCCCCCCCCCCCCCCAGCCCCCCCCCCCCCCCCACCCCCCGCCAGATTCGGACATCTGTGCCATCAGTTGAGAAGTGGGCTGTATCGTGAATGGAGCTATGTACTTGACCAACGGTTGTAATTTTGGACACATGATCCTTGAAGTAATATCTATTAGATCGCCTTGACGTGGAAAGAATTGCGCAGCCAAAAGCTATAAATGTAGGTCACTGGATAGTCACTGCGGAACTTGCAAATTTTAAACATGCTGCTAAAAACGTCATTTTGGCGGCCGAAAAATAACGTGATATTTTATCCCAAAAGCTGCCAG
This sequence comes from Pictodentalium vernedei, assembly GCA_031216915.1. NCBI lineage: Eukaryota > Metazoa > Mollusca > Scaphopoda > Dentaliida > Dentaliidae > Pictodentalium > Pictodentalium vernedei. The sequence continues at coordinate 38,920,855 of CM062294.1, forward strand.
AAATCTTCATTTAATAACAGATTTCAAAATTTCTTGGTGGGTTGCCCCCCCCCCCCCCCCCCCCCCAATCATCGTTCGTGCCTTCGGCACCTGCATCAGTATTCCGGCACTTCTGAAAAGGGGTGAGGTGGGCTGAGAATGACCCCCCCCCCCCCCCTCTCCGGCTCCGAATTCCTCTCCTCGGCCCTGGCAGTTCATCGTCCTCTTCATCATATTCAAGACCAACCGATTTGTGTCCACACCCCAGTTTTCCTCTTCACCGTGTTGATTAAAATGGAAAACAAAACACAAAACACTGAAAAATTGCTTCTGAAACGCACTTTATTTCTACACTACTGTACCTGAACCAGTTTGTCGATTTCACAAGTAGTACTTGCTACAGTGTACATATAGTCATGTATTGAGTTGTAACTCAAATAACAGATTTTGAATAATAACACGAATGTCAGAAAAAAAACTCCCTTGGTGTTTCCACCCTGTACTATTATTCCGCCCTGTAATATTATTTATTTTCGCCAAATGTTCCGCCCTGTACTATATTCCACCCTGTACTATTATTCCGCCCTGTACTATTATTTGGCACACAAGAGTATGGATTATGCCAAAAACGTAACGAAACTGAAGTATCGTTATGGAGTTTTCTTCAAGGTGAGCGCTTCAGGCCCCGGGGGGCCTCTTGTTTTTATTTGCCATTGCTCAAAAACATCAGAAACAAGCTGACAGGCTTTGGTACAAGTTGTCCAATTTTGGGTACAAGTTAACAGCTGAGTATAGTTACGAATCCTCTAATTATGGGTGAGACTTGAGTGGTATGAGCTGCCTTGGGCGTAAGTTGAATTTGTCCTGATATATTCGGTTTCTCAATGCTTTGTACTCTGGTCATTTTGTACAAAACCACCGGGATACAAAGCATAAAAAAATCGAAGGTTTTAGCACAAACTATAAAAAGCAAATTTACGAAACATACTGCGCAAAATGCTGGCCTACACGAGCAAACAAGTGGATGAAGTAGTTAAAAGAAACACTGAGTCATTTCGTGAGCAGATCACTGATGAAATGCTTATGTTTTATGAGGACGTAATTAGGAAGGCAGTAAGAGAAACCAGAAGAGACCTCAGGGTGGGAACAATCCAGAAGGACATAAATGAATACCTCGAGGGAAGCACATTGAAACTGATACCTCCTCAATTCAACAAGTCAACAAAAGATGCTACACTTGAAAGTGTAGAGCACGACGTCACATGTCTGTGCCAGACATTCAGCAAGCAGAGGAAACTGTATTGGTCGAGTTAGTATCTCCTTCTGCTTCTGGCTACCAACCCCAAAAAGTAATCCTAAGTCAAGAAGGCGAAACCCTAGGCAATCAAGTGGAAGAGCCTAGTATTGTTGAATATAGATTAACTCTCTAACGTGATAAAAAAAGCCAGGAAACCAAAGAGGGTAAGATATGACTGGAGACAATAAGGCTAATGCATGCATTGTCGACAGGTGTAAAGTGGCAGGTTTTATGCGCTCCGGCAGCCTGAAGCAGTCGATTTTTGACGAAGGGGTAAAGGGACCTACAACCCATTTTATATCTTGAGAAACACGCCTCATAAATATTCAGGCCGTGGTGTGTTCGTGCATTTTGTTTTACAATTAATAAAAGTTCTCATCTGATATTGTATTGACAACTTCGGCATGAGTTCCAATTTGTCGATGGGGATCACCCTCTTGTTCTTGTAGGAGCAGAATGTATGATATTAGCATCGCGCAAACGTTTCTGCTTTCATATTAGAACGACTTAAACAAATCGCTTATACAGGATACTTTGAGTTACTGCAACAACTTCGTTTTGTTATAATAGCTAACCAAGACATTTCGACTTATAATTTGTCTGATTCTTCTCACACCTCATAAATATTTAGGACGTGGTGTGTTCACGCAGTTTGTTTTACAATTAATAAACTTTCTCATCTGACACTTGTTATTTGGTTGACGACTTCAGTATGAGTTCCAATTTATCTGTCGTGATCGCTGTCTCGTTCTTGTAGGAGCAGAATGTAGGCTTTTAGCTTCGCGCAAACGATTTTGCTTTCATATTAGACCAACTTAAACAAATCGCTCATACGGGATACCTTGAGTTACAGCAACACCTTAAGTTTTGTGATAAAAGCTGACCAAAACATTTCGACTAAAAATTTGTCTGATTCTCACAGATAATTACAATTAAGAATGCATTATGCATTTATGCTATCTTTATTCTGTTCTGTAGATGCTGTTACTACATCCGTCCTGGATGCAATACTAGAGAGGGACTTGGAAAAAGTAAAACTTGAGATTGGTCTCGAGATTAGAAGTGTTGTTGAATACAGAATTGATAGCTTAAGAGGTGAAAATAATTGGCATCCTTGAGAAAAATGGTGAAGAGTATACAGAAAGAAAAATTGTCTTTGAAAGGAGAGTTTGCTGGCACAAGTGGATGAAGAAGTTAAATGAAACACTGAGTCATTTCGTGAGCAGATCACTGATGAAATGCTTATGTTTTATGAGGACGTAATTTGGAAGGAAGTCAGCGAAACCATCAGAGACCTCGAGGTGTAAAAAAAGAGGACATAAATGAATACCTCGAGGGAAGCACATTGAAACTAGTAGCTCCTCAATCCTACAAGTCAACAAAAGATGCTACCCTTGAACGTGTAGAGCATGACATCACAATGTCTGTCCCAGACATTCAGCAAGCAGAGGAAACAGTACTGACCGAGTTAGTATCTCCTTGTGACTACCGATCCCAAAAAGTAATCGTAAGTCAAGAACGTGAAACCATAGGCGATCAAGTGGATGAGCCCAGTATTGTTGAACATAGATTAACTCTCAGAAGTGATAATAAAGCCAGGAAACCAAAGAGAGTAAGGTATGACTGGTGACAAAATGTTAAGGCTAATGCGTTCATCGCCGACAGGTGTAAAGAGGCAGGTTTTATGCACTCCGTTTTTAGTTGATCTTTTACGAAAGGGTAAAGGGACCTACAACACATTTTATGTCTTGAGAAGCACGGATGGTTAGCTATTGTGCAGAAATACAGTACAGTCGCCGTGGGCAGTCACTTTTCCACATGTCCACAGTGGGCGCCCACTGGTTTTCCACAAAAATCATTTTGATACCAATTTCTGCGAACTTCTGTGGGCATGTAGTTCTGTGGGCAAAAGCCTGTGGACTTCTGTGGAAAAGATTACTGAACGATGATAATGCCAGACGGCAGTGTCCACGTAATTAATCTGAAACACGTCTGCCCACAGAAATGTAACTGGAAGTAATTTTTAACACATCTTGATAGAATGGAACGCTGTTTAAATTTTTTTTATTTCTTTATCATTTCAATTTGCAAGCACAGGTATATGGTCATTTTTGTATTTACAAAAAGAAAAAAATGATAACTTGTCAAAATTACGTCACACATTCTCAATCTGAAAAGTGAATAGCACAACCCACACTCTGAAAACAAGACATACAGTGACAAACCCATGTCGATTGCGAACGAGTGCTTTGAAAAAAATGTGTAAAAAAAGAAAAAAATAGTTGAAAATAAAAGAGTGCGCCTGGAAATATCACTGATATGCAATCATGTATTGATATGATCTTTCTGTTAAACCAAATCTGATTTTCGATCGACTGTTGAACAATTCGTTCGCTTTCGCTGACAACTCTAAGCTCGGGCATGAAGGGGAACATTCAGCTTCTAGAATTTTTGGCCTGGAAATATTTTGACAAAGGAACATCAGCCCGGGGAAATTAGCGCCCAGTACTCAGGCCCATTTATTTATTTATTTGTGTTTAATGTCATATATTTATGCAGAAAGAGGCTAAGCATGACAACACCCCAGGCCTTGAACCCTTTTCGGGTTCTGATAATAATTTAAATGAAAGTGTCAATGACACTGTAGCTCAACTTGACAAACTTCAACTTGGTAAGTTATAAATAAAAATGGCAAAATTGAAGATAATTAGTACAAATGTTACTTTTTTTTTTGCCAGTGGCAACAGTTTTTGACAGAAACCCGAAGAAAATCGATAGCTCACATCTAGAGGTCTCCCCAAACAAGCATGCCAGGTTTCAAAGCAATCCGATCATAAATGTGCCCTGTAGTGTGTACAAAAGGGAAATATTGTGGTCTGACTAGACTAAGTTCTAAGAACGTTGGCCGTGGCAACATTTTTTGACGGAAATGGAAGAAAATCGATAGCTCCCATCTAGAGGTCACCGTAAATAAACACACCAGGTTTCAAAGCAATCTAATCATAAATGTGCCCTGTAGGGTGAGCCAAAGGGAAATATTGTGGTCTGACTAAACTAAGTTCTAAGAATGTTGGCTGCAGCAACATTTTTTTATGGAAATTGAAGAAAATCGATAGCTCCAATCTAGAGGTCACCGCAAACAAGCATGCCAGGTTTCAAAGCAATCCGATCATAAATGTGTCCTGTAGGGTGTGCCAAAGGGAAATATTGAGTCTTCTGACTAAACTAAGTTCTAAGAACGTTGGCCGCGGCAACATTTTTTGACAGAAATTGAAGAAAATCGATAGCTCCCATCTAGAGGTCTCCCCAAACAAGCATACCATGTTTCAAAGCAATCTGAGCATAAATGTGTCCTGTAGGGTGTGCCAAAGGGAAATATTGAGGTCTGACTAAACTAAGTTCTACGAACGTTGGCCGTGGCAACATTTTTTGCCGGAAATTGAAGAAAATCGATAGCTCCCATCTAGAGGTCACCCCAAACAAGCATGCCAGGTTTCAAAGCAATCCGATCATAAATGTGCCCTGTAGGGTGTGCCAAAGGGAAATATTGAGTCTTCTGACTAAACTAAGTTCTAAGAACGTTGGCCGCGGCAACATTTTTTGACAGAAATTGAAGAAAATCGATAGCTCCCATCTAGAGGTCTCCTCAAACAAGCATACCAGGTTTCAAAGCAATCTGATCATAAATGTGTCCTGTAGGGTGTGCCAAAGGGAAATATTGAGTCTTCTGACTAAACTAAGTTCTAAGAACGTTGGCCGCGGCAACATTTTTTGACAGAAATTGAAGAAAATCGATAGCTCCCATCTAGAGGTCTCCCCAAACAAGCATACCATGTTTCAAAGCAATCTGAGCATAAATGTGTCCTGTAGGGTGTGCCAAAGGGAAATATTGAGGTCTGACTAAACTAAGTTCTACGAACGTTGGCCGTGGCAACATTTTTTGCCGGAAATTGAAGAAAATCGATAGCTCCCATCTAGAGGTCACCCCAAACAAGCATGCCAGGTTTCAAAGCAATCCGATCATAAATGTGCCCTGTAGGGTGTGCCAAAGGGACATATTGAGTCTTCTGACTAAACTAAGTTCTAAGAACGTTGGCCGCGGCAACATTTTTTGACAGAAATTGAAGAAAATCGATAGCTCCCATCTAGAGGTCTCCTCAAACAAGCATACCAGGTTTCAAAGCAATCTGATCATAAATGTGTCCTGTAGGGTGTGCCAAAGGGAAATATTGAGGTCTGACTAAACTAAGTTCTACGAACATTGGCCGTGGCAACATTTTTTGCCGGAAATTGAAGAAAATCGATAGCTCCCATCTAGAGGTCACCCGGTTTCAAAGCAATCAAATCATAAATGTGCCCTGTAGGGTGTGCCAAAGGGGAATATTGTGGTTTGACTAAACTAAGTTCTAAGAACTTTGGCCGCGGCAACATTTTTTGACGGAAATTGAAGAAAAGTCGATAGCTCCCATCTAGAGGTCACCCCAAACAAGCATACCAAGTTTCAAAGTAATCTGATCATAAATGCGACCTGTGAGGTGTGCCAAAGGAAATTGTGGACGTACGTACTAACGTACGTACGTATGTACGCCGACGGACGAGAAGTGATGGCAATAGCTCAGCTTGACTTTGTCAAGTTGAGCTAAAAATTATTCGGGCAAATTAGTAAAATTGCACTTCCAATTAATTTCGTTTTTTTTAACCTGGCCCTATCGATAAATTACTTCGGAATTATTCACTAAAAAGTATAATATGAAAGTCACACTTTTTAGTGAATGACGGAGAAAAGCCCTGGTGGAGAAAAGCCCTAAGGAGAAAAGCCCTGGTCATTTTTGCAACAAAGGAGAAAAGCCCTGGTCCATTTTTTCAAGGGGTGGAGAAAAGCCCTGGTTAAATTTTTTTTGACTATTTTCGCAATTTCCTTTGGTTAATAAACAAATCCTAGAATAACTGAAGATTTTCAATTTTGGTCTCAGAAACATAACTTATGACCCCTCATTGGAACGTGCTCATCAAGCTCATCCCAATAAATCTTTAGTTATTCTAGAATTTGTTTAATGTTGTCTGAATTGATATTTTTGTACTTAGTGGTTGCCACTTGGAGTCAACAGGGTCGCAAAACAAAAAAAAACGAAATCCATTATTTATTTTTTAACTTTTTTTGTGACACATAGAAATTTGAACATTTAAATTTTTGTTTACTTACATCTAATGAAGTGTATTTTTCTGTTGTTTTGTTAAGAATCTACTTGTAAATGATTCCTGTTTAATATAAAGCAGCAGGAGAATAAATTGCCTCTTATCTGTTTAAATTACCTTTCAGTACTGTCAACGTTTGCAAAACAATTACCAAATATAATTGTTGTAAACACAGCTCATTGTGTTGAGAAATTCAAAAATATTATCAAAACATCCCTCTGCTGTTCACTTGTCTTAGACTACCACCTGTCCACGTTTGTAAATTAATTAATGTTATTGTTGTAAACATATTGAGCCAAGCCAAAGTCCATTGCAGCTTTTACCTGAATTAAAATAAAAGTGAATGGAAAATAAAAAAATAAAAAAAACACAAAGAATGGAAAAACTAGACATAAAAGGTGATTACTGTACAAAAAAACAGGCAAAACAGTAAAAAAATAAGAAAAAGGAAAACAATGATTAAAATATGTGATTTCATATAAAAAATGAATAAAAAAATATGAAAAAAAATGAATCAGGGCTTTTCTCCACTCCATGCAAAAATGGACCAGGGCTTTCCTCCTCAGATGCAATTTCAGGGCTTTTCTCCTTAGGGCTTTTCTCCACCAGGGCTTTTCTCCATCAGAGCTTTTTTCCGTTCATTTTTTCAATGGATAATTTCGGAGTAATTCTGATAGTTCAGCGTACAATTTATTATTTATTGGTGTTTAAGGTCACATATTTCTGCACAATGGCTAACCGTGACCGAGACAGTTTTACGGGTGGAGGAAGCCGGAGTACCCGGAGAGAACCACCGAGCAACGGCGAGCAACTGTCGGCTTCCCAACATACCAACTCCACACAAGCAGGGTTAGCATTGGTTGAAGACAGGTGCACCATCGACGTGCAGTACGCCTTAGTACACAGCGTCACCGTGCCCCCACGTGGGCAATGGGGGTGAAGTGTCTTGCCCAAAGACACAACACGGTTGCCGCAGGTGGGATTCGAACCGAGGACCTCTCGGCTTGCAGCCTGCATATCTACCAACTGAGCCGCCGCGCCCCCAGCGTACAATAAAAATGCATCGTCAAATTAATTTCGTTTTTTTTAAATATTTCATTCTGTGGCGGCCTCATTTGAGTTAATTTTCGGGTTGGGGGGGGGGGGGGGCACTTCTCTTTAATTGAGTAAAAGGTTAACTGATTATTGGGCCTTCTCACCCCGGAACCAGTGGCGTAGAGGATCGGCCCGCATTGCGGGGGGGGGGGGCGGCTAGAAGGGGGACCCCCGTCTTGAAGGACGTCTCAAAGCTGGAAGAGAGAGAGAGAGAGAGAGAGAGAGTAAAAAAGAGTAGAGGAAGAGAGATAAATAAACGATAGCAGGAAATGATGACAGATAGAATGAAATAAACAAATAGATATGAGGAATGAAAAAAAACAGAAGGAGTAAAGTGTATTGTTGTCTCATGTCAAAGTGAATGCAATGTGGTAATGTGGCGACTGCTACACACAGACTCGACTCGCTGGCAAAAAAAAAAAGCTAACGTCGTGACTAGTTTCAGTTTCAGTGTTTTAGTTTCAGTTTCGCGTCCACTTGCATCATTCTTATTCTTAGAATCTATTATCGATTCATTTCTGTTTACTGATTTTGAAATCTCTGCTATTCATGCCATCAAGCGTATCTGGTGATCACGTCATTGCCCAAGGTTGCTATTACCACTTAACACAGAGTACTTGGAGAAAGCTTCAAGACTTGGGCCTTGTGAATTTATATAAAACTAATATATAAGCAGTATATCTCAAGTTTGTTGGCGTTATAAAAATCCAGGCCCTTGTATTATTTCCTGGAATGAATATGGGGAGCTCCCCAAATTCCAATAAATAATACAAGAGCCTGGGTATTTTTTAACGCCAACGAATTTGAAATATATGTGGTTTTTAGTGCTGACAAAACAAATCATTCCACAGTATATCTCAAGTTTTGTTGGCGTTAAAAAAATCCAGGCCCTTGTATTATTTCTCGGAATGCATTTGGGGAGCTCCCCAAATGCATTCCAATAAATAATACAATGCCCTGGGTATTTTCAAAGCCAACGAACTTGAAATATATGTGGTTTTTAGTGCTGACAAAACAAAATCTGGCATAGTATATCTCAAGTTTGTTGGAGAACAAACGATCTACGCCACTAAAGTTGTGAATTGGTATCAAAACACAACCTTTGAAAATAGGATTGGGAAAGCAATAAACTTTGTACAGTGCAAAGGATAATCAGTTTAGATGGAAACCTCGTCACATCACAATATCATAAATCATGGATTAACATAAATGGCAAAGTAACTAACTATGCGCAAATAAAGCTTTCAAGGATCCAGCTGATCCCTGCTTTCTGGGTACCATCTGCCCAGACAAGAATCTGGAGATTATGCTCGCCACTCCGCTGGAAAGTGCTCCTACAAGTATTGTGACCCCGTCTCCCAACAAAAGCAAAAGAAAGAAATCAATAGACCTAGAGAGTGAGTTGGTGGAGGTGGTGAACGGACAGGGCTTTTTTCACACCATTGACCGGCAGGTCAAGAAAGTGAGGAACTACCCTCCACCCACCCCTTCACCCAAAGCACTCCATACAAACAATGAACTTCAACCAAATCACCCGGGCCCCCTCCCACTCATGGAAACACCCTGGACAACAGTGGTCAAAAGGAAGAAGGTAAATACCAACATGACAGCCAACAGCCAAAATCAAAAGGGAGGGCAAAATCAGAAGGGAGGGCAAAAGCCTAGCACCCCCGCCAACTGTACCAATAACAAAACCAACAGCACCAGGGAGGGCAGGGGGAACAACCCGCCTAACCTCAGTGCGATTATAACTAGGGTCCATCCCGACACTCCCAGAGAAGCCATTAACCTTAGCATAAATAACAACTGCAAATGGGAGAGATTCCACTCCAAAGCCACGGGCAAGGTCACGTGGAAAATTAAAGTTACCTGCCCCGATAAGGAAACTAAGGTAAAAATAATCAGAGATGGGATCCACATCAATGGCAGGTGGCACGCTGGGGAGGAATACAATACCTCCCCAGCGCCCATACAGTGCCACAAATGACAAAAGTTCGGGCATATGGCCAACAAATGCAGAGGGAATCTAACCTGCATGAATTGCGGAGAATCACACCTCACCAAATCATGCAGGCTAAAGTCCCCCTCTTGCCCCAACTGTAAACTTTCACTTTACAATCTAGTGAGATATACGAAGCTATGAAATCATTAAGGGTATCAAAAGCGTCTGGTCCCGATCTTGTCAGTCCTCGTCTTCTCAAAGAGTGCAAATCATCCATATGTGAGCCTCTCACAATCTTGTTCAATGTGCTATTGAATAACTCATACTTTCCTCAACTGTGGAAAAAGGCAAATGTATCCCCAATCTTAAAAAAACAACCCTCAAACTCAATTGCTAATTATCGTCCGATATCATTACTTAGCTGCGTGGGTAAAATATTTGAAAAATGTGTTTTTAAACGGTTGTGGCAGTTTTTGGTCGATAATAATGTACTTAGTCAATTCCAATCAGGTTTTACGCCGGGTGACTCGACTGTCCTCCAGTTGACCGACCTATATGAGGAATTCTGTCGAGCCCTTGATGAGGGCAAGGAGGTTAGGGTAGTTTTCTGCGACGTCAGTAAGGCTTTCGACAAGGTATGGCACGTTGGTCTTATTCACAAGCTGGAGAGAATCGGTGTCGCGGGTGAACTACTGTCGTTCCTAAAATCATATCTTTCAGATAGGTCACAACGGGTAGTAATAGGATCCGATGCCTCAACATGGAGACCTATTAATGCTGGTGTTCCGCAGGGCTCGATACTCGGTCCCATATTGTTTTTAATCTATATCAACGACATTACTGAAAACTTATTCAGTAATATACGTCTATTTGCTGATGATACTTCCCTGTATTTAATAGTAGAGAATCCCGTGCAAGTCTCAACTTTAATCAACCAAGACTTGGCCACAATTGAACATTGGGCCAAGACATGGCTGGTAGAGTTTAATCCCCATAAAACAGAGAGTATGTTGATATCGCGCAAAAACACCCCTGTTGCCCACCCACCACTATTCTTTAGTAAAACGCCGATGTCTGAAGTAAAAAAACACAAACACTTAGGAGTCATACTAAACAGTTCTTGTACGTGGGACGATCACATTGACCACATCTGCTCCAAAGCTTGGGTTCGTTTAGACTTATTAAGAAAGCAGAAATTTAACCTCGATCGGGATGTCCTAGAAAAAATTTACTTTGCGTTCATCAGGCCATTACTCGAATATGCGGATGTTGCCTGGGACAACTGTTCTGCAACCGAAGCTGAAAGATTAGAGAAAATACAGATTGCAGCTGCGAGAATCATAACAGGGGCAACAGTTAGTTGCAGTAAGCGTCTACTTAATACTGAAACACGCTTGGACTCTTTACAAGAAAGACGTCGTAAACACAAATTGTTACAATATTTCAAAATGTACCATCGAATGTCGCCCCCGTATATTGCCAATAAGGTCCCTCCAACCATCTCATCATCAAATTTATCGCAAAATCTTCGGTCATGTAACAACCACAGAATTCCTTTCTGTCGGACACAATTATATCAGTCTTCCTTCATCCCCAGCGTTACGAAGCAATGGAATAGCCTGCCCATGTCTGTGCGTGAAAACTCTTCATTGCCCAACTTCAAGATATTTTTAAGTGGTGGGAACCAAAGACCTCCTAAGTTTTATAGTGGTGCAAAGTCCCGCAAAGCTCAAATTTACCACACCAGGTTACGTCTGGGTTGCAGTAGCCTCAACTTCCATCTGTATTCAAATCACCTGTCGCCTATCTCATTATGTCAGTGTGGGGTGTGTGAGACCGTGGAACACTATCTTCTCCACTGCCCAGTCTTCACAAATGTTCGTGATAATTCCATTAAGCTACTACCATTCCCAATTGACGTACCAACACTTCTTTTTGGATCTGAATTTTTGAATAACCAGGAGAACCAGCTTGTTTTTGAAGTGGTTCACGACTTTATTTTATCAAGTGGACGTTTTCGCTAACTGAAAATCGCATTTCTCCAAAGATGAATCTTTCTCTGATCTCTTTTAAGTCGATCACACTGTAAAACACCTCTACCCCGTCCCATTTCCAAGTAAGTTGCATAGGCTGCATGTAATAATAGCTGTTACGATTATATAGGCAATAGTCATTGTCTTCAAGCTGGTTTTTCTGTTTTTCTGTCGTTTCTTGTCTCACTTCCCTTTACTCTTCTTTCCATCTTTCTTACTTTGCTCACATTCATGGTTTAAGCATTATCAGGTATAGTCGTCATATGTTCTGACAACTCACACTTAATTTCCTTTGCTTCAAGCTAACTTTGATCAGACTATTAGCCTTGCACTGGCTGGGGAATCGCACCCATGCACTGTTGTGTTCGTGGATGCGAGGCCCCACCCAGTTAGCTGGACATCTGCTCAGACTATATTATAATTTTGAATATGGGTCATGATCTTAGGTAGCTTTGGACAAATTTAAGTAGTGTTTTTACCACCTCAGATAATTGATATATTTCATGGTTTAGGGAGATGACGCACATAAGCTTTCAGCTTTTTGTCAAATCCCTCTGTTATTCTGCTACTCTACATTGTTGAACAAATGTTATATAAGATATCTCATCCAACTTCTTTACTGCTTGTAAACATTTTGTTATATATGACATCTTTAAAGAATAAAATATTGTTTAAACCAACTGTAAAGGAAGCCATCCTAGCAGCTACCGGGGGTGTCCTCATTTTAAAAAAGTAAAAACCGCCATCCAGCTGAAAAACCTAAATCTCATCAAGCCTGACAATGCGTCATCTCCTCATACTGTCAGCCCCCTTATCGCCGGATCCCTTTACTCAGTACTAAGTAAACACGTCAAAACCAATCTGTCTGACATCTGCCAAGATGTCAGCCGATCGGCGTCCAGACTTTTCAAGACGCATATTTCGGAATCACTAATCAAAGCCGCTATCAGCTCAGACTAAAGCACCTGTCTAACCAATATCTAAAGCACCGCTACTAATTCCCGACCCTCGTCATGAATAAGCTACAAATAGCCGTGTGGAACGCTAGAAGCGTTAATAACAAAAAACTCCAAATGGGACGATACTTCGCAGATACAGACATTATCTGCATCTGCGAAAGTTGGCTTCAACCCAGCAAAAACTTCTCAGTAAGCGGGTTCAGCACTATTAGAAGAGACCGACTAATCACCACAGGTGGCGGCTTCGCTCTTCTAATAAAGCAGAACGTCAAAACCAAAACCATAAAAACTAATCACCTCGATGCAGAGGTGATTGCAACTGAAATCACTGTTGACAATAAAAACATCGCGATTGGTTGTTATTATAACGACCCAAGCAAAATTGTTTCTGACACTGTCTTTGAATTCTTTACGAGGAAATACAAACACTGCATTTTCCTCGGCGACTTCAATGCCAAACACCTGTACTTTGGCTGTAACAAAACCACCCCTAACGGTGAAGCCCTCCTTGAGATCACAAAAAGCATAACCTTCATGTGGTTATGAAGTGTGAATACTACTCACGAAGAGAAGAAGAAAATTTTCTGCTCGGAACTGTTTATAAGTATCTTTTTAATATTAGTTTTTATTTCAGGGAAGTTTTTATATATTTAGTTTTGCAAGTGTGTTTGGGAAGGATCGTAGGGTGTAATAAGGAGATTTAGTTGAGAGGTTTTGCCAATTTTGCCGTTTGTTTACCTTAATTACCTTTTTTCGTGTGTGTTTGTTGCCCTGATGTTTTTGTCGTTTTTGGTCATTGGATTCTGTATATTATTTGTAATCATGAGTGGTAAGTGCACGACGGGTGTTCAGACGGAGGTAAGTATGGGTGTTAAGGGAGGTCTGAGGGAGGTGAGTCGAGGGGTGCAGGTGGGGGAGAGTGAGGATCCGGAGGCATGCAGACAGTGTAATATGAGGTATGGTGGTGGTCGGTCAATGGAGGGTAGGGGGTATGTGCGAATTGCAGGGATATTTTACAGTTGTTAGAGAAGTGTGTTGGATTCGAGCGGGAGATTGCAGAGCTGAGAGGGAGGTTGGGGAGGGCTGGTGTATCTGGAGTTACCCCGTTGAAGGTTACCTACGATGGTGAGGTGGAAGGTGGGTGGAAGGTCGTTGTGGACTCAAGGAGGAAACTGGGAAGCAGGAAACGTGGGGCAATAATGCTTGATGTGGGGGGGGGGGGGGTCAACTGAGGAGGGGGGTTCTAGTAGGAAAATTCGGAAGGTGGCGTCAGGTCAGGGCTGCGTCGAGTCCGGAAGCCAGAGTCGGCGTAAGGCTGCCAAGGTTGCTAGGCGGTGTTTAGAAAACAGGTTTAGTGTTTTAGACTCTGATACCCCTGGGGACGAGAGTGAGGGGGGAAGTTTGGGGGGTGAGATGGTTGTCGATGATGATAGGCCAGTCGGGGTAAGGAGGGCGGTCAAGAGAAAGAGGGGGCCAGGAGCTTGCAAAACGAGAGGAGGTGCAGATGATATAGGAACTGGGGCCAGAAGAAGAAAATTAGTTGTAGCGGGGAGCAGCATTGTACGTGGGATTGACAATGTAGTTTGTGGTCCTGATAGTTCCAATCGAACAGTCTTGTGCTTTCCAGGGGCGAAGGTGGAGGATCTCAGGGACCGGATAGATGGCATTGTGGCAGGGTCAGGACCGGAACCGGTAGTGGTGGTCCATGTGGGGACCAACAATATCAGGGAGAGAAGGTCAGTAAGATTGGTGGATTCGTATAGAGGCTTAGTCGGCAAACTGCTAAGTAGGAATGCAAGGGTAGTCGTATCCGGGGTCCTTCCTGTCCTTGGAGGTGGGGACGAACGGAACTCAAGGATTTTGGCGCTAAATGAAGAGTTAGAGGACTACTGTGTTGATCTGGGAATTCCCTTTATCGACCATTGGGACACGTTTTGGGGCATTGGGAGCATGTACGGGCGTGACGGGCTGCATCTTAGCAGGGCGGGGAAACGGGTATTAGGGGATAAAATTCTACGGGTAGCAGAGCCTTTTTTGGAGAGGAGCGGGGTGGGAGGTCAGAGGCAAGTATAATTAGAGTGGACATAGGTGGGGTGAACAAGAGTGAGGGGGACAGAATAAGTTTACCAAGACTAGCACCAGAAAACAATGGGCCCATAGGCGGAAGCCAATGAACCTCGGTACCCTGAAAGTGGGTTATGGCAACATCCAGGGTCTCCACCGGAAAGTAAGTGAAATTGCTACATTGATCGAGGCAGAGGAGTTTGATGTCATGGGCTTAAGCGAGACGTGGGTAAGACACGAGGAACGGGTAGACCAAGTAAGCGGGTGTGTGTGGATAGGTGTTGGGCGAACGGAAGGCCAGAAAAAGGGGGGGGGGAGGGGTAGGCATGTACATTAGAGAGGATTTAAAACCGTCGCTGATTACAGATCTGGAAGATATCATCACCTCGGCTGATGTGTCAAAAGAAATTGGATGGGTAAAGATCAGTCTGAGAAACGAAAGTATTGCCCTTGGGATTGTGTACTGTGCGGTGGAGGGAAGTAAACCCGAATGGAATGACTCTATATACTCAACACTAAGGTCCAATATCACTGAACTAGAAAACAGGGGGCTCGGTATAATTCTGATGGGCGACTTTAATGGACACATAGGTGACAAGGAAGAAGGCATAGAGGGTGGGGACAAGAAAGTCAACAGGAATGGAAGGAAGCTGTTGAACTTCACAAATGAGCTCGGTCTGAAGATTCTGAACAGGGATGCTAGATGTAAGGGGAAATGGACCTGGGAGAGAAACGACAGAAAATCAATAATTGACTACATTCTCACAGATATGAATTTATGGAGGGAGGTGGTAAGGGTAGAAGTGGATGATGAGGGCAAAATGGAGTTGGATAGTTATCACAACTTGATTACAGTGACAATGAGGGCCAAAAACCTAGAGAAAAGGAAAGGAAGCTTCTAGGAGATTTGGGAACTCAAAAAGGATGCCGACTGGGCGAAGTTCGAAGAAAAACTGAAACCAAAGCTTGCAGCCGTACACAAGTGGGGTAGTGTCCAGAAGATGGCCGACGCCATAGTTGCGAGCCTAGTGGAGACAGGGAAGGAAAGTGTAGGAAAGATTAGGATGCCAACACGGGAACTTGGGTACAGAGTGAACGAAGAACTGAAAAGGGACATAAAGGTTAGAAAAGCTAAATGTGCTGCATACAGAAGTAGAAAACTTAAGGGGGTGGAAAGCAATGAGGCCATGGTAGCAAAGGAAGAATACCAACGAGCACGAAATAAAGTAAACAAGATTAAAGACGACAACCGGAGAGTGCGAAATAGCAGTCTTATTAGGACGATAAGAACGACAGGGGGTCGAGTTCGAGCGTATTTTGGAAATGGGTGAACAAACGTAACAAAGGGAATAACCAACAGAGCATTAAAGTAGATGGCAGAGTTACAGAAGAGCGAGATCAAATCGCATCAGAACTAGTCAAGCACTGGGAAAAGGTAAACGATAAGCGATGGGGCATGGGGAACCCACCGGAGTGTCCGAACCAGGTTGAAGAAAATCTCTCGGACTTCGTGTGCAGCGAAATCAAAACTGAGGAGGTGCGAAGGGTGATCTCAAAATTGAGGAATGGAAAAGCGGGAGGGGTGGACGAAATTCCTAACGAGTTTATCAAATAAGAGGGAGAGGAACTCTTGGAAAGCCTAACTGCCCTATTCAACTTAGCCATAGAAAAACAAGAGGTCCCAAAGGAGTGGAGGGAAAGTAAAGTGACATTTATTCACAAAAAGGGGGAAAAAGACGTCTTGGATAACTATCGAGGGATCTCTGTCAGCAGCAACATTGGAAAAGTCTTTTGTAAAGTCCTGTATGGGAGATTAGAGGAGGTGATTGAGGAGAAGGGTTTTTTGGGAGAAATCCAGAATGGCTTCAGGAAGGCAAGGAGAGTCACTGACCATCTTTTCACGCTATCCCAAATGATAGAATCCGCGAAAGCAAAAAAGAAAAAGATGTTCATGGCCTTTTTGGATGTTAAAAAGGCATACGATAGAGTATGGAGGGAGGGTATGTGGCGCAAGCTGGAGGCTTTGGGCTTGGGGGGCGAGTTTGTTGGAATTATGAAAGCATTATATAAAGATGTACAGAGTGAACTTAGCCTGGGAAACATTACGAAACGTGTGCCTATGGAGATAGGCCTAAAACAGGGGTGTATCCTTTCGCCGATCCTGTTTGCATTGTACATCAAAGGTTTAGGAGATGAACTCCTGCGTAGCGACGAGGGGGTAGCAGTTGGGGACTTGAAGATCCCAGGGCTATTTTTTGCAGACGATATGGTTCTAGTGTCAGAAAGCGAAGAGGGGCTAACGAAAATGCTGGGAATTGTTTGGAAATATGGGAGCAAATGGAGACTCGAACTTAATGAAAGCAAGAGCAAAGTTATACCTGTGGGCCGCAATGTGGACCCCACTCGAAGGTGGAGAGTGGGTGAGTTCTGCATTTCGGAAGGGAGCAGCAAACTTCTCAGTGTGGGAGAGACAGATGATTACGAGTATTTGGGGGTAAATATAAACATTACAGGAAGAGGCATCTACCGGAACCACACAAATAAATTGATTCTGAAGGGGAAGCGAATCCTTAACCAAATGAAACTTATAGGGAGAAACAGTTTCAATAAGGTTTTCGCGGGGAAAACCATTTGGGAAATGGTGGGGCTGTCAAGTATAACATACGGTACGGAAGTGGTACCCCTAAACCAGACGGCCGTAAAGAGCTTGAACATCCTGCAGAACGATGCAGGCCGATGGATAACGGGGTCGAGGAATGCCGCAGCGCTAGAAGCAATCAGGGGTGAGCTTGGGTGGATGAGGATCAAGGACAGGGTAGACCTGTTGAAGCTCGGTTATCTTAATTATTTGGTAAATCTCCCCGACAGCCGATGGTGTAGAGCAATGTTCCTGAGAATTTTCAACTCAAATATCAAAACGGGGTGGATGGTCCAAGTGAGGGAGCTAGTAGAGAACTACTCATTGGAGATCTCGGACCTGGACGTTGGGGCAAACCAGGGTAACAAAATCGTCAGAGAAAGGGTCATGGAGGATTGTAACCGTAATTGGAGAGAGGGGGTCAAATCAAAGAGGTCTTTGTGTGGCCTGCGTGATAAAGAGAAGCCAGGTTTTGAAGAGTACCTTGATGGCACCTTTGGGGGGTCACTGTTGTTCAAGCTGAGGTCGCGATCCCTGGAGCTGAGGGGAAAAATTGGGAAAGACGGTGAAAGGGAGTGCCAGATGTGTAACTTGGACATGGTGGAGACCCTGGAACACTTTCTTCTAGAATGCCCAAAGTATCAGCCTAAAAGAATGAGATTCACTGGGAGTATAATGGGGAAGTGGGATGGGAGAATGAAGGACATGTAGTTAGGGGGAGACTCAAAGGAGAGGGTTAATATGCTAATCGGAGAGATTGGGAAAAAAGGGACAAGGGATATCATCAAGCAGTTCGTCTCCGGGTGTTGGGAGGAGAGGAGAAGCGTGGGAATAGGGAGGCAGTTGGGAGTACAGGGGTAACCATGGCCTTCTCGTCCGAGAACCGCGACAAATCAGCGGCTGGCCAAAGTGTTATTATTATTATGGGTTGCAGATCATTTCGAAAAACCCAGAAATGGATGGAAACTATTCTATCTACTTAGAAGAATTCAATACAAAACAGCATAACATAACTCTGGTATACAAAAATAGCTATGCAATTTTCACAAAATGCTATTCATTTTTTGGAAATGTGTAGCATTTTGCTATGCAAAGAAAAAAAGTTATTTTGAGCACAGCTTTTGAAGACCAACTATCAAAATCAAAGTGTGTATTAAAATAGAAACAAATGATATATTTTAACACGTTTTATTCATAATATCATAAACCGAAATAAAAACAAAAATATACAGAGCACAAGTAAGATGACATGTATAAGCAGAAATCACAAAATATGGAAAACACAAATCAAAGTTCCAAAATGTGATATGAAGCACTGATATGGCAAAAAGTATGGAGACAAATAGACAACATTGTTTTGGGGAGAGGGTCATTGTTTTATTGAGTAGTAATCTGACCAGTGAAAATTACTTCATTGACAGAAATATTTAATGAATGGTGATTTGACACTTTCCTACAATCTAGAGATCACAAAGCTTAATTTGGATAATGAAAATTACTCCATTCACAGAAATATTTAATAAATGGTGATTTGACACTTTCCTATAATCTAGAGATCACAAAGCTTAATTTGGATAATGAAAATTACTCCATTGACAGAAATATTAATCGGGATTACTTTCATCAAATATTTGATGAATATAGGAAGGTGTCAATTCCCCAATAATTAAAAATTTAGTCACAATAATTATAGTGAAGGGAGTTACAGTTTCCTATAGTCACTAGGTATCCTAATTCATACAGAACACAGATATTTGATCAAGAAACTCATTTACACAAACTTCACCATCACATGATTTACTTTTTATCCTTTTGAGTCGTTCATCAACGCAAATATATTTCTTCTTGCGTTTCGGAGGAGGGGCACCACATTCTAATTGTGCAAATTTAACCTGGTTGACAGTAGTTTCATATATGTTTGGATGAGATTTTCCAATTAGTTCATATATGTTTGGATGAGATTTTCCAACTATTCGATTTAGCTAACAGTGCCACCCCTCTACACTTTTATTAGTACGGCAGGCCGGGGTATGGTGATGATTCCAGAGTTTTATTGGGAATGTTGCCTGGCTAGATATCCATGTAGTTTCCACATAGTCAGTGAAATCTGAAATGCCACTGCCCTGAGAATTTGAAAGTTCTTCCTTGATCCCTTCCCATGCTGGTGTAACACACATTTGATGGATAATGAGAGAGTGATAACAGACAACAAGCTCAATAAACATCACAAACTGTGATAACTGACACCAAGCTCAATAAACATCAAAAGTAAAACTTGATAATTACTTTTCTCCTCTTTTTTATATCCTGTATTCATCTATTCTAATACATAATTGAACAGTTGGTCCAGTGGAAAGTGGTCGAGTGGGAGTTGGTCTAGTGGGAAGACACCAGAACAGAAACTAGCCTGATATTGTGACCTTGTTCTGATGTTAACAGATTTTTTTTCTTATTGTTATCGTATTGAAAAATTACGTAACATAAATATTATAGTAGTGTAATAAAAAGTCAGATCATGTGGACTCCACGGGAATTGCCGTGATAGTTATTAATTCCGTGGGCAAGTAGGTAGCATGCCCACGGTCTATATAAATCTCTGTCCACAGAAAGCTCTGGCCATGGCGACTGGACTGTATGACTTCAAACACCAATAAATAAATAAATAAATAATGTCTTGAGAAACACACCTCATAAATATTTAGGATGTGGTGTGTTCGCGCAGTTTGTTTTACAATTAATAAATTTTCTCATCTGACACTTGTTATTGGGTTGACCACTTCAGTATGAGTTCCAATTTATCGGCCGGGATCGCTATCTCGTCCTTGTTGGAGCAGAATGTACGCTTTTAGTTTTGCACAAACGATTTTGCTTTCATATTAGAAGAACTTAAACAAATCGCTTATACAGGATACTTTGAGTTACTGCAACACCTTAAGTTTTGTTATAATAGCTGACCACGACATTTCGACTAATAACTTGTCTGATTCTCCCAGATAATTACAATTAAGTATGCATTATGCATTTATGCTATCGTTGTTCTGTTCTGTAGATGTTGTTACTAAGTCCGTCCTGGGAACAATACTAGAGAGGGACTTGGAAAAAGTAAAACTTGAGATTGGTCTCCAAATTAGAAGTGTTGTTGAATCCAAAATTGATAGCTTAAGAGATGAAATAATTGGCATCCTTGAGAAAAAGGTTGAAGAGTATGAAGAAAGAAAAATTATGTCCTTCAAGGAGAGTTTGCTGACACAAGTGGATGAAGAAGTTAAAAGAAACACCGAGTCATTTCATGAGCAGATCGTTGATGAAATGCCTATGTGTTGCGAGGATGTAATTAGGAAGGCAGTAAGAGAAAGCATGAGAGACTTCGGGGTGGAAACAATCTAGAAGGACATAAATGAATACCTTGAGGGAAGCACATTAAAACTAATACCTCCTCAATCCTACAAGACAACAAATGATGCTACACCTGAAAGTGTAGAGCATGACGTCAGAATGTCGGTCTCAGACATTCAGCAAGCAGAGGAAACAATATTGGCGAGTTCGTATCTCCTTCTGCTTCTGGCTACCAACCCCAAAAAGTCCAGAAGGTGAAGCCATAGACGATCAAGTGGAAGAGCCTAGTATTGTTGAACATAGATTAACTCTCAAAAGTGATAATAAAGCCAGGAAACCAAAGAGAGTAAAATATGACAGGCGACAAAATGTTAAGGCTAATGCGTACACCGCCCACAGGTGGAAAGAGGCAGGTTTTGTGTGCTCCGGCAGCCTGAAGCAGTCGATTTTTGATGAAGTGGTAAAGGGGCCTAACACACATTTTATGTCTTGAGAAACACGCCTCATAAATATTTAGGAAATGGTGTGTTCACGCAGTTTGTTTTACAATTAATAAACTTTCTCATCTGACACTTGTTATTTGGTTGACGACTTCAGTATGAGTTCCAATTTATCGGTCGGGAACGCTATCTCGTTTTTGTAGGAGCAGAATGTAGGCTTTTAGCTTCGCGCAAACGATTTTGCTTTCGTATTAGACCAACTTAAACAAATCGCTTATACAGGATACTTTGAGTTACTGCAACACCTTAAGTTTTGTTATAATAGCTGACCAAGACATTTCGACTAATAATTTGTCTGATTCTCTCAGATAATTACAATTAAGAATGCATTATGCATTTATGCTATCTTTGTTCTGTTCTGTACATGTTGTTACTACATCCGTCCTGGGTGCAATACTACAGAGGGACTTGGAAAAGTAAAACTTGAGACTGGTCTCGAAATTAGAAGTGTTGTTGAATACAGAATTGATAGCTTAAGGAATGAAATAATCGTCATCCTTCAGAAAAAAGCTGATGAGTATACAGGAAGAAAAATTATGACTTTTCAGGAGAGTTTGCTAGCACAAGTTGGATGAAGAAGTTAAAAGAAACACTGAGTCATTTCGTGAGTAGATCACTGATGAAATGTCGATGTGTTGCGAGAATGTAATCAGGAAGGCATTAAGAGAAACCATGAGAGACTTCAGGGTGTAAACAATCGAGAAGGACATAAATAAACACCTCGAGGGAAGCATTTTGAAACTAATACCTCCTCAATCCTACAAGTCAACAAAAGATGCTACACTTGAAAGTGTAGAGCATGACATCACAATGTCTGTCCCAAAGATTCTGGAAGCAGAGGAAACAATATTGGCCGAGTTAGTATCTCCTTCTGCTTCTGGCTACCGACCCCAAAAAGTAATCCTAAGTCACGAAGGTGACACCATTGGCGATCAAGTGAAAGAGCCTAGTACTGTTGAACACTCTCCAAAGTGATAAAAAGCCAGGAAACCAAAGAGAGTAAGATATGACTGGAGACAAAATGTTAAGGCTAATGCATACACTGCCCACAGGTGTAAAGAGGCAGGTTTAGTACGCTCCGGCAGCGTGAAGGAGTCAATTTTTGATGAGGTGGTAAAGGGGCCTAACACACATTTTATGTCTTAAGAAACACGCCTCATAAATATTTAGGACGTGGTGTGTTCACGCAGTTTGTTTTACAATAAATAAACTTTCTCATCTGAACACGCCTCATAAATATTTAGGATGTGGTGTGTTCGCACAGTTTGTTTTACAATAAATAAACTTTCTCATCTGACACTTGTTATTTGATTGACGACTTAAGTATGAGTTCCAATTTATCGGTCGTGATTGTTATCTCGTTCTTGTAGGAGCAGAATGTAGGCTTTTAGCTTCGCGCAAACGACTTTGCTTTCATATTAGACCAACTTAAACAAATCGCTCATACAGGATACTTTGGGTTACAGCAACACCTTAAGTTTTGTGATAATAGCTGACCAAGACATTTCGACTAATAATTTGTCTGATTCTCCCAGATAATTACAATTAAGAATGCATTATGCATTGATGCTATCGTTATTCTGTTCTGTGGATGTTGTTACTATGCCCGTCCTGGGTGCAATACTAGAGAGGGACTTGGAGAAAGTAAAACTTGAGATTGGTCTCGAGATTAGAAGTGTTGTTGAATCCAGAATTGATAGCTTATTTATTTATTTATTGGTGTTTAAGGTCACATACTTATGCGCAATGGCTAATCGTGACCGTGACAGTTTAACGGGTTGAGGAAGCCGGAGTACCCGGAGAGAACCACCGAGCAACGACGAGCAGCTGTCAGCTCCCCAACATCGTAACTCTGAACTCTGCACCGCAGCACAGGCAGGGTTAGATTGGTTGAAGACATGCGCACCATCGACGTGCAGTACGCCTTAGTACACAGCGTCATCGTGCCCACATGTAGGCAATCAGGGCGAAGTGTCTTGCCCAAGGACACAACGCGGTTGCAGCAGGTGGGATTCGAACCGAGGACCTCTCGGCTTGCAGCCTGCACCTCTACCAACTGAGCCACCGCGCCCCCAATTGATAGCTTAAGGAATGAAACAATCAGCATCCTTGAGAAAAAGGATGAAGAGTATACAGAAAGAAAAACTGTGTGTTTCAAGGAGAGTTTGCTGGCACAAGTGGATGAAGAAGTTAAAAGAAACACTGAGTCATTTCGTGAGCAGATCACTGATGAAATGCCGATAGGTTGCGAGAATGTAATTAGGAAGGCAGTAAGAGAAACCATGAGAGACTTTGGAGTGAAAACAATAGAGAAGGACATAAACAAATACCTCGAGGGAAGCGCATTGAAACTGATACCTCCTCAATTCTACAAGTCAACAAAAGATGCTACACTTGAAAGTGTAGAGCAAGACGTCATAATGTCTGTCCCAGACATTCAGCAAGCAGAGGAAACAGTATTGGCGAGTTAGTATCTCCTTCTGCTTTTGGCTATCAACTCCCAAAAGTAATCCTAAGTCAAGAAGGCGAAACCATAGGCGATCAAGTGAAAGAGCCTAGTACTGTTGCACATAGATTAACTCTCAAATGTGATAAAAAAGCCAGGAAACCAAAGAGAGTAACATATGCCTGGTAACAAAATGTTAAGGCAAATGTGTTGATCGCCAACAGGTGTAAAGAGGCAGGTTTTATGCCCTCCAGCAGCCTGATGAGGTTGACTTTTTACGAAAGGGTAAAGGGACCTACAACACATTTTATGTCTTGAGAAGCACGCCTCGTAAATATTTAGACCGTGGTGTGTTCGCGCAGTTTGTTTTACAATTAATAAAATTTCTCATCTGACACTTGTTATTGGGTTGACGACTTCAGTATGAGTTCCAATTTGCCGATCAGGACCGCCCTCTCTTTCTTCTAGAAGCAGAATGTAGGCTATTAGCATCGCGGCAACGTTTCTGCTTTCTATTAAAACGACTTAAACAAATCGCTTATACAGGATACTTTGAGTTACTGCAACAACATAGTTTTGTTACAATAGCTGACCAAGACATTTCGACTAATAATTTGCCAGATTCTCCCAGATAATTACAATTAAGAATGCATCATGCATTTATGCTATCTTTATTCTGTTTTGTAGATGTTGTTACTACATCTGTTCTGGATGCAATATTAGAGAGGGACTTGGAAAAAGTAAAACTTGAGATTGGTCTCCAAATTAGAAGTGTTGTTGAATCCAGAATTGATAGCTAAGGAGATGAAATAATTGGCATCCTTGAGCAAAAAGTTGAAGAGTATGAAGAAAGAAAAATTATGTCTTTCAAGGAGAGTTTGCTGACACAAATGGATGAAGAAGTTAAAAGAAATACCGAGTCATTTTATGAGCAGATCGTTGATGAAGTGCCTATGTGTTGCGAGGATGTAATTAAGATGGCAGTAAGAGAAAGCATGAGAGACTTCGGGATGGAAACAATCTAGAAGGACATAAATGAATACCTTGAGGGAAGCACATTGAAACTAATACCTCCTCAATCCTACAAGTCAACAAAAGATGCTACACTTGAAAGTGTAGAGCATGACGTCACAATGTCTGTTCCAGACATTCAGCAAGCAGAGGAAACAGTACTGGCGAGTTAGTATCTCCTTCTGCTTCTCTCTACGGACCCCAAAAAGTAATCCTAAGACAAGAAGGTGAAACCATAGACGACAAGTGGAAGAGCCTAGTATTGTTGAACATAGATTAACTCTCAGAAGTGATAATAAAGCCAGGAAACCAGAGAGTAAGATATGACTGGCGACAAAATGTTAAGGCTAATGCGTACACCGCCCACATGTTAAAAGAAGCAGGTTTTGTGTGCTCCGGCAGCCTGAAGCAGTCGATTTTTGATGAGGTGGTAAAGGGGCCTAACACACATTTTATGTCTTGAGAAACATGATTCATAAATATTTAGGACATGGTGTGTTCGCACAGTTTGTTTTACAATTAATAAACTTTCTCATCTGACACTTGTTATTTGGTTGATGACTTCAGTATGAGTTCCAATTTATCTGTCGTGATCGCTATCTCGTTTTTGTAGGAGCAGAATGTAGGCTTTTAGCTTCGCACAAACGATTTTGCTTTCATATTAGACCAACTTAAACAAATCACTTATACAGGATACTTTGAGTTACTGCAACAACTTAAGTTTTGTTACAATAGCTGACCAAGACATTTCGACTAATAATTTGTCTGATTCTCCCAGATAATTACAATTAAGAATGCATTATGCATTTACGCTATCGTTGTTCTGTTCTGTACATGTTGTTACTACATCCGTTCTGGATGCAATACTAGAGATGGACTTGGAGAAAGTAAAACTTGAGATTGGTCTCGAAATTAGAAATGTTGTTGAATACAGAAATCATAGCTTAAGAGATGAAATAATCGGCATCCTTCAGAAAAAAGTTGAAGAGTATATAGAAAGAAAAATTGTGTGTTTCAAGGAAAGTTTGCTGACACAAGTGGATGAAGAAGTTAAAAGAAACACTGAGTCATTTCATGAGCAGATCACTGATGAAATGCCGATGTGTTGCGAGGATGTAATTAGGAAGGCAGTAAGAGAAACCATGAGAGACTTCAGGGTGGAAACAATCAAGAAGGACATACATGAATACCTCGAGGGAAGCACATTGAAACTAATACCTCCTCAATTCTACAAGTCAACAAAAGATGCTACACTTGAAAGTGTAGAGCATGACGTCACAATGTCTGTTCCAGACATTCAGGAAGCAGAGGAAACAGTATTCGCCGAGTAGTATCTTCTTCTGCTTCTGGCTAAAAACCCCAAAAAGTAATCCTCAGTTTAGAAGGCAAAATCATAGGCAATCAAGTGGAAGAGCCTAGTATTGTTGAACATAGATTAACTCTCAAACGTGATAAAAAAGAAGCCAGGAAACCAAAGAGAGTAAGATATGACTGGCGACAAAATATTAAGGCTAGTGCATACACCGCCCACAGCTCTAAAGAGGCAGGTTTTGTGCACTCTGCCAGCCTGAAGCAGTCGATTTTTGATGAGGTGGTAAAGGGGCCTAACACACAATTTATATCTTGAGAAACACGCCTCATAAATACTTAGGACGTAGTGTGTTCGCACTGTTTGTTTTACAATTAATTAAACTCTCTCTTCTGACACTTGTTATTTGGTTGACGACTTCAGTATCAGTTCTAATTAATCAGTCGGGATCGGTTCTTGTAGGAGCAGAATGTAGGTTTTTAGGTTTGCGCAAACGATTTTGCTTCCATATCAGAACAACTTAAACAAATCGCTTATACAGGATACTTTGAGTTACTGCAACACGTTAAGTTTTGTTATAATAGCTGACCAAGACATTTCAACTAATAATTTGTCTGATTCTCCCAGATAATTACAATTAAGAATGCATTATGCAATCTTCATTCTGTTCTGTAGATGTTGTTACTACATCCGTTCTGGATGCAATACTAGAGAGGGACTTGGAGAAAGTAAAACTTGAGATTGGTCTCGAGATTAGAAGTGTTGTTGAATACAGAACTGATAGCTTAAGGAATGAAATAATCAGCATCCTTGAGAAAAAGTGAATAGTATACAGAAAGAAAAATTGTGTGTTTCAAGGTGAGTTTGCTGACACAAGTTGATGAAGTTAAAAGAAACACTGAGTCATTTCGTTAGCAGATCACCGACGAAATGCCGATGTTTTGTGAGGACATAATTAGGAAGGCAGTAAGAGAAACCATGAGAGACTTTGGAGTGAAAACAATCAAGAAGGACATAAATGAATACCACGAGGGAAGCACATTGAAACTAATACCTCCTCAATCCTACAAGTCAACAAAAGATGCTACACTTGAAAGTGTAGAGCATGACTTCACAATGTCTGTTCCAGACATTCAGCAAGCAGAGGAAACAGTATTGGCGAGTTAGTATCTCCTTCTGCTTCTCTCTACCGACACCAAAAAGTAATCCTAAGACACCATAGGCGACAAGTGGAAGAGCCTAGTATTGTTGAACATAGATTAACTCTCAGAAGTGATAATAAAGCCAGGAAACCAAAGAGAGGAAGATATGACTGGCAACAAAATGTTAAGGAAAATGTGTTCATCACCAACAGGTGTAAAGAGGCAGGTTTTATGCACTCCGGTAACCTGATGAGGTTGACTTTTTACGAAAGGGTAAAGGGACCTACAACACATTTTATGTCTTGAGAAGCACGCCTCGTAAATATTTAGACCGTGGTGTGTTCGCGCAGTTTGTTTTACAATTAATAAAATTTCTCATCTGATACTTGTTATTGGGTTGAAGACTTCAGTATGAGTTCCAATTTGCCGATCAGGATCGCCCTCTCTTTCTTCTAGGAGCAGAATGTAGGCGTTTAGCTTCGCACAAAAGATTTTGCTTTCATGTTAGACCAACTTAAACAAATCACTTATACAGGATACTTTGAGTTACTGCAACAACTTAAGTTTTGTTACAATAGCTGACCAAGACATTTCGACTAATAATTTGTCTGATTCTCCCAGATAATTACAATTAAGAATGCATTATGCATTTACGCTATCGTTGTTCTGTTCTGTACATGTTGTTACTACATCCGTCCTGGGTGCAATACTACAGAGGGACTTAGAAAAAGTAAAACTTGAAATTGGTCTCGAAATTAGAAGTGTTGTTGAAGCCAGAATTGATAGCTTAAGAGATGAAATAATTGGCATCCTTAGGAAAAAAGTTGAAGATTATGCAGAAAGAAAAATTGTGTCTTTCAAGGAGAGTTTGCTGGCACAAGTGGATGAAAAGTTAAAAGAAACACTGAGTCATTTCGTGAGCAGATCACTGACGAAATGCCGATGGGCTGCAAGGATGTAATTAGGAAGGCAGTAAGAGAAATCATGAGAGACTTCGGGGTGGAAACAATAGAGAAGGACGTAAATGAATAACTCCAGGGAAGAAAATTGAAACTGATACCTCCTCAATCCTACAAGACAACAAATGATGCTAAACATGAAAGTGGAGAGCATGACGTCACAATGTCTGTCCCAGACATTCAGCAAGCAGAGGAAAAAGTACTGGCCGAGCTAGTATCTCCTTCTGACTACCGACCCCAAAAAGTAATCCTAAGTCAAGAAGGTGAAACCATAGGCGATCAAGTAAAAGAGCCTAGTACTGTTGCACATAGATTAACTCTCAAATGTGATAAAAAAGCCAGGAAACAAAAGAGAGTAAGATATGAACGGTGACAAAATGTTAAGGCTAATGCGTTCAATGCCGACAGGTGTTAAGACGCAGATTTTATGCCCTTCAGCAGCCTGAAGAAGTTTATTTTTTACGAAAGGGTAAAGGGACCTACAACACATTTTATGTCTTGAGAAGCACGCCTCATAATTATTTAGACCGTGGTGTGTTCACGCAATTTGTTTGACAATAAAATTTCTCATTTGACACTTGTTATTGGGTTGACGACTTCAGTATGAGTTCCAATTTGCCGATCAGGATCGTCCTCTCGTACTTCTAGGAACAGAATGTAGGCTATTAGCATCGCGCAAACGTTTCTGCTTTCATATTAGAACGATTTAAACAAATCGCTTATACAGGAAACTTTGGGTTACTGCAACAACTTAGTTTTGTTACAATAGCTGACCAAGCCATTTCGACTAATAACTTGTCCGATTCTCCCAGATAATTACAATTAAGAATGCATCATACATTTATGCTATCTTTATTCTGTTCTGTAGATGTTGTTACTACATCCATTCTGGATGCAATACTAGAAAGGGACTTGCAGAAAGTAAAACTTGAGATTGGTCTCGAAATTAGAAATGTTGTTGAATACAGAAATCATAGCTTAAGAGATGAAATAATCGGCATCCTTCAGAAAAAAGTTGAAGAGTATACAGAAAGAAAAATTATGTCTTTCAAGGAGAATTTGCTGGCACAAGTGGATAAGAAGTAAAATGAAACACAGAAGTCATTTCGCGAGCAGATCACTGATGAAATCTGATGTGTTGCGAGGCTGTAATTAGGAAGGAGTCAAGAGAACCCATGAGAGACATTGGGGTGGAAACAATCGAGAAGAACATAAATGAATATCTCGAGCGAAGCACATTGAAATTGATACCTCCTCAATCATACAAGTCAACAAAATATGCTATACTTGAAAGTGGAGAGCATGACGTCACAATGTCTGTCCCAGACATTCAGTAAGCAGAGGAAACAGTATCGGCAGAGTTAGTATCTCCTTCTGGTTCTGGCTAAAAACCCCAAAAAGTAATCCTAAGTCAAGAAGGTGAAACCATAGGCGATAAGTGGAAGAGCCTGGTATTGTTGAACATAGGTTAACTCTCAGAAGTGGTAATAAAGCCAGGAAACCAAAGAGATTAAGATATGACTGGCGACAAAATGTTATGGTAAATGCGTACATCGCACACAGGTGTAATGAAGCAGGTTTTGTGCACCCTGGCAGCCTGAAGTAGTCGATTTTTGATGAGGTGGGAAAGGGGCCTAACAGACATTTTATGTCTTGAGAAACACACCTCATAAATATTCAGGACGTGGTGTGTTCACGCAGTTTGTTTTACAATTAATAAACTTTCATCTGACACTTGTTATTTGGTTGACGACTTCAGTATGAGTTCCAATTTATCTGTCGTGATCGCTATCTCGTTCTTGTAGGAGCAGAATGTTGGCTTTTAGCTTCGCGCAAACGATTTTGCTTTCATATTAGACCAACTTAAACAAATCGCTCATACGGGATACCTCGAGTTACAGCAACACCTTAAGTTTTGTGATAAAAGCTGACCAAGACATTTCGACTAAAAATTTGTCTGATTCTCACAGATAATTACAATTAAGAATGCATTATACATTTATACTATCATTGTTCTGTTCTGTAGATGTTGTTACTACATCCATCCTGGATGCAATACTAGAGAGGGACTTGGAAAAAGTAAAACTTGAAACTGGTCTCAAAATTAGAAGTGTTGTTGAAGCCAGAATTGATAGCTTAAGAGATGAAATAATTGGCATCCTTGGGAAAAAAGATGAAGAGTATGCAGAAGGAAAAATTGTGTCTTTCAAGGAGAGTTTGCTGGCACAAGTGGATGAAGAAATTAAAAGAAACACTGAGTCATTTCGTGAGCAGATCACTGATGAAATGCCTATGTGTTGCGAGGATGTAATTAGGAAGGCAGTAAGAGAAACCATGAGAGACTTCGGGGTGGAAACAATAGAGAAGGACATAAATGAATACCTCGAGGGAAGCACATTGAAACTGATACCTCCTCAATTCTACAAGTCAACAAAAGATGATATACTTGAAAGTGGAGAGCATGACGTCACAATGTCTGTCCCAGATATTCAGGGAGCAGAGGAAACAGAATTGGCCGAGTTAGTATCTTCTGCTTCTGGCTAAAAACCCCAAAAAGTAATCCTCAGTTTAGAAGGTGAAGCCATAGGCGATCTGGTGGAAGAGCTTAGTATTGTTGAACATAGATTAACTCTCAGAAGTGATAAAAAAGCCAGGAAACCAAAGAGAGTAAAATATGACTGGTGACAAAATGTTAAGGCTAATGCGTTCAGTGCCGACAGGTGTAAAGAGGCAGGTTTTATACACTCTGGCAGCCTGAAGCAGTTGATTTTTTACGAAAGGGTAAAGGGACCTACAACACATTTTATGTCTTGAGAAGCACGCCTCGTAAATATTTAGACCGTGGTGTGTTCGCACAGTTTGTTTTACAATTAATAAAATTTCTCATCTGACACTTGCTATTGGGTTGTCGACTTCAGTATGAGTTCCAATTTGCCGAGCAGGATCGCCCTCTCGTTCTTTTAGGAGCAGAATGTAGGCTATTAGCATCGCGTAAACGTTTCTGCTTTCATATTAGAACGACTTAAACAAATCGCTTACACAGGTTACTTTGAGTTACTGCAACAACTTAGTTTTGTTACAATAGATGACCAAGACATTTCGACTAATAATTTGTCTGATTCTCCCAGATAATTACAATTAAGAATGCATTATGCATTTATGCTATCTTTATTCTGTTCTGTAGATGTTGTTACTACATCCGTTCTGGATGCAATACTAGAGATGGACTTGGAGAAAGTAAAACTTGAGATTGGTCTCGAAATTAGAAATGTTGTTGAATACAGAAATCATAGCTTAAGAAATGAAATAATCGGCATCCTTCAGAAAAAAGTTGAAGAGTATACAGAAAGAAAAATTGTGTGTTTCAAGGAAAGTTTGCTGACACAAGTGGATGAAGAAGTTAAAAGAAACACTGAGTCATTTCATGAGCAGATCACTGATGAAATGCCGATGTGTTGCGAGGATGTAATTAGGAAGGCAGTTAGAGAAACCATGAGAGACTTCAGGGTGGAAACAATCAAGAAGGACATACATGAATACCTCGAGGGAAGCACATTGAAACTAATACCTCCTCAATTCTACAAGTCAACAAAAGATGCTACACTTGAAAGTGTAGAGCATGACGTCACAATGTCTGTCCCAGACATTCAGCAAGCAGAGGAAACAGTATTCGCCGAGTTAGTATCTTCTTCTGCTTCTGGCTAAAAACCCCAAAAAGTAATCCTCAGTTTAGAAGGCAAAATGATAGGCAATCAAGTGGAAGAGCCCAGTATTGTTGAACATAGATCAACTCTCAAACGTGATAAAAAAAGCCAGGAAACCAAAGAGAGTAAGGTATGACTGGCGACAAAATATTAAGGCTAACGTGTACACCGCCCACAGCTGTAAGGAGGCAGGTTTTGAGCACTCTGACAGCCTGAAGCAGTCGATTTTTGATGAGGTGGTAAAGGGGCCTAACACACATTTTATGTCTTGAGAAACACGCCTCATAAATATTTAGGACGTAGTGTGTTCGCACAGTTTGTTTTACAATTAATTAAACTCTCTCTTCTGACACTTGTTATTTGGTTGACGACTTCAGTATCAGTTCTAATTAATCAGTCGGGATCACTATCTCGTTCTTGTAGGAGCAGAATGTAGGTTTTTAGGTTTGCGCAAACGATTTTGCTTTCATATCAGACCAACTTAAACAAATCGCTTATACAGGATACTTTGAGTTACTGCAACACGTTAAGTTTTGTTATAATAGCTGACCAAGACATTTCAACTAATAATTTGTCTGATTCTCCCAGATAATTACAATTAAGAATGCATTATGCAATCTTCGTTCTGTTCTGTAGATGTTGTTACTACATCCGTTCTGGATGCAATACTAGAGAGGGACTTGGAGAAAGTAAAACTTGAGATTGGTCTCGAGATTAGAAGTGTTGTTGAATACAGAACTGATAGCTTAAGGAATGAAATAATCAGCATCCTTGAGAAAAAAGTTGAAGAGTATACAGAAAGAAAATTATGTTTTTCAAGGAGAGTTTGCTGGCAAAAGTGGATGAAGAAGTTAAAAGAAACACTGAGTCATTTCATGAGCAGATCACTGATGAAATGCCGATGTGTTGCGAGGATGTAATTAGGAAGGCAGTAAGAGAAACCATGAGAGACTTCAGTGTGGAAACAATAGAGAAGGACATAAATGATCACGACCAAAGTTCTCATCTAGACATCATCCAGAGTCATCCTACCAAGTTACAATGAAATCCCTCCATATTAAATATGACCTGTAGACTGTGCTAAAAGTTTTTGGGTTTCGGGCTCGGGCAGCCATGATGGTTGACAGATCATGACCAAAAGAGGACGTTCTCATCTAGATATTATCAGCGGCATCCTACCAAGTTAGTTACAATGAAATTACTTCATAAATACGACCTGTAGATGGGCTAATGGCTTTGAGTTTTGGAACTGGGGGCAGCCACAACGGTTGACCTATCGCAACCAAAAGGGGACGTTATCATCTAGACATGTCCTCAAACCTGCATATGAAATTTTGTGACGATCAGATAAGAACTATGGGGTGTAGCCTGTGCTAAAGGAAAATGTGAACAGACTAACTGACTAACAGACTTTCGCACACGTGATGGCAATAGCTTATCTTCACTTTGTCAAGTTAAGCTAATGAGGACACCTGAGCAAAAGGCAGCATTTTTCTGGCTTATATTTCATATTCAGTAAAACAAATAAATATCTGTATATAAATTTGTTTATTACACATTATTGGAGTGCCTATGAGCACTCTCCAATAATATGTAATAAAACAAGTTGTGAATAACAAATTCAGACCACCAAAAATGATCTTATCCTCAACCAGTTGATCACTATTGTGAAAAATATCTTGTTATTTGCACTTTCCGATGTTTGACGTCGCATTTTGAAAAATGTTGAAGAAACTGAATTCCCAGTGATGTTTGAACGTCAGGATAATTAGTCTAGAGGGGTCAATCATTCCAGAGGGCGCATTTCAATTGCAAAGTAACTCTTGTGCATTATTCACTCTAAAGAGAGTACACTGAATGTATTGTTTTATTGCAGAATTTGCTAATAAGTTATTTCGCAGAAGAACTGATGGATAAATGCAACTGTGAGAGATGCAACGTTTCCAAAAGGCATCGCTTGTTGGTGGCTAGAGACGCTTGTCGTGGAACTGAAGAGGTATTCATATGAACTCGCCTTTAAAGTGGCGGGATGTTGTTAAAATCAATAACATTTTGAATGTGAAAAAAAGCGCCGAAAATGAAAATGTGTTCAACGAATTGCACTCAACTATTTTGCACTACGGCACTAGACCGACTACTGGTCATTATATTGCTGGACTCCACTATGGTGAAATTTATGCTAATTGAGCACAACAAGTTGAGGGCATGCCATGTTTTAAAAGGCACAATAGAGCAGGATGTGTACTTTATAGTATATCCCAAAGTTTTGAAATGGCCATATAATTGACTTTTTCCATCAATACTGTTGTTTCTGTCAAAATCAACAGCTTTAAAAGGAATAAAAAATCTTGCAGACACTAGAGTCATCAACTTAAGTAACAGAAAATCCAAACTGGAGGATGACATTTATGGATTTGGAGTTACTGGAACGGATGACATGATAGCAGCATCCCACAATGATGAAATACTAGACACAATGCATACTGTCATCTCGAAAATGGCAACACAGGGTGTAGAAAAAGGGACTTGGCTTGAACAAATATGAACCCAGGGACTTGGCTTAAAATGACACATCTTAAATCTATATGAGTTTTTATGCTTGGAACAAATTGGATTCACATTTATTTGCTCATGCCAACCCAATAATGTTGTCATCAAAACAACAAGTGCACTGCCAGTAGTGGATCAACATGCGGCCCCCTATGAAGAAATTGCGCTTGTGAAGAAATATTTAGTTGAACAAAAGGTAAAAAAATTCCTTCAAAAATAATTGTACATTCCCACCTTACAACCCATTAAACTTGAATACATTGTTTTCAAGTTATACGTGGAGAATCAAAAGTCACCCAAACTCCCAGGTTGCCATGGCGGCCATATTGGACATGCCAGAATGCTGGTTATCAAAAAGAACCATCCTCTAGTCATGACTAATCAACCATAAAAAAACAGTATCTGTTGGATGTATTGTTTTCAAGTTATCGCATGGACAAACAAAAGCTAACGGATGGACAGACAGATGGACATTGCTATACCATAATACAGCCCGATCATATTTGCGACCTTATAAAAACAGTGTTGCCTGTTCCACCTCACTTGAGTCCATCATCGGAACAGTTTTCGGAATCTTTTAAGTCTCTAGATCACCTGTGTTCTTGCTCTTGAAAATCACCCGATCATGTGTATCTCTTGGAAACAGCATCAAGCTGCATTTCACTAACTTTCCACAATGTGAAGCTTTACAAACTGAATGGAACTTCTCATATGTGGTCCATAGAATTTACCCCTCCTTCCGATATGGCTATAAAATAGATTCCATCTGCGTCTTTGAAGCAGGAGATCCACACACCATTATTATACAGGGCTTATATTTCGTCTAAATTTGTGAGAATCCATTTGGATTCTCGTGAAAATGGTTGCGAGCATCCGTACGTTTTATGAGTGTCCCAGGATCCCATAACACCACTATGGTTGAACCACTGTTGTATACTGATAACACATGTTAACCTTTTACTCAACACACCTTTTTAATTTCTAAAACTGAATTTGATAATTTTTAAACAATAAATAATAAATAAATGATAAAATAATTAAATGAACAATATTTACCAATAAAATCTTACAAATATGGCTGTCGTTGGAACCGGCTCAATGAGCCGGTTCCAATGACAGCCATATTTGTGCAATTGTAATGACAAAGTGTCAGGATATTTCAGGTCATGCTAGCCTTCTATTGGTTAATTTGTTGCCGCTGTGTTAGTTAAAGGGTTAAATTGACTCAATTTTTTTCACGCGAATCATAGCAGAGGTGCAGCAAGAATCTACATGGATTCTCGCCGGTTTTATTGCGCGAATCTTTGTGCGAGTCGATTCTAGGATTCTCGTCGAAATATAAGCCCTGTTATAAAATAAAACGACCAGCCTGTAAAAATTTTCAAGTAATTATTTTCAAAGAAGAACAAATTTGAGACCCATAAGACCTTTGACAATCCTCAGTCGTTAGTGGGAAAGGAAGTTTTTGTTCTTTTAAATAAAACTGAAAGCTCAAGATATTGCCCGCCATCAGTATCCCATCGTCTTTTTTGGATGTTAAATATCTACAGAAGAGAAATACATCGAGAGGGATTTTACAGACAGTGTGACTGTAAACAAAAGACCTATAGACCTTACTGCAGAAAGGAAAGGATGAAATGCTCAGAATTTACTGACAAACTGATTTATGCCTATTTAATGTTTGTTCAAAAGAAACTTTCTCTGTGTTTCCATCTTTGTGGTATGCAGATCGTTGAGTTTTCTGACATTGACAGTCTTTTCTGAAAAACACCAGTGATATTTGAGCATTTACTAATGCCATGTAACATTTCAATGAATCACTGGATTCTTATTGTCGTAGTACCAACGAAGAAGCAAATATTGTACTTCAATCCTTTGGGTGGATTAGATATGATCATTGAAGGTAGTTCCAGTTTATTTGTTTTGAAAATTTTATGTTACAGGGAGCAGGAATTATCTTTTAGGATGGCAAACAATCGAAACATGAAAAGCTGTAGACTTCCCAAAGCAAATAGATGACTTGAACTGTGAATCATACACATGCATTATATGAGCGTGCATTTTAAGGGGATTAAGTTTTCCAGAAGAAATTAGTACAGTGGTGTCTACTTAATTAGATATCTCTAAACTGAATAACCCTGTTAATTGAATATAATTTCCCAACAGAAAACCATTTACCATATCTCCAGTACAAATTTTACCAGTTAATTGAATATAGGTTATAGAGTAAACTCCTTTTAGCTGAATAAACTAGAGCATACTCTCTCAGCGCCGAAGCTGTGACGATTCGTCCAATGCCAATGATGTTTTAAAAGTCGTTGGTGACAAAAAAAACTTGGTGGTGACAAGTCCATAAATGTGACAGAAATTATCTGAATGACATGCACTATTGAGAGGATGTAGACATCATGAAGATACACCCTCCCAATAGTGTCATTCCATCAAGTATTTTAGGAGTTACGGTGTTTTTAAACTCGTTGGTGACAGACCGACCAACAGACCAACCGACAGACAGACCGTCAATGCTACATATAGAGCTGCTCGTCGCAGCTACAAAATCTTGTAACCTGTCAAGAAATTACTCTGACTCTTCCCAGTTTTCCTTTGTTCAAAGACCTATTTGGCCTCAGTACATCAAATGCCAGAATTTACGTAAATTTATTGTATCTTGTTTGACAGAGACAAACAAGATATAATAGAATAAATGCTAACTTTATCTCTAAACAAGAGGCCCCACGGGGCCTGAAGCACTCATCTTCAACAGAACACAATTTAAACAGAGTCCAAGAATGAGTCTACATTAAGCAAGCCATCTCCATAGGCTACACTTTTAATCCTTGAGTCCCTCAGGAGTGACAAAAATAATCTGAGCATCATGCCTTTTCTTCAGTTGATCATAAGTAAAATATAGAGCTCCCCTATGAAGCCCCTTGATACAACCTATGTGGATTAATCTTAGTACCTCTAGAGGGTACTGAATACAAAATTTTTAATTCTTCAGCAAAATGGCCAATTCCGGCTCCCATAGAGAGCCCAAATATTAACCCAGGCTCTTGATTTGAACACAGTCAAATCTGACTTCCCTAGAGATGTTGTGTACCGAATATGAAAGCATTCTGACTGTTGGATCTGAAGAAGAGAAATTGTAAAGAAATTTCTTTGAATTGTACTAAGTTCAAATTTGGGCTACCATAGCTAGCTCAAATATTAACCTATGGATCCGATTTGAACAAACTTGAATCGGACACCCCCCCCCCCCCCCCCCCCCCCTCCCCCCTAGAAATGTTGTATACCAAATGTGAAAGCATTCTGACAAGTGAATCTGAAGAAGATTTTTGAAGAAATTCCCTCATATTGTACTAAGTTAAATTTCATGTTCCCATATGGAGCCCAAATATTAACCTAGGCATGCGACTTGAACAACCTGGAATCTGACCCCCCTAGAGATGTGGTATACCAAATGTGAAAGCATTCCGACTGGTGGATCTGAAGAAGATTTATAAAGAAATTTCCTCATATTGCACTAAGTTAACATTTGGGCTACGATAGTGAGCCCAAATATATACCTAGGGATCTGATTTGAACAAATTTGAATCTGACCACCATAGAGATGTTGCATACAAAATATCAAAGCATTCGGACTGGTGGATCTGAAGAAGAAGATTTTTTTAAATTACCCTCCATATTGAACAAAGATAAAACCTAGGGACTTGGTTTGAACAATCTAGAATCTGACCCTCATAACAATGATGTATACCAAACATTAAAAGATTTTGACTGGTGGTTCTGAAGAAGAAGATTTTTAAAGAATATTCCCCATATTACCCTATGTTAAAACTTCGGGCTCCTGTAGAGAGCCCAAATATGAACCAATGAGCTTTACTTCAACAAATTTTTATCTGCCTCCCCCCCCCCCCCCCCCCCCCCCCCCCCCTGCTATGAATGCCGTATACCAAATATCAAAAGATTCTGATGATTGGTTCTGGAGAAGAGATTTTTTAAAATTTTTGCAAATATGCTAACTCAACATTTTTTCAATGCCCATTACAGAACAACCTAACATAACTTTTTAATTTTTTTTTTTTACCATTCAATTCTACTGGTCCTAAGGATACTTCATACCAAATAACAGCTCTCTGGTCCGTGGGGTTTGGGAAATATGGGCGTTTGAAAATATTTCTATTTTTAGCTCCCAGGGTTTCCATGGGGATGCGGGAATATTTTTTTTTTGCATGGGTCAAGTACTTATGACCTAATACTACCACAAACCAAATTTGGTTCATACCGGACCATCGGTTCAGAAAATAGAAATTTTGGGCGGGGCCAAAAATCTTACCCCTCCTATTGCAAAGCCAAATATTACTTTACGAACTTCGTTTGAACAAACTTTATTCCACACCTCATATGGAAGCTCCATAGCAAATATCAAGTCATTGTACACACTGGTTCTTGAGAAGAAGATTTTTAAAAATATTTTGGAGCATTTTCCCCCAATGGGGCTGGGCATGTTGAGTTGAACAAAAATGAAATGCCCCTTTGGGACCATCACTCACACAAACTTTCACTTTAATTGGCCCAGTGGCTTTGGAGAAGACCAAAACATTGTGTTGACAGACAACGGACGGGGAGCGATGAGATTAGCTCAGCTTGACTTTGTCAAGATGAGCTAAAAACAGGAAAGTGACATAATCCCTATTAATTAAATACTCCTGTTAACTGAATAATTTTCATTGGCAAAGTAGCTGTTCAATTAACAGGGTTCCACTGTAGCAATGTGAGTTTCAAAACATCAGGAGATACTTGGCCATCAAAGACGGTTACTGTTGTGAAGTAAACGGCAATACACCTCTCATGTCCATGCACGATGTGCTTTTTAATAAATTGCTGAATACCGACATAATATTTTGAAAAAGACAAATTTTTTTACATTACATGAGGTTGTGTATTTTAAAAACATTTGTAGTTTCTATAACGACATTGGTGATGTGGGAAACAGGCTTGGCTGGGACCAGCATGACTGAATCGAAAATGGCACACAAATCACTTGACCAGGACGATATTCTCCTTGCTTCGACTTCTAAAAGCAAGGGGAAAAGGTCTTTCAGCTCTGCTAAGGTTTCAGAGCCTATGTTGGGCTTTGATTCACGAGCAAACTCAGAATACCTCGAGGGAAGCACATTGAAACTGATACCTCCTCAATCCTACCAGACAACAAATGATGCTAAACTTGAATGTGGAGAGCATGACATCACAATGACTGTTCCAGAAATTCAGCAAGCAGAGGAAACAGTATTGGCCGAGTTAGTATCTCCTTCTGCTTCTGGCTACCAACCTCAAAAAGTAATCGTAAGTCAAGAAGGCAAAACCATAGGCAATCAAGTGGATGAGCCAAGTATTGTAAATATTTAGACCATGGTGTGTTCGCGCTGTTTGTTTTACAATTAATAAAATTTCTCATCGGACACTTTTTATTGCGTTGGCGACTTCAATACAAGTTCCAATTTGCCGATCAGGATCGCCCTCTCGTTCTTCTAGGAGCAGAATGTAGGCTATTAGCATCGTGCCAACGTTTCTGCTTTCATATTAGAAGGACTTAAACAAATGCTTATACAGGATACTTTGAGTTACTGCAACAACTTAGTTTTGTTACAATAGCTGACCAAGACAATTCAACGAATAATTTGTCTGATTCACCCAGATAATTATAATTAAGGATGCATCATGCATTTATGCTATCTTTATTCTGTTCTGTAGATATTGTTACTACATCCGTTCTGGATGCAATACTAGAAAGGGACATGGAAAAAGTAAAACTTGAGATTGGTCTCGAGATTAGAAGTGTTGTTGAATACAGAATTGATGAGAAAAAGGTTGAAGAGTATACAGAAAGAAAAATTGTGTGTTTCAAGGAGAGTTTGCTGGCACAAGTGGATGAAGAAGTTAAAAGAAACACACACTGAGTCATTTTGTGAGAAGATCACTGATGAAATGCCGATGTGTTGCGAGGATATAATTAGGAAGGCAGTAAGAGAAACCGTGAGAGAGAGGGGGGTGGAAACAATAGAGAAGGACATAAATGAATACCTCGAGGGAAGCACATTGAAACTGATACCTCCTCAATTCTACAAGTCAACAAATGATGCTAAACTTGAAAGTGGAAAGCATGACGTCACAATGTCTGTCCGAGACATTCAGCAAGCAGAGGAAACAGTATTGGCGAGTTAGTATCTCCTTCTGCTTCTGGCTACCATAGGCGAAACCATAGGCAATCAAGTGGAAGAGCCTAGTATTGTTGAACATAGATTAACTCTCAGAAGTGGTAATAAAGCCAGGAAACAAAGAGTGTAAGATATGGCTGGCGACAAAATGTTAAGGCGTTCATCACCGACAGGTGTAAAGACACAGGTTTTATGCCCTCCAGCAGCCTGAAGAAGTTTATTTTTTACGAAAGGTAAAGGGACCTACAACACATTTTATGTCTTGAGAAGCACGCCTCTTAAATATTTAGACCGTTGTGTGTTCGCGCAGTTCGTTTCACAATAAAATTTCTCATCTGACACTTGTTATTGGGTTGACGACTTCAGTATGAGTTCCAATTTGCTGATCAGGATCGTCCTCTCGTTCTTCTAGGAGCAGAATGTAGGCTATTAGCATCGCACAAACGTTTCTGCCTTCATATTAGAATGACTTAAACAAATCACTTATACAGGATACTTTGAGTTACTACAACAACTTAGTTTTGTTACAATAGCTGACCAAGACATTTCAACTAATAATTTGTCTGATTCTCCCAGATAATTACAATTAAAAATGCATTATGCATTTTTTGCTATCTTTATACTGTTCTGTAGATGTTGTTACTACTTCCGTCGTGGATGCAATACTAGAGAGGGACTTGGAAAAAGTAAAACTTGAGATTGGTCTCGAAATTAAAAGTGTTGTTGAATAAAGAATTGATAGCTTAAGAGATGAAATAATCGGCATCCTTCAGAAAAAAGTTGAAGAGTATACAGAAATAAAAAATGCGCTTTTCAAGGAGAGTTTGCTGGCACAAGTGGATGAAGAAGTTAAATGAAACACAGAGTCATTTCGTGAGCAGATCACTGATGAAAGGCTTACTTTTTGTGAGGACGTTATTAGGAAGGAAGTAAGAGAAACCATGAGAGACTTTGGGGTGGAAACAATCGAGAAGGACATAAATGAATACCTCGAGGGAAGCACATTGAAACTAATACCTCCTCAATTCTACAAGTCAACAAAAGATGCTACACTTGAAAGTGTAGAGCATGACATCACAATGTCTGTCCCAAACATTCAGCAAGCAGAGGAAACAGTATTGGCCGAGTTAGTATCTCCTTCTGACTACCGACCCCAAAAAGTAATCCTAAGTCAAGAAGGTGAAACCATAGGCGATAAGTGGAAGAGTGTAGCATTGTTGAACATAGATTAACTCTCAGAAGTGATAATAAAGCCAGGAAACCAAAAAGAGTAAGATATGACTGGTGACAAAATGTTAAGGCAAATGCGTACATCGCCCACAGGTGTAAAGAAGCAGGTTTTGTGCACTCCGGCAGCCTGAAGCAGTCAATTTTTGATGAGGTGGTAAAGGGGCCTCACACACATTTTTGTCTTGAGAAACACGCCTCATAAATATTTAGGCTGTGGTGTGTTCACGCAGTTTGTTTTACAACTAATAAAATTTCTCATCAGACACTTATTGGGTTGATGACTTCAGTATGAGTTCCAATTTGTCGATCGGGATCGGGATCGCTCTCTCGTTCTTGTAGGAGCAGAATGTAGGCTTTTAGCTTCACACAAACGTTTTTGCTTTCATATTAAAACAACTTAAACAAATCGCTTATACAGGATACTTTGAGTTACTGCAACACCTTAAGTTTTGTTATAATAGTTAACCAAGACATTTCAACTAATAATTTGTCTGATTCTCCCAGATAATTACAATTAAGAATGCATCATGCATTTATGCTATCTTTATTCTGTTCTGCAGATGTTGTTACTACATCCGTTCTGGATGCAACACTAGAGGGGCTTGGAAAAAGTAAAACTTGAATTGGTCTTGAGATTAGAAGTGTTGTTGAATACAGAATTGATAGCTTAATGAATAGCTTAATGAATGAAATAATCGGCATCCTTGAGAAAAAGGTTGAAGAGTATACAGAAAGAAAAATTGTGTGTTTCAAGGAGAGTTTGCTGGCACAAGTGGATGAAGAAGTTAAAAGAAACACTGAGTCATTTCGTGAGCAGATCACTGGTGAAATGCCGATGTGTTGCGAGGACGTAATTAGGAAAGGAGTAAGAGAAACCATGAGAGACTTCGGGGTGTAAACAATTGAGGACATAAATGAATACCTCAAGGGAAGCACATTGAAAATAATACCTCCTGAATCCTACTTCAGGGTGGAA
Source organism: Pictodentalium vernedei (assembly GCA_031216915.1). Lineage (NCBI taxonomy): Eukaryota > Metazoa > Mollusca > Scaphopoda > Dentaliida > Dentaliidae > Pictodentalium > Pictodentalium vernedei. The sequence continues at coordinate 38,963,439 of CM062294.1, forward strand.
ACAATCGAGAAGGACATAAATGAATACCTCAAGGGAAGCACATTGAAACTAATACCTCCTCAATTCTACAAATCAAGAAAACATGCTACACTTGATAGTTTAGAGCATGACATCATTGTGTCTGTCCCAGACATTCAGGAAGCAGAGGAAACAGTATTGGCCGAGTTAGTATCTCCTTCTGGCTACCAACCCCAAAAAGTAATCCTAAGTCAAGAAGGCGAAACCATAGGCAATCAAGTGGAAGAGCCTAGTATTGTTGAATATAAATTAACTCTCAAACATGATAAAAAAAAAAGCCAGGAAACCAAAGAGAGTAAGATATGTCTGGCGACCAAATGTTAAGGCTAATGCGTTCATCCCCGACAGGTGTAAAGAGGCAGGTTTTATGCACTCCGGCAGCCTGAAGCAGCTGATTTTTTACGAAAGGGTAAAGGGACCTACAACACATTTTATGTCTTGAGAAGCACGCCTCATAAATATTTAGACTGTGGTGTGTTTGCGCTGTTTGTTTTACATTTAATCAAATTTCTCATCTGACACTTGTTATTGGGATGACGACTTCAGTATGAGCTCCAATTTGCCGATCAGGATCACCCTCTCGTTCTTTTAGGAGCAGAATGCAGGCTATTAGCATCGCGCAAACGTTTCTGCTTTCATATTAGAAGGACTTAAACATATTGTTTATACAGGATACTTTGAGTTACTGCAACAACTTAGTTTTGTTACAATAGCTGACCAAGACATTTCAACTAATAATTTGTCTGATTCACCCAGATAATTATAATTAAGGATGCATCATGCATTTATGCTATCTTTATTCTGTTCTGTAGATATTGTTACTACATCCGTTCTGGATGCAATACTAGAGAGGGACTTGGAAAAAGTAAAACTTGAGATTTGTCTCGAGATTAGAAGTGTTGTTGAATACAGAATTGATGAGAAAAAGGTTGAAGAGTATACAGAAAGAAAAAAGGCTTCTGTTTTGCGAGGACATTATTAGGAAGGAAGTAAGAGAAACCTTGAGAGACGTCGGGGTGGAAACAATCGAGACGGACATAAATGAATACCTCGAGGGGAGCACATTGAAACTAATACCTCCTAAATCCTACAAGTCAACAAAAGATGCTACACTTGAAAGTGTAGAGCATGATGTCACAATGTCTGTTCCAGACATTCAGCAAGCACAGGAAACAGAACTGGCCGAGTTAGTATCTCCTTCTGCTTCTGGCTACTGACCCCCAAAAAGTAATCCTAAGTCAAGAAGGCGAAACCCTATGCGATCAAGTGAAAGCACCCAGTATTGTTTAATTTTTTCCCCCATCTCTCAGATTTCCGCAAAATCCTGGAAAATATTGAGAAACACTGACAAAAACCTGGAAACCCTGGAAGAAGCAAACAATATGGATCGGTTACGATTTTTTTTAGTTCGATTTCGGTTCTTTGAAAATCGAGAACCGAACCACGTGTAGTATTTATCAACTGAAAAAAATGGTTTTCATAGTGTTTGTTAGGAAGCTATTTTTACAGCTTCCTTCACAATGCAAACCAAAATGGGTGACATGTCTAAAAAAAATTCAAATTAGCAAATGGCATATTTTGATAGCTTTAGCATTGATAAAAAATTATAAATGTAAATAAGTTTACCATCCATGTCCTACCTGTTCTCGTAGGTTGGCCTATGGTGGTAAATGGTCTTACCGAAACTTGGGGTTGCAGTATGCTTGAGTAAAGTATTAAACATGCCCCATATATGGGGTACTTGGTCAACATGTATGATAGGGCGTGGGGACTTGGAAACGTCCATGTCTTTACAAGACTCCGCTTACGCAGACAGCTTTCTGGGGGTTTTTCTTTCTTTATTCCCCCCCCCCCCGCACTACCCCCAAAATGCGTTTAGGCCCCCTAATTTTTAATTCCTGGCCGCGCCTCCAGTCTCTGGTATTGCCCCAAAGCCTGGGATATAAAAGTCTGATGGTGTTTTATTTCCAGTATATGATCATAGATTGAAGGGTGCAGTAATGGGCGGAGCATCAGGATCAATCATAGAACAAAACGATCAGTCCTTTAGAAGTTAGTTTTCACTTTTGAACGATTTGCCAAGAGTGATGATGGTGGGATATTCCATCCCTCTCTAAATGTTGTATTTATAGTGGGGCGAAATGCCCAGGGTAAATGTTCACTCACTATAAAAGTTAAAACATTGGATCATTCAGTTACAGCGCCTATAAGGGCTGTTAACTGTGACACCTGCATCAGCCATTCTGGAAGCACAAACTTTTGTTTCACATTTTCTTAAACATTGATGAGGGATTGCTAAGTCAGTTCTATAAATTTTCTGCTTGGAAAGATTATTAAACAGATAAGTACGCATATGGGTTGAGAAAAAATCAGAATGATTAAAATCAATTCAAAAGGCATTGACAGATTATTTTAAACACATGATCATCAGCACGGAAGGTAATTATCGTCATTCTATTTCTAGCCGTTTTCAAAAAATAAATTGTTCTTTATCAAAGTTTATCCTCTAATTTGCAATCTTTTGAGATTGTCCCGATTAAACCATGAAATTGTATTGACCACAATGTACAATTACACCCATCACTAATTGATGAAGACAAAATTTTGATAATTTCAGAACAACAGGCCTGAAAAAATACAATTCTTCAAGATGTTCAAGTTTACAGCATCGATGAAGCAAATAGTAGAGTGAAGAAGACTGGAACATGCTGATTTCGTGACACAAAATGTGTTTGAATAACTATTGCACATTATAATGCAGACTGCAATGCATCACACGAGGCAGGATAAGTTTGGAAAAAACCAAATACCGATCCGAAATTAAAAAAACCGAAGACCACACTGAATCTGAAATAAACAGCTCCACCATGAGTGCCAGATACGCCCGTTATTAATTACAAGAGGGAACCACACAATATGAGTATACATGTGTACTTGTCAGGTTACATATACTTGCCACCAAAAAATCATGAAAATTGCTCAAAGTCCAACATGTGGAAAATTGCCAATATTTTGATGAATAAAGTCCCATAACTCTGGAATGACAAATCGGACAGCGACACAAATTGAAAGGGAGATTCCTTCTATCAACATATACTTGCAACCAAAAAATCATGAAAATTGCTCCAAGCATTTTCAAGTTATTGTTCGACATGTAAAAAATAAAGTCCCGTAACTCTGGAATGACTAATCAAACGGCGACACCAACCGAAAGGGAGCTTCCTTCCATCAACATAAACCACCTACCAAAAAATTGTGAAAATCTCTCGAAGCATTCTCGAGTTATCGTACGACGTGTAAAAAATCAACAATTTTCTAAGTAATAAAGTCCCATAACTCTGGAATGACTAATCGAACGGCGACACTAAACGAAAGGGAGCTTCCCTTCATCGATATACACCACCTACCCAAAAATCACGAAAATCTCTCAAAGCGTTCTTGAGTTATCGTACGACATATGACCGGATGGACAGACGGACGGACAGTGGTATACCATAATACGACCCTTTTTTTCAAAGCGGGCGTATAAAAATTGAAACCATTCATTACTACTTCTTACACCTAAACAACCCTAGAAATTATCCTGGAAACCCTGGAAATAACCCTGGAAACCATGGCATTCACCCTGGAATACCATGGAAATTACTCTGAAACCCTGGAAAAGACTTAACTTTATTTCACCTTCAGTATTTTATTGAATTGCTGGTGTTTATTTTCAAGTATGAAAAACCCTGGAAAACCATAATACTAACTCTGGAAACAATGGAAAAGTTGGACTTAACTTAATTTAACTTTTATTGCATGAAGTTTACTGAATTGGTGGCGTTAGTCATTTTATACTCTAAAAAGCCCCATAACCCGCAGGATTAGCTTAGTCTTGATACAAAAACCTGATCTGTAAACAACTGTTCCCCATGCCATGGGAATCCCAGGAAGTGGAGCAGTGCTTGTTTACTGCAGTAAACAAGTTCTGCTTTACTGGTAAAATAAACTCAGAACCAAAACCTGAGGTAGCAGCCCTCTGAGGTGGGCAGCATGGGTATAAACGATTAGTTAAACTCAACTTCATACTTATATTGTGGTCATAAGAAAGACAAAGATACAGGATTAACCCTTTACCTAACGAATCGCCTTCATCCGCCCACGTAATATGCAAATTGAGCAGTTGAAAAAATTTAATTTTTCAGAATATTTCAACAAAACCACATCATGTGACACCTCATTGGAACGAGCTCATTGAGCTCGTTCCAATGAGAGGTCACATGATATGGTTTGTTGAAATTTTTTGAAAAGTTTAAAAAAATTGTATTTAAAACAATAAATGTTGATATGGTCTCCGTTGGGTAAAGGGTTAAAGACCAATAAATAAATGTAAAGAGCGGAGATTCAATGTACAATACAATTTCACAAGTATAAATTCATTGTGATAATTTCTTTACAGTTCAGATATGGTGATTTGGTACAGGCCACCCAATGGGTGTACAGTTAAAACTAGAAGTCCTGTCACGAACTGTGCGCTTATCAAGGCTTAATTGCGCGCTATTGCCATATCGCATGGCATCTTTGCAAAGCACATCAGGTTCGCCTGGTTACTCATCGCAATGGACCTCCGGGTTACCCCAGAGGTCCATTTGCTGAAACATTGCTTGTGCACAGGCCATATGTACAGAATTTGATAGCCTTACTATGGTCATAACGTGGAGATTAACGCACAGATGGACGTGCTATTTGTGCGCATTTCATGACAGGACTTCTAGTTTTAACTGTACATCTTATTTGCTGGACCAATAAATGAGATATGAGAATACAAAAAGCAGGATTGCAGTTTAATGACCACCATGTACATGTAGGGTACCTGGTTGTTCGTTAACTGCCAATTTGCTTACTGAATTCAAGTTTCTTCTTGTCTAGAAAGTGCTGACAGGATTGGTACCTACTCAATGGTTGGTGAATGACTGATTCAATGTTTAACTGGTATAGTGCTGAATTATTTTTCAAAGGTGATTTGTAACAATAGTACAGTACGTGGAGAGTGTATTATCACTAAATCACCCGCAGAGTGGAGATTCCACCCTAGCAAAAATTGCAGATTTGTTGTAAAGCATAAGAAGCACAGGTAAGGTTTCAACCAATGGACCTCCGGGTTAAACCCGGAGGTCCATTGGCTGAAACATTGCTTGTGTTTTTTGTCCATATGTACAAAATTTGAAAGTTATAGTTTGGGTGATAACTCCACTCTGAGGGTGATTTAGTCACAATCCACTCTCCACGTACTGTACATGTATTTCAATGATACCATGTTCCCATCAAGGGGAGACTAAGGGTAACATAATATTTTTTTCCATTAATAATTATTTTATTATCATTTATTTGATAGGGGCTATTGATGCCATCCAGTAAATTGTGACCAACAAATTTTGTATCAACCTTTTTTCTGCTACTTGGCCAGCAAGCTCAGGCATACAGTGTAATTTCAGTGTTTATCAGCACTTATCAATAGAGCCTTGATAGTGGACTTTAGCACTCTACCCAAAATGAATACATGTAATCAAAATAAAAATATCATAAAAATGTGTTACAATTATGAAAAAATAAACTGAGTTTATCTGTCACTGGAATATAGTTGTATTCAACAAACCATTTTGAATTTTGTTCTCGTCCTCCACGTTCTTCAATTATTGTCATCATTTTAGTCCAACTTAGATACAGTTTTCAATAATGATGATAATAATAATAATAATTATAATTATTCTAACCCCCCCCCCCCCCCCCCCCCCCCCCCCACACACACACACACACACACACTTCCAATTCAAATTTCAATTTAAGATTATGACAGGGTAATCAAGGCAAATATATTTTATGGTAACAATTATTCTCTCTGCGTCACTGCTAAAACACAGAACTGATTTAGCATTTCCCATACATTGATCATCAAAAATATAAATATGTATACTACATGTAGATGTTTCATAAACTTTTTCTCAGCCTCTTAATCTTGCTCTATATTACTGGATATTACTGTAACATAATCTAGATCTTCTATGCTGACAACAATGGCAATCCTGTTTTGCAGTACTGTAGGCACAGCTGTTGGTTCATCACTGAAAAATAAGTTTACAATGAACAGTAAAACCTGTCTTGAGAGACCACCTGTCTTGAGAGACCACATCTGCCGGGCACCGATTGGTTTTACTCTATAATGGACCTGCTATGGGAGACCACCTGTCTTGAGAGACCACCTGTCTTGAGAGACCACTGTGACCTAGTACCAACTTGTATTTTTATGCCATAATAGACCTGTCTTGAGAGACCGCCCCAATGAAGACTGAACCCATGACAAAAACTTTTTACCTGTTCTGGAATTGGAAAATCCATTGTGGTTATACTAACATAATTAAAAGTATTAAAAGCTCTTAATTGGGTTTCAATTGCTAACTCATTAAAGATTGAGATGTTTTTATAAGACCCCTGTGAAAAAGATTAGGATTATTGCTGAATAAACAATTTCATACATACCTGAAATGTGACAGATAGGAATAAAAATAAATTTGTGTTAAAAATCTTTTTATAACAAATTGAAATCGACTGTTATCAAAATTATAAAAATAAATAAGCGTTGAAAATCTTCATTAAAAACTTCATAAAAAAGAACAACTATAAAGTAATTAGAAAAATCCATTCTTCTCCATTTCTGAATTTTGTGGTTGGTTATTCACTGACTTGAGAAAACCTGAAACCTGTTATGAGAGACCACCTGCCTTGAGAGAACACTTTTGTTTGGCCCAAAGGGTGGTCTCTCTGTTTTTATATTTACCCTCATAACACATATTTTTAGCTCTTGCATGTAAAGTCATGTTTAAAACTGTCCACTTGTGTATATAAGTAAAAGTATCCCTCACAAATGTGCCAAGATAGAAATATATAAGACCCCCCAAAAAACAAACAATTGATTCTCAGGCATCACTGCATTGAAAATGAAAGTGTCAATGACACTGTAGCTCAACTTGTTAAGACATGTACATATATAGTATGTGACACAGCAATGACAAACATCTAGGTAATGCCCTGATAACAAAGGTACATGTAAAGTATTGTAACGGTCTGTATATAAATACTGACCATAGCCTGTAACAAATGTACAGGTAAAGTATTGTAAAAGTGGGTGATAGTCTGATGCTAAACTAGAAAAGAAATCTTTGAGTCTCAGAGTGGGTCTGACTGAACTGCAAAATATTTGTTCTCACAGCACAGTGACAACAAAGGCACCCCAAAACACACTCGTTCCTGTTCCAAGGGGAAAACAAAGGTACCCAAGAAGTTTCGTGAAGATCAGTTCATAAATACCAGCTGTATAGAAGTTGTGACAGAAAACTGACTGGACCTATTTTCGGTACATGTACAAAAGGGCCACTGGCAGCCATTTTGAATTTTGGACCGCATCCTGAAACACTCGTTTTAGTCCCAAGGTGATAACAAAGGTACCCAAGAAGTTTTGTGAAGATCGGTTCATAAATACAGCCTCTAGCCCGAGCCGTATTGACATGTGCACTTACAGTGTATAAGTAGCACTGAATAAATCAAAGTTCGTCTAATTTGCATAATTTCTGCGTGAGAAAATAACCTGTACTATATGTGATGTATTCCATTTTACTAAACATTCATACAAAAATTTATATTCAAATCAGAACTTTCATACAGAAGTTCTGTACAAAAGACTGATTGCACTAATTTTGATACAAAATGGCTGCTGGTGGCCATCTTGAATTTCGGACCACACCCAAAAACGCTCGTTCACATCCCACGGTGATAACAAAGGTACCCAAGAAGTTTCGTAAAGATCGGTTCATAAATACGGCCTCTAGCCTGAACTGTATAGAAGTTGTGTACAAAAAACTGATTAGACCTAATTTCAGTACAAAATGGCCACTGGCAGCCATCTTGAATTTTAGACCGCCCCCAGAAACACTCGTTCTCGTCCCAAGGTGATAACAAAGGTACCCAAGACGTTTCGTGAAGATCGGTTCATAAATACAGACTCTAGCCCGAGCCGTATTGACATGTGTACTTACTGTGTATAAGTAACACTGAAAAAATCAAAGTTCATCTAATTTGCATAATTTCTGCACGAGAAAAAAAAACGTATTATATGTGATGTATCCCATGGTACTAAACATTCACACAAAAAATTATTCAAATCAGCGCTTTCATATGGAAGTTCTGCACAAAAATCTGAATGCACTTAATTCTGTACAAAATCGCTGCCATCGGCGATCTTGAATCTAGGACCGGACACAAAAACACTTGTTCTCGTCCCGCGGTGATACCAAAGGTACCCAAGAAGTTTCGTAAAGATCGTTTCATAAATATGGCCTCTAGCCCGAGCCGTATTGGCATTTGCACTTACAGTGCTGAAAGTAACACCAAACAAGAGGCCCCAGGGGGCCTTAGACGCTCACCGAATGTTCCATACTGTTAAGACGCAAATTTTATCAAAAGCTATTCTTAAGGTTCTACAGAATAAATCTATACTCTCTGTGGAGCTAAAACATCAACAGGACTGAATGGGACAATGCTGCTGATCGAATATCAAAAGATTTTGCATGATGGTTCTGAAGAAGATTTTTAAAGAATTTTCCTTGAATTGCACAAAGTAAACATTCACGCTCCCATAGTGAGCCCCAATATTGATCAAAAGACTCAATTTGAACAAACGTGAATCCAACCCATACCAAGATGCTGCATACCAAATATCTAAAGATTCTGCCCACTGGTTCTGGTGAAGAAGATTGTTAAAGATTTTTTCTTAAATTGCACTAAGTAAAAATTCACACCCCCCCATAGTGATCCCCAATATTGAACAGGGGATTCAATTTGAACAAACTTGAATCAGACCCATACCAAGATGCTGTTTTCCAAATATCAAAAGATTCCACCCATCAGTTCCGGAAAAAAGATTTTTAAAGAAATTTTCTTAAATTGCACTAAGTAACAAGAGGACCCACGGGGCCTGAAGCGCTCATCTTGTACAGAACACAATTTAAACAGAGTCCAAGAATGAGTCTACATTAAGCAAGCCATCTCCATAGGCTACACTGTCAATCCTTGAGTCCCTCAGGAGTGACAAAAATAATCTGGGCATCATGCCTTTTCTTCAGTTGATCATAAGTAAAATATAGAGCTCCCCTATGAAGCCCCTTGATACAACCTATATGGATTAATCTTAGTACCTCTAGAGGGTATTGAATAGAAAATTTTTAATTCTTCAGCAAAATGGCCAATTCCGGCTCCCACAGAGAGCCCAAATATTAACCCAGGCTCTCGATTTGAACACAGTTAAATCTGACTTCCCTAGAGATGTTGTGTACCAAATATGAAAGCATTCTTACTGTTGGATCTGAAGAAGAGAAATTGTAAAGAAATTTCTTCGAATTGCACTAAGTTCAAATTTGGGCTACCATAGCGAGCCCAAATATTGACCTATGGATCCGATTTGAACAAACTTGAATCTGACCCCCCTAGAGATGTTGTATACCAAATGTGAAAGCATTCTGACAAGTGAATCTGAAGAAGAAGATTTTTGAAGAAATTCCCTCATATTGCACTAAGTTAAATTTCATGTTCCCATATGGAGCCCAAATATTAACCTAGGCACTCGAATTGAACAACCTGGAATCTCACCCCCCTAGAGATGTTGTATACCAAATATAAAAGCATTCCGACTGGTGGATCTGAAGAAGAAGATTTTTAAAGAAATTTCCTCATATTGCACTAAGTAAAAATTTGGGCTACCATAGTGAGCCCAAATATATACCTAGGGATCTGATTTGAACAAACTTGAATCTGACCCCCATAGAGATGTTGCATACCAAATATCAAAGCATTCTGACTGATGGATCTGAAGAAGATTTTTTTAAATTACCCTCCATATTGAACAAAGATAAAATTTGGGCTTCCGTAGGAAGCCCAAATATTAACCTAGGGACTTGGTTTGAACAATCTAGAATCTGACCCTCATAACAATGATGTATACCAAATATTAAAAGATTCTGACTGGTGGTTCTGAAGAAGAAGATTTTTAAAGAATATTCCCCATATTACCCTATGTTAAAACTTCGGGCTCCTGTCGAGAGCCCAAATTTGAACCAATGAGCTTTATTTCAACAAACTTTTATCTGACCCCCCTATGAATGCTGTATACCAAATATCAAAAGATTCTGATGATTGGTTCTGGAGAAAAGATTTTTATAAATTTTTGCAAATATGCTGACTCAGCATTTTTTCGATGCCCATTACAGAACACCCTAACATAAACGATGGCAATTTTTTTTTACCATTCAGTTCTACTGGTCATAAGGATACTTCATACCAAATAAAAGCTCTCTGTTCCGTGGGGTTTGGGACCATCGGTTCAGAAAATAGAAATTTTGGGCGGGGCCAGAAATCTTACCCCTCCTATTACAAAGCCAAATATTACTTCACGAACTTCGTTTGAACAAACTTGATTCACACCCCTTTAGTGAGTCCCAATATTGATCGAGGGACTCAATTTGAACAAACTTGAATCAGACCCATACCAAGATGCTGTATACCAAATATCAAAAGATTCTGCCAATTGGTTCTGGAGAAGAAGATTTTTTTTTTTTTTTTTAAAATTGCACTAAGTAAAAATTCAGGTCCCCATAGTGAGCCCCAAAATTGATCAAGGAACTCCATTTGAACAAACTTGAATCAGACCCATACCAAGATGCTGTATACCAAATATCAAAAGATTCTGCCCTCTGGTTCTGGAGAAGAAGATTTTTCCTTAAATTGCACTAAGGAAAAATTCATGCCCCTATAGGGAGCCCCAATAGTGATCAAGGGACTCGAATTGAACAAACTTGAATCAGACCCATACCAAGATGCTGCATACCAAATATCAAAAGATTCTGCCCATTGGTTCTGGAGAAGATTTTTAAAGAATTTTTCTTAAATTGCACGAGGTAAAAATTCACGCCCCCCCCCCCCCCATAGTGAGCCCCAATATTGGTGGAGAGACTCGATTTGAACAAACTTGAATCAGACCCATACCAAGATGCTGCATACCCAATATCAAAAGATTCTGCTCACTGGTTCTGGAGAAGAAGATTTTTTAATAATTTTTCTATAATTCATACGGTGCTATCAGAGTTATGCCCCATACAGAGCCCCCAAGGGATGTGGCCATTTCATTTGAACAAACGTGAATTACCATATACTAATGAACATCAACATGAAGTTTCACGAAAATCAGACCAGTGGTTGCAGAGGAGAAGTCGTTTGAAAAATGTTCACGACGATGGACGGCATGTGATAAGTTGAGAACTTGAACAAACTTGAATCTCACCCCCCTAAGGATGCTGCTACACACCACATATCAAAACATTCCGACTCTTGGATCTCAAGAAGAAGATTTTTTAAGAAAATTCCTCATTTCGAACCAAGTTACAATTCAAGCTCCCACATTGAGCCCAAATATGGACCTAGGGACATGGCTTGAACAAACTTGAATCTCACCCCCCTAAGGATGCTGCATACCAAATATCAAAACATTCCGACAGCTGGATCTGAAGAAGAAGATTTTTAAAGAGAATTCCTCATTTTGAACTAAGTTATCATTCAGGCTCCCACAGAGACCCCAAATATGGACCTAGGGACATGGCTTGAACAAACTTGAATTTCACCCCCCTAAGGATGCTATATACCAAATATCAAAACATTCCGACTGTTGGATCTGAAGAAGATTTTTAAAGAAAATTCCTCATTTTGAACTAAGTTATAATTCGGGCTACCACAGTGAGCCCAAATATGAACCTAGGGACTTGGCTTGAACAAACTTGAATCCCCCCCCCCCCCCCCCCCCCCCCAAGCATGCTGCATACCCAATATCAAAAGATTCTGCCTGCTGGATCTGGAGAAGAAGATTTTTAAAGAAATTTGCCTGAAATGCACGAAATTCAAATTCAATATATGAGCCCAAATATGAACCCAGGGGCCAATTTGAACAAACTTGAATCAGATCCACCCCACAATGTTGCATACCAAATATCAAAAGATTCTCCCTGCTGGATCTGGAGAAGATTTTTGAAGAAATTTGCCTGAAATGCACTAAGTTTGAATTCAAGCTTTTATAGTAAGCCCAAAGATGAATTCAGGGGGACGATTGGAACAAACTTGAATCAGATCCACCCCACAATGTTGCATACCAAATATCAAAAGATTCTGCCTGCTGGATCTTGAAAAGAAGATTTTTGAAGAAATTTGCCTGAAATGCACTAAGTTCGAATTTTTGCTTCTATAGAGAGCCCAAATATGAATCCAGGGGGGCCGATTTGAACAAACTTGAATCAGACCCATACCAAGATGCTGCATACCAAGTATCAAAAGATTCTGCCCACTGGTTCTGAAGAAGAAGTTTTTTTAATAATTTTTCTGTAATTCATATGGTGCTATCAGACCTATGCCCCATACAGAGCCCCCAAGGGATGTGGCCATTTCATTTGAACAAACCTGAATTGCCATATAGTAATGAACATCCACATGAAGTTTCGTGAAAATTGAACCAGTGGTTTCAGAGGACAAGTCGTTTGAAAAATGTTCACGACGAAGGACGGCAGGTGATAAGTTAAGCTCCCTTCGGTGAGCTAAAAACATCAAAGTTAGTCTAATTTGCATAATTTACGCACAAGAAAAAAACCTGTATTATATGTGATGTATCCCATGGTACTAAACATTCATACAAAAAATTATTCAAATTAGTGCTTTCATATGGAAGTTCTGTGTAAAAATCTGATTGCACCTAATTTTGTACAAAATGGCGGCCAGCGGCCAACTTGAATTTTGGATCGGACCCCAAAACACTCGTTCTCGACCCACGGTCATTAAAAAGGTACCCAAGTAGTTTCGTAAAGATCGGTTCATAAATACGGCCTCTAGCCCGAGCTGTATTGAATTGTTGACGGACGACTGGCCATGGCATAAGCTCAAATTTGGCTTCGCCAATGTTGAGCTAAAAATGAACCACGTTTGATGTTTTTATTGAAATTTTGAAGTTGGTACCTGTACTCATTCACTAGCTGAGGAACGTCTCGTGCATTTCCATCACAATAAAAAAGAGGCAATCAAAAACAGTTGATTCAAATTAAAAAATCATTCCATTTTTGAATATTGGCTATAGCTCTTCCCATCAGCCGACAATGTGCTTTAAATAAGGGGCTCTGAAATATAACAATGCGTCTTTATGATAAAAACATTTCATGACAACTTCCTTTTGCAAATCTATTAACACCAGAAATCAAAACTAGACATGAACTTGAAGCAGTTCTAACTGCAGCTAATGTGACCTTGGATATTAGTGATGGGACGGTTTCGATTTTTCAGATTCAGTTCGGTCTTCGTTTTTTTCAATTAAAAAACCTCAGTTTTGGTTCGGTTTTTGTTTTTTTCCAAACTTATCCTGCCTCGTGTGATGCATTGCAGTCTGCATTATAATGTGCAATAGTTATTCAAATGCGTTTTGTTTCACGAAATCAACACCTTTCAGTGGTCTTCACTCTCCTATTTGCTTCACCGATGGTGTAGACATGAACATCTTAAAGAATTGTATTTTTTCAGGCCTGTTGTTCTGAAATTATCGAAATTTCGTCTTCATCAATTAATGATGAGTGTAATTGTGTATTGTGGTCAATACGATTTCATGGTTTAATCGGGACGATCGCAAAAGATTGCAAATTAGAGGATAAACTGTGATAAAGAACAATTTATTTTTTGCAAAATGGCTAAAAATAGAATGACGATAATTACCTCCCTTCCTGATGTGCATGTGTTTAAAATAATTTGTCAATGCCTTTTGAATTGATTTTAATCAATCTGATTTTTTCTCAACCCACATGTGTTCTTATCTGTATAATACTCTTTTGTCCAGGCAGAAAATTTATAGAACTGACTTAGCAACACCTCATCAACGTTTATGAAAAGGCGATTTGAAAATTCGTGGTTCCAGAATGGCTGTTGCAGGTGCCGGGGTTAACGGCCCTTATAGGCGCTGTAACTGAATGATCCAATGTTTTTACGCTGATAGTGAATGAACATTCACCTGGGGCATTTCGCCCCACTATAAATACAACATTTAGAGAGGGATGGAAGATCTCTCCAACATCACTCTGGGCAAATCGTTCAAAAATGAAAACTAACTTCTATTTACTGCACCCTTCAATCTATGATCATATACTGGAAATAAAACACCATCAGGCTTTTATATGCCAGGCTTTGGGGCAATACCAGAGACTGGAGGCGCGGCCAGGAATTAAAAATTAGGGGCCTAGACACATTTCGGGGGTGTGGTTGGGGGTGGGGGGGGTCAGAATATAGAAAGAAAAAAACCCAGAAAGCTGCTTAAGCGGAGTCTTGTAAAGATGTGGAAGTTTCCAAGTCCCCATGTCCTATCATACATGTTGACCAAGTAACCCACATATGGGGCGTGTTTAATACTTTACTCAAGCATACTGCAACCCCAAGTTTCGGTAAGACCATTTACCACCATAGGCCAACCTGGGCTATGAGAACACGTAGGACATGGATGGTAAACTTATTTACATTTATAATTTTTTTTATCAATGCTAATGCTATCAATATTACTTTCCTAATTTAATTTTTTTAGCAGACTGAGAACAAGCAATGTTTCGGACAATGGACCTCCAGGCAACCTGGACGTCCATTGGCAGAAACATTGCCTGTGTTTGTACAAGCAACCAGGAGAACCTGCTGTGCTTTGGATGCCATCGGATATGGCAAATGCGCACAATTCCTTCTCGCAATTAAGCCGAGATAAGTGCACAGTTCGTAACAGGACTTCTAGTTTTAACTGTAAAACCAAGCTTTGATGGAAAACCTTAAAACATTATTCTGTTTCATATAATCCTTTACCTAACATGAAAAGCGGACAACACTTGCAAACAAAATTCTTGAGTAACTATTTATTTTCATTTTTTGTCTCAAAAACATAGGTGATGACCCTTCATTGGAACGAGCTTGACGAGCTCGTTCCAAAGAGGGGTCATAACCTATATTTGTAAGACAAAAGAAATTAAAAAATAATGAAAATTAATTGGTGATTTTTGTGAATACCGCTGTCCGGGTTTGGATGTTTTTCGCACATTCTCGATACTAACATGTACAGTAGAATCCTCTTAATTGAATATCCATTTTGCCAGAGAAAATTATTCAATTAACAGGAGTCAAGATTATATATAGGAGAAAATTATACAATTAACAGGGATTTGGGCAGTTTCCTGTGTTCTGGAGGTAAACTGAGCATTTATTCTATTATATCTTGTTTGACAGAGCTCATAGAGCTCTGTCAAATAAGATATAATAGATTAAATGCCTGTATTGAATGTAGTGAGGCCAAAAAGGTTGATAAATAAGGGGAATTTGGTGTGTGTCACAGTAATTTTTTCGACATATTACAAAAAATTAATATACAATTAACAGGAGTTTACTCTACAACCCATATGCAATTAACAGATGAAATTTGTAATGAAGATATGGTAAATGGTTTGTGTTTGAAAATTATATTCAATTAACAGGGATATACAATTAAGAGATATCCAATTAAGTGGGCTCCACTGTATTAAATTTTCATAGGAAGCAGTGGATGAAGACTGAATTAAAAAAAAAAAGATATAAACATAAAACCTCCCCATTCGTTTGAAAAAAACAAAATGCCTGAGAATCAACAAAAAATTTAGTATGGCCTAATACATGAACTTATAATGATAAAGGTCCACAACATTGAGTCCTGTACCTTGTGACAGATACAAATTTGGTATGACAGGCACAAAACACCTGTAACAATAACAACACCCCAAAAAACATTCCCCCAAAAACATATTTGCAGGCTTGCTTGATGACAAGTTCAATCTTACCACAGATATATTTGAAGATACTGACTCAAACAAATATTAACTTTCAACCCGCTGGGTATTTTCAAGATATTTTTCATAAAATCCAGTCATGGCTGTCACTAGATTTGATGACAAATTCATCTAAATTTAACTCAACAAATGATTGGTGCAAAAATCCATTCAATTTACATGTACAGGGAGGGAGGGGGGGGGGGGAATTGGATTAAATGCACCCAGATTATACATACATGCATTTCAGTAGCAAGAGAAATTTTGTCCTGGACGGGAACATCCGACAGCAGCATGCAAGGTGTTAATTTACATTTTGTCTCAAATATTTATTTATATTTATTGGGGTTTAACCCTTTACCCAATGTAGACGATTTCAAAATTTATTATTTGAAATATCATTTTTTAAATTTTTTCGAAAAATTTCAACAAAACCATATCATGTGACCCCTCTTTGGAACGAGCTCGTCGAGCTCGTTCCAAAGAGGGGTCACATGATATGGTTTTGTTGAAATTTTTCGAAAAATATTTTTTCAGCTGCTGAATTTGCATATTACGCGGGCGTATGCGGGCGATTCGTTGGGTAAAGGGTTAAGGTCACATATTTCTGCACAATGGCTAATCATGTCCATGACAGTTTTATGGGTGGAGAAAGCCGGAGTACCCGGAGAGAACCACCGAGCAACAGCGAGAAACTGTCAGCTCCCCAACATACTAACTCCACACAAGCAGGGTTGAAGACAAGTGCACCATCAACGTGCAGTACGCCTTAGTACAAGACGTCACCATGCCCCCCAGATGAGCAATGGGGGTGAAGTGTCTTGCCCAAGGACACAACGCGGTTGTCGCAGGTGGGATTCAAACCGAGGACCTCTCGGCTTGCAGCCTGCACCTCTACCTACTGAACCACTTTGTCTCAAATACAGCATATCCAAACTAATTAGATATGTTTTTTAATTGTATAACCCTGTAACCTGCACATAATTTCCAGACTAAACCTAAACATTTGTCATAGCTTCAGTACAAATTTACCAGCTGATTACATATAAATATAGGTTATAACCATGCCCATTGTAAACTCACGTTTAAATTGAATGAAACTGTCAATGACATGATAGCTCAACTTGACAAACTTGAACTTGGTAAGTTATAAATGAAATGGCAAAATTGAAGATCATTGGTACCAATGTTATTTGATGAAATTTCAACATAATAGAATTGTGTGTGCACAACGTCAGAGTAATCCATTCATTTTAAAATGTAAACTGTAAGACTGGCTAAAGGAAGAATGTTGATACACAAATGCAGTATGTTCAGAGGTTATTGTAAATAGCAATTTTTTTTACAGAAATGAATGCTAATCAATAGCTCTAATCTAAAGGTCTCACCTAATGAGCACACCAAGTTCCAAAACAATCCTATGATAAATGTGGCCTGTTGAACATGTCAAAGAAGAATGTTGATGTACAAATGCAATAAATTTAAAGATTGTTGCTAACAGCAAGAGTTTTTGATGGAAATGAAAAGAAAATCGATAGCTCGTATCTTTGTCATCCTGCATAAGCATACAAAGTTTCAAAACAACCTGATAATGAATGTGCCCTCTAAGGAATGCCAAAGGAAGATGTTAATGCACAAATGCACTAAGTTTGAAAGTCATCGCTTGTGGCAATGTTTTTTTCTCTCTTTTTTTATGAAATTCATAAATATACCCTACAGAGAGTGCAAAAGGGATAAGTTTGTGCAGCAAGTTCAAAGGCTGGTGATAACGACAATAATTTTTTATGGAAATGAAAAAAAATCAATAGCACACATCTAGAGGTCACCCCGAACACATATACCAAGTTTCAAAGTGATCCGATCATAAATGTGCCCTGAAAGGTGTGCCAAAGGGAAATATTGAAGCCTGCCTAATTAAGTTCAAAGGTTGTTTCAAGTGGCAACTTTTTTTTTTACGGAAGTAAAAGAAAATCGACAACTCCCATACAGATATCACCCCACACAAGCACACAAAGTTTCCAAGCGATCCAATTATAAATGTGCCCTGCAGGGTATGTCAAAGGGAAATATTGATGCATAACTGCACTAAGTTTTTACTAAGTTCATCAAAGGTCGTTGCCAATGGCAACTATTTTTTACAGAAATGGAAGAAAATCAATAGCTCCCATCTAGAGGTCACCCTAAACAAGCACACCAAGCTTCAAAGTGATCTGGTCATGTGCACTGCAGGCTGCGCCAAAGGGAAATATTGACGCATTACTGCACGAAGTTCATCGAAGGTCTTTGCCATTGGCAACATTTTTTGACAGAAATTGAAGAAAATCAGTAGCTCCCATCTAGAGGTAACCCCAAACAAGCATATGAAGTTTCAAACCATTCTGATCATAAATGTGCCCTGTAGGGTGTGCAAATGGAATATATTGATGCCTGACTAAATTAAGTTCAAAGGTCTTTGCCAGCGGCAACTTTTTTTGACAGAAATGGAGGAAAATCGATAGCCCCATCTAGAGGTCACCCCAAACAAGCATGCCAGGTTTCAGAACAATTCGATCATTAATGTGCACTGTTGGGTGTGCTAAAGGGAAATATTGAGGTCTCACTTAACTAAGTTCTAAGAACAAACTTATCAAGTTTCAAAGTGATTTGGTAAAAAATGTGCACTGCAGGGTGTGCGAAAGGGAAATATTGATATATAACTGCACGAAGTTAATCGAAGGTTGTTGCCAGTGGCAACATTTTTTGATGGAAATCGAAGAAAATCGATTGCTCCCATCTAGAGGTAACACCAAAAAAGCATACAAAGTTTCAAACCAATCTGATCATAAATGTGCCCTGTAGGACATGCCAAAGGAATATATTAATGTTTGACTAAACTAAGTTCAAAGGTCGTTGCCAACGGCCAGATTTTGAAATGGAAGAAAATCAATAGCTCCCATCTAAAGGTCACTCCAAACAAGAATGCCACATGTCAAAACAATCCGATCATAAATGTGCCCTGTAGGGGGTGCCAAAGGGAAATATTGAGTCTTCTGACTAAACTAAGTTCTAAGAACATTGCCACCAACAATGAGCTCATCACAAACAAGCATACCATGTTTCAAAGCGATCCGATAATAAGTATGCATGCAGGGTATGCCAAAGGGAAATTTTTATGCATAACTGCACCAAGATCATCAAAGGTTGTTGCCAGTGGCAATATTTCTTTGCAAATGTCGAAAAAAATCGATAGCTCCCATCTAGAGGTAACCCCAAACAAGCATACCAGGTTTAAAACCGATCTGATAAAAAATGTGCCCTGTATGGCATGCCAAAGGAATATATTCATGCCTGACTAAACTAACTTCAAAGGTCATTGCCAGCGGCAACAGTTCTTGACGGAAATGGAAGAAAATTAATAGCTCCCATTTAGAGTTCAACCCAAACAAGCATAGCAGGTTTCCAAGCAATCCGATCATAAATGTGCCCTGTAGGGTGTGCCAAAGGGAAATATTGAGGTCTGACTAAACTAAGTTCTAAGAACGTTGCCAGCGGCAACATTTTTTGATGTCACCCCAAACAAGCATGCCAAGTTTCAAAGCGATTCGATCATAAATGCGACCTGTGAGGTGTGCCAAAGGAAATTGTGGACGTATGTACGCCCGGACGTACGCCAACGGAAGAGAAGTGATGGCAATAGCTCAGCTTGACTTTTGTTAAGTTGAGCTAAAAATTGATAAATTTGTCCCTTGAGTGCAAATGTACTCAAGGCATGAAACACACCACCACCCATGCTATTCCATAGATTATGAGGCCTAAAACTTTTGAACCAAGAACATGAACTTTTGATGGCAAAGAAATAATTAGAGAAATAAAAAATAAAATAAAAAACTGCCTGCCCGCATGCAATTTTACAAATAATGTCCTGAGAAACTAATAATGTGGCCTAATACATATAAATTATCTAACCGATCACACAAACATACCGCGAACCGATTACCGATTATTTTTGTCTACAATCGGCCGGTTCCAATTCAGTTTCCGATTATTCAACTCTTACTAAAAATCACCAATGAATCTATATGGAATGATGACGCGCTCAGCCCTCGCAATTCAATTTTTTGGCTTCGGCAGTCATTTGCCGTATCAAATTTTATGTCCTTCGGCAGTTACTACGGTATTTCTGGGAAGGCAATACATGCAGCGAGTGACGAATGCATAATTTTTTTAGCGGGGTCTGTGGGGGAGGGGGGGGGGGGGGGGGTTGATCTCACCCTAGGAAAATTTTGGAATCTGCTATCAAAAGGAGAGTTCTCATGTCTTTTGGGGTGGAAATCCACTTGATATTTTGGATGACAAAATTAGTTTTTTTATATTTGAAACCACCCCTGCAATGTCATATGCACGGTCGATTTGTCGGTTTGCGATCGAAATTTGCGGGACTGCAAAACGAATGAATTGCATCTGAGCTGAATATTGAGTAAAATACATTTCAAACTTATTTCTCAGAAAAAAAATGGCGTTTGTTTACCTGTATTTATGTATATTCCCTGGAACCAAAAAATGAATGTTGACCATTTTCTGTAAATGTAGAACTCAGTCCGGGAAACTCCCACACATATTTATATATGGAGAAGATGCGCATGTGTACAGCGCGAATTCAATTGTTTTCAAGAGGGGTATCACAATAAACAAACCAATGACAGAAAGTTTAAGTATGTGTAACGTTGGCTGCGAGTTTCCGTTTTCAGCTACCGGTGTGTGTCTCTCGTTGTGCACAGTGAACTACTGCATGTCACACATTCGTCCAAACCTGGACCCAAAGTCTGTAATATAATTTTTTGGTTTGATACATCCTGTGGAACAGGATGTACCAAACCCCAAAAATATATTACAGTCTTTGGGTCCAAGTTTGGACAAGTCAAACACCACTGCGGATTATTTCTACTATGGCAACTGTGTGCCGTAGTCAGGCCGATTGCTTCAGCAAATCGCTTGGCAATGCCTTTTGCCGAAGCCAATTGCGAGGGCTGCCATGCTCGTTCCAACAAGGGGTCACAACCTATGTTTTGGAAGCAAAAAATGAAAATATAAAAAAAACTGAATGGCGATTTTCGTTTATACACTGAAAAAAAATTGGTTCCAACTGGTTCTAACTGGAATCGTTCAGTCCTTCTCACGAAGAGGGCGCTAAGCCGCGCTATTGCTCTCACATCCGTTTTGTTTCCCCAAGACTGGATTCGGGATTATTATTATTCACAGGCAGATGAGGCCAGTTCAAGCCACTGAGAATTCAAACAACTAGTTTTCCGTGGACTGTGCATTGAAATAGTTCAAAGACAACAATACGAGTCACACATGTGTCGGATCCTTTTATCTGACATCAAAGAGACGCCGACAAAGGCAATGTGTGAGCAGGAATCATCACTAATCAGTGCAACACAGTCTACCAAAATTACAAAGAGTAAGGTTGGCACTGCTGAGTGCTGACACAAGGGTCACATGACTCACGTCACGTTTGTCACAAGCTGTATAAAAAAAATTAAGCTATTAAGACTATTGGTTATTTTGCAACTTGTAAGCATGGCTGATTCACGTCGTAGTCGTACAAGTAGCAAACTGTGGGATTTTTTTAAAATTGATGCGGCAACAGACCAAAAGGCAAAATGCATAGAATGTGGAGCAATGATATCAAGAGGTGGGGCCAGTTCTCGTTCGTTCACAACAACGGAGTTAAGAAATCATTTAAAAGTCGACACCCCACGCGAATGAAAGACTTGGAGACAGCAGAAGCAGAAGAAATAGAGAGAAAACGTAAGACAGAGAGTGCTAGTACTGGGCCATCTACCTCGTCGGAAATGAAGCGGTCTTACCAGATGAAACTGATAGAAGTGATAGAAAAAAAAAAGAATCCTGGTCTGCTACCCACCTGCGTAGACTGTCATTGAATAACAGAATTGCCGAAATGATTGCCATAGATTTATTGCCATTCTCGGTGGTACACAATGTTGGGTTTCAACATGTAATGAAGGAAGCTGAACCACGTTACACACTACCTTCTGCTGCTCACATCAGTCGGACTATCCTACCAGAAATCTATGACAAGGTCACCACAGCACTTCCAGATCTACTCAGTGACATTGACAATGTAAGCATCACTACTGACATATGGTCCTCGACAGTTTGATCAAACTCCTTGATCAGTTTAACCTGTCATTGGATAAACAAGTTATTCGAGCAGAAGCACAGAGTTCTAAATGCGTCCTCTTTCGTGGGCAGCCATACGGGTGATGCCATTTGTGCCGAAATAAATCGGATGCTGGATGAATGGAAGATAGCTAAGGGCGATGTGGTAGCGATAGTTAGAGACAATGCATCGAATGCTGTTGCTGGGTGTGAGAGGTCCGAACCGAAACATTTTGGGTGTTTTATTCACACCATTCAATTAGTCATAAAGTCATTTGCGAAAATTGCAAGACAAGCACAAATTGAAAGAACACAACATAATCCAGGATGTCCAGACTCAGTGGAATAGTACTTTCCTTTTGCTAGAACGACTCGTGGAGCAACGAACAGCTTTAGTAGAATACGCGAGTGAGCATGATATTCCCGTTCTATCTGCCAACCAATGGAACCTTGCAAGCACATTGGTCAGGACACTTCGGTGATTTCAGGAGATAACCAGAGAAGCTTCAGAGAATGATGCATGTTGTTCAATGATTATACCAACTATCAGAGTTTTAAACAGAGTACTGTCTCAACATAATGACGATAACGGGCCATAATTTCGGCATCAGATGAAATGTAGAATGTCCACCTGGACCGTGCCACAACTAACTCAGACTAAACAGCCAAAATCCATATTTATTTCATCATACCATAGTTACATATACATTGATCAGAGAAGACAGGAGTCTGAAAATACATAAAATAATACATTGTACTACTTGTTTACAATTTATCCCTCTGTATGCTGTAACATAAGTAGATTTAATAATATTACCCTAATTATAAATAATACCCATTATAACAATAATAATAATAATAGCAACAATAATAATAATACACTTCAATACTCCAGTCCTATAAACAATGCACTTAGCCTCTTCCATCTGATAGGAGCTGATAGACAGCAGCCAACACATACAACCTACAACCCACTAATAGTGGATACATAATAGCCAAACGTCCGAACTACTAACCGGGATCAAGCATAGCATGAACTTGGCACAAGGCCAAAATACATGCTAGTCTTGAGTCCGGTTTGTAGCGGTACAATGATTTCATATACTTTCCCATAATAAATATTGCATGGTATAGAAGTTTACTAGAACTGTACACCGCAGTAGAATAAAACAATGATATATACATATTACCATAGTCCCTCACATATATTTACACTTACTTAACAAATTCAATTCTTACCCGATTGTGGATCAAATTCCCTCAGTCAATCATTCCACCGATCACAACATCCATTACTGTACCATCATCCCATACTGTGCAGTGCAGGTTAGCTGTAAAAAAAAGAACCCATAACCATACATGCAATTGTCAAATAGTGCAATTGATAAATATCATGATAGAATAAATCGATAGCAACCACCGGGAAACAAGCGAAACTAGGCGACACGAATACATGACAACTGAAGATCAAAGTAAACTGACAAACGAGTAAAAACAACAACAGATGTAAGCGATTCGTAATAAGTACACTGATCTGATAATTACTAACCCAAATCCAAGGAAACACATATTTTTTAATCACCATCAAAGAATTGTAAATATTAAAGATTAAGTTTGTCAGCCAACATATTCGGGAACGATTGTTTATATCATGTGACCTGAAACCCGCGAAATGAATACCTTTTCAATTTGCCTGTAAACAAAAGTATGGCTGCGTGAAGAAGCAACCAAAAAACTGGATTCTTAACTCACATCTCTTCATTTACAATCAGACCGGACCTGGTAATTTAAAAAGTTCAATACATTAATATTTAAGTTAAAATATGTAAAATCGCATCTGCCACAGGGGATACAGACAATCACAAGTGAAATGCACAAGTCACTGGAGCGTCGCTTCAAGGGTGTAGAAGAGAACACGATTTTCATCCTTTCAATGTTTCTGGACCCATGTTACAAGATGTTTTTTTCCAAAATACTGATATTGATAAACCTAGTTGTGTATTGCAAGATCAGCTTCCGCTTCGTGAGTCACAAATGTCTGAGCCCACTGAAACAAGTATTACTTCTGACAAACCAAGTGCCACAAGCGAAAAAGAATTAAAAGATGACAGGATGGACGTCGCTAAAGAATCGACACATAAAACAACTGATGAAGACTTTGCAGCCATTATGAGTGAGAAAGGGGCGACATTTCGGAAAATGAAAGAACAAACTGTACTCGAAGAGATGTCTGTTTACGCATCAGAGCCGTTAATAGACAGGAAAGACAATCTGCTGTTGGCCACCTGTTCGCGCAAGTTTCTGTGTGTTCCCCCCTCAAGTGTTCCGGGCGAGCGCCTGTTTAGTAAGGCCGGAGACATCTATGATGACAAAAGAAACAGACTATCGCCGGATAAAGCGGAAATGTTGTTAGTGATTTGGGCAATCTGCCTGATCTGGACCTCAAGTACTGAATACTGTCACTCAATGACACTCATCAGTCATCACTTGAGTCGCTTCAACTCGCTCGACTCCGAACTGTTAACTTACCTAATACACAAGAGGCCCCACAGGGCCTGAAGCGCTCATCTTGTACAGAACACAATTTAAACAGAGTCCAAGAATGAGTCTACATTAAGCAAGCCATCTCCATAGGCTACACTGTCAATCCTTGAGTCCCTCAGGAGTGACAAAAATAATCTGGGCATCATGCCTTTTCTTCAGTAGATCATAAGTAAAATGTAGAGCTCTCCTATGAAGCCCCTTGATACAACCTATGTGGATTAATCTTAGTACCTCTAGAGGGTACTGAATACAAAATTTTTTTGCAACATAATATACAATTCACGATTCGTCGTTGACTCGTTGTTCTATGTCTCGTTGTTACTTAATCCTATTCCCAATGTAACGGCCAAAACTGGCCAGCGTTATACTCGAAAATCACTATCCAATCCATTTCAGATTTTCATTTTTTTGCTTCCAAAACATAGGTTATGACCCGCTCATTCGAACGAGCGTGAGGGTTAGGGTTAACTCTTTAACAAATCGGTCAATAGACTCAATACTGCCGAGAAAATTGACGTGAATTATCCTGAAATGTCATGCACTTTTCCCAGTAAAAGTTAAAACCATGCGTATATGGCTATTATTGGAACGAACTGATCAAGCCGGTTCCAATGATACCCATGTTTGCATACATGTAGTTTCAACTTTCACTGAGAAATAGTCATGACAAATTTTAAGTTTTCAACAAAAGTAATCTGAGATATGCCGCATATTAATTAGCCAGACAATTTCGGTTGGGACGAAATGTCCAAAACGATGAGATGAAGCTTGAAAATTGAAAAATCTACATGGGAAGAAACAACCAAAATAAATGGGACAATCCACCCCAAACTGGGACGAAACGTCTTGGCATGAAACAACCATGGGACGGACGAGTAGAACCCAAACATTTTAATTTTTCATCATGTGTCGCTGAATACCCTGGCCTGATATCATTCTCTATCTCTGTTATAATGCTCAATAGCTTTGAGCAAACTGATCCGTCATTGACTCATTATATATTACAACATAAAAATATTTTACTTTCACACCCCGTGTTACTACACGTCTTAGTTCATCAAGCACAACAGTTAACAGTATTGAGGTTTCATAATCAAAAGAGTGAGAAGACGATCAATTTCTTTATAAAGCCGGTCAGTGGCGGTCGGTGACTCGGTGGGGACCGTGTCCGTGGCAGGGACCGACCTGGGTATGTGCCAGTGCGTATTTGGTTCTGAAACATCAGGACCTGGCTCTTAAATCTCAGAAATAGGCTTCTCAGTTGGCGCGTAACTTCTCAGATCATATTTTGATATTCTTTCGATGGATAATCGAGAGAGACACTCTTACATGTATTATATATATGATTATCATTTATCATTGTTGTAGGGTGCTTTAGTTAATACTTCAAGTCTTAATTACCAAGCATTAATCTTCACTGTGGTTTCTGATCAAGTCTTGGCTGCCTAAATAGGCAGCCAAGACTTGATCAGAAACCACAGTGAAGATTAATGTTTGCTATAGTGTACTAAATGAAAATGATGAGAGCTATTACATACTTGCAGTTGTGTTACAAACAGCAGTGTGACTCCGTAAATTGAAATTGAAAAAATAGGCTCCCGAGGCTGGAGCGTATTTTAAATAGTCCTGATTGCTCCCTGCGTGGGGCACGTGATAATGGTGAACCGAGCTTTTCCCCGGAAGTTCTTCATAACAATACTTATAACTTTCACGTTTTACATCGTTTAATTCATTTTAGTCTTGTTTTATTAACTGTCTATTATGTTATAAAATGCTTCTCTATTCAGTTTTGAACAATCCGCTGAACCGATTGTCAAGTTGCCGTTCCCATTGTGATACGATACCATACAATCGGCCGATTCCGATTGCAGATTCAGTTTATCGGTTAGTCGCTAAACATAAATTTTGCTTAACCCTTTACCCAACTTAACGGCCAAAACCGGCCAGCGCTATTCTAAAAAATCGCTAATTAATTTTCATTATTTTTTCATTTTTTGTCTCAAAAACATAGGTTACGACCCCTCATTGGAACGAGCTCATCGAACATATGAAACATATTTGCTTACATATGAAACAAATGAAAATTGGGGCTTAAAGACCAGACTTGAAAAGTTATTTAAACTATACCTCTACCTGTTAAAAACTTGAATCTTGGTCTTACAACTTGAACAAATGGTGGACTCATGGGATAGTCATCAGGGAACTGCATCTCCATGTATATGACTGCCTGTAAAGTAGAAGAGAGTTGAATAAAAATTGAAAGCAATCAAACATTACAGTAGAAACTCTTCATCTTGAAGTTCGCAGGACTGTCAGTGAACTGTGAGTTATCCAGTTTGGGGTACAGTGGAGCCCACTTAATTGGATATCTCTTAATTGTATATCCCTGTTAATTGAATATAATTTCCAAACTCAAATTCATTCACCATACCTCCAGTACAAATCTGACCTGTTAATTGAATATAGGTTATAGAGTAAACTCTGTTAATTGAATAAAAAATCTTGTAGCATGTCGAGAAATTACCCTGACTCTCTCCAGTTTTCCTTTGGTTATAGACCTATTTGTCCTCAGTACATCCAAAACAGGCATTTAATCTATTATATCTTGTTTGACAGAGCTCATGGTTTATCTCCAGAATACAGGAAAGTGACACAATCCCTGTTAATTGAATACTCCTGTTAATTGAATAATTTTCATTGGCAAAAGTAGCTATTCAATTAACAGGGTTCTACTGTATTTAAGAGGATTTTGACTGGAAAAGAGAATACAGTTAAAACTAGAAGTCCTGTCATGAACTTATCTAGGCTTACTTGCGTGTGGGAATTGCACGCAATTGCCAATTGCCATATCGAATTGCATCCAAAGCACGACAGGTTCTCCTAGTCCTGGTTACTCATAGCAAACACAGGCAATGTTTCTGCCAATGGTCCATTGGCTAAAACATTGCTTGTGCACAGGCCATATGTACAGAATTTGATAGCCTTACTATGGTCATAACGTGTAGATTAACGCCCAGATTGATGTGCTCATTGTGCGCATTTCATGACAGGACTTCTAGTTTTAACTGTAGCTTATTACATTTACCGAAAACTGTGATTATATTTGTACTGTGTTTTGTATACTCGATTTAATAAATTACAACTTAAGCCAGTTTGTTCAACTTACTTGATTCAAATTATAAATGAAAGTGTCAATGACAATGTAGCTTTTGTAGCTCAACTTGACAAACTTGAACTTGTGTGCCTTATCAGTGACGTCGAAACTTGGGAGTGAGGTAGTGAGGATGTTACTTCACAAACCATAAATTTCCCATACTCACGTGCTGTCGATGCTTGATGAGCATTAACCCCACTTATGTTAAGGTAATTCGAACATTCAAACAGGCAATTATATAGCGTGCTGCTTTTTTCCAAGGTGCGGCATTAGTGGCGCGGAGCTTTCCAAAATTGCGTGCGCCACGGTGCAAAAGAACGATGACACACCTCAAAATTGAAAGACTACTTGTATCTTTTAGGAAAAGAAGTCACTGTAAAAAAAAAATATGTACAGTAGAGCTTATAACAATGTGTACAATCAAGCGATATTCTTTTTTTAATCATGACTAGGGCTGAAATGATTGGCTCATTTACACAACCGACTAACCGAGAGCTATAACTGGAAAATATCCAGTTAACCATAGCCATTATTTCACCAAATCTGGGATAAAAAAAAACTATAGGAATTGGAAAGCAGTATTCTCAGAAACTAATCTGTAGTGTGTATAAAAACGAGTACTCGACAACGTTCGTTTGTATACATATTACGGAATAGTTTCTGCGGTTAATCAGTATATACAGCACCGCTTCAACGTGTTATCTATCTCAAAGAAGAAGAGGCAGATTTACTACGTTTTAACCATGGAATAATGATCACTATCAATATTTTGGATATCCGGTTGCATTTTTTAAAATTTTTAATCGGTTAGACAGGTAACCGGTTTCAAACCGGTTAGCCATTTCAGTACTAATCATGACATATTTACACCTTATTACGGCAATATTTTCTATATGTATAGCATTGACGCAATATTTTCGAAATGTTATGGCACAAACTACATGTAGGATATTTTCACACTCATCATTTGTAGTTTTTTAAGAAGAAATGAAAACCAAAAGGTGAGGTGCTGTGATGAGAGTTTCTTTCAGAAGCGGTGAAAAACTATAAGTACTGAAATCAATTTTGCAATTTCATTGCAGCAGGTGCTTGAGGGCATGAATAAAACTTGTAAAAATTATATTAATATAACACGAATAGGCTAGCTGCAGATTCTAAGATGAGAAGCCTGAGATAATATCTGTGGTCTCAAATGATTCACCCAAATACCACAACCTACCTATTTACATGTACTCTATGTATTGGGACACTCTATGATTTGGGACACACATTTTTCCAGAAAACTATATTTTTTTATGCTGCAAAGTTTGGGACATTCAGGAGATTTGTTTCCATTTTGCTCGTCGCTAGTAGCAGACGACACTCATAAAATAAAATTCCTGAGTAACTAAAAATTTTCATTTTTTGCTTCCAAAACATAGCTTATGAACCCTTATTGAAACGCGCGCAAAAAATGAAAATATAAAAAAAAATTGGACGGCGATTTTCGTATATAGTGATGGAAAACGAATCACACACAACTTTATTCAGCAACAAATCAAGACCAGGCTCTGTTCTTTCCCCATTTTCTATGAATTGGGACACCTGTGAAAATAATTATTTTTAGCTGTCCCAATACAGAGTAAATACTGTAACCACTCCTCTTATCCTAGCAAACACAACACAGTTTGGCATTCTCAAGTTAACTAATGTGAACCAAATCAAGATGGCCTGCCTTGATTAGATGCTGAATAAAGTTGTGTGTGATTCGTTTTCCATCACTATAAATGAAAATCGCTGTCCAATTTTTTTTTATATTTTCATTTTTTGCTTCCAAAACATAGCTTAGGATCCCTCATTGCAACGAGCTCATTGTGCTCGTTCCAATGAGGGCTCATAATCTATGTTTTGAAAGCAAAAAATAGGCCGATGAAATCGTCAGATGTGTACCCATACGCGCAACTAGTAGAAAGCTGTATGACGGAGGGCCACCACGGATGCTGACATTATGTACACCATACAAGGTATGGGTACATATAGAAATGGATTGGAGGAGTGTCTAATTTGATGGATAAAGGGTTAATATCTCCGGATCAAATAATCAGATTAACACCAAAAACTATACAGCTCAGCACATCAGTAACCTGAACACAAATATAAAGTAACTTGACAATCCAAGCAATATTTTTCAAGTTATCGAACGAATGCCAAAGGGATCGGAGGAATTTTCAATTTGAAGGATAAAGGGTTAATATCTCAGGATCAAAATAACAGATTTACACCAAAAACTATACAGCTCGCCACATCAGTAACCTGAACACAAATATAAAGTAACTTGACAATCCAAGTAATATTTTTCAAGTTATCGAATGCCAAAGTGATTGGAGGAATTTTCAATTTGAAGGATAAAGAGTTAATATCTTGGGATCAAATCATCAGATTTACACCAAAAACTATACAGCTCGGCAAATCAGTAACCTGAACACAAATATAAAGTAACTTGACAATCCAAGCAATATTTTTCAAGTTATCGAATGCCAAAGGGATTGGAGGAATTTTCAATTTGAAGGATAAAGGGTTAATATCTCAGGATCAAATTATCCGATTTACACCAAAAACTATACAGCTTGGCACATCGGTAACCTGAACACAAATATAAAGTAACTTGACAATCCAAGCAATATTTTTCAAGTTATTGAATGCCAAAGGGATTGGAGGAATTTTCAATTTGAAGGATAAAGGGTTAATATCTCGGGATCAAAATAACAGATTTACACCAAAAACTATACAGCTCGGCACATCAGTAACCTGAACACAAATATAAAGTAACTTGACAATCCAAGCAATATTTTTCAAGTTATCGAATGCCAAAGAAATGGATACGGATGCTGGACGGACAGACGGACAAAGGATGGACGAACGACGGATGGTCACCCCGGATGCCGGGATTATGTGTACCATACATAGTATGGGTACACATAAAAATGAAAATTTTTAGTTACTCAAGAATTTTTTTTATGAGTGTCGTCTGCTACTAGGTGCTACTGGAGCCACCGAAACAGAAAAATCTGTTAAATTCTTGGGAATTAGCAGTGATGAACATTTATCCTACAAGGCTCACATATCCCGATTATGCTCGAAAATAGCACGCGCAAACTATAGTCTAAACAAAGTTAAAAATATCCCCCCCCCCCCCCCCCCCCCACGGAGCTCTGAAAACATTGTATTACGCCCTCGTACATAGCTATTTGGTATACGGAATCCAGGCATGGGGCAACTCAAGAGCTATCAAAAAATGAAAGTGTCAATGACACTGTAGCTTAACTTGTGTGTTGTGTTTGATGAAAAGGATAATGTTCAATGTTTATGAAAGGATTATGAAATAAGACAAGAATTGTGATAATTGGGAATATGTTCATTTCTGTTCCCTGTATGCTATGTTTATGATAAAAATAATATGAGGTGTACACTGTACTAAAGATCTGAGGGGTGGGTTAATATGACCTCACAGTTAATATATGTGGCCCTCACAGTTAACATATATCAACAAAATTACAATGAAATTATTCCAAAATGAGTCATCCTATCAAGTTACATTAAAATCCCTTCATAAATATGGCCTGTAGACTGTGCTAAAGGTTTTCAGGCTTCGGGCCCCTGTAGCTGTCAGTTTCCCAATTGCGTCCAAAGGGGACGTTCTCATCTAGACATTATATGAAGTCAACCTACCAAGTTACAATGAAATCCCTCCATAAATACGACCTGTAGACTGTGCTAAAGGTTTTCGGGCTTCAGGCACCTGTAGACATCACAGCTGACCAACCACGACCAAAAGGGGATGTCATCATCTAGGCATTATATGGAGTCAACCTAACAAGTTACAATGAAATCCTTCCATAAATACGACCTACAGACATGCTAAAGGTTTTTGGGCTCGGGCAGCCATAAAGGCTGAATGATCGTGACCAAAAGGGGACGTTCTCATCTGGACACTATTTGGAGTCATCCTACCAAGCTACAATAAAATCCCTTCATAATTATGACCTGTAGACTGTTCTAAAGGTTTTCAGGCTTTGGGCCCCTGAAGCCGTCACAGTTGCCCACTCGTGTCCAAAAGGGGACGTTCTCATCTAGACATTATATGAAGTCAACCTACCAAGTTACAATGAAATCCCTTCATAAATATGACCTTAGACTGTGCGAAAGGTTTTCGGGCTTCGGGCTCGGGCAGCCATCATGGTTGAATGATCGCAATCAAAGGGGATAATCTCATCTGGGCATCATCTGGAGTGATCCTGCGAAGTTACAATGAAATCCCTTCATAAATATGACCTGTAGACTGTGTTCAAGGTTTTCGGGCTTCGGGCACCTGTAGCCATCACAGTTGACCAATCACGACCAAAAGGGGATGTCATCATCTAGGCATTATATGGAGTCAACCTAACAATGTTACAATGAAATCCTTCTATAAATATAACCTTTTGCCTATGCTAAAGGTTTTTGGGCTCGGGCACCCATCAAGGCTGAATGATCACGGCCAAAATGGGACGTTCTCATCTTGACCTTATTTGGAGTCAACCTACCAAGTTACAATGAAATCCCTTCATAAATATGACCTGTAGACAGTGCTAAAGGTTTTTGGGCTTCGGGCACCTTTAGCCATCAAAGTTGCCCAAACATGTCCAAAAGGGGACGTTCTCATCTAGGCATTATATGAAGTCAACCTATCAAGTTACAATGAAATCCCTTCACAAATATGACTTGTAGACTGTGCTTAAGGTTTTCGGGCTTCGGGTTCGGGCAGCCATCATGGTTGAATAATCGCAACCAAAGGGGACAATCTCATCTGGGCATCATCTGGAATGATCCTATGAAGTTACAATGAAATCCCTTCATAAGTATGGCCTGTAGACTGTGCTCAAGGTTTTTGGGCTTCGGGCACTTGTAGCCAACACAGCTGACCAATTACAACCAAAAGGGGATGTCATCATCTAGGCATTATATGGAGTCAACCTAATAGGTTACAATGAAATCCTTCCATAAATATGACCTTTTACCTATGCTAAAGGTTTTTGGGCTTGGGCACCCATCAAGGCTGAATGATCACGATCAAAAGGGGACGTTCTCACCTAGACATTATTTGGAGTCATCCTACCAAGTTACAATGAAATCCCCTCATAAATATGACCTGTAGACTGTGCTAAAGGTTTTCGGGCTTCGGGCACCTTTAACCGTCACAGTTGCCCAATCATGTCCAAAAGGGGACGTTCTCATCTAGACATTATATGAAGTTAACCTACCAAGTTACAATGAAATCCCTTCATAAATATGACCTGTAGACTGTGCTAAAGGTTTTCGGGCTTCGGGTTCGGGCAGCCATCATGGGTGAATGATCGCACGTTCTCATCTAGACATTATATGAAGTTAACCTACCAAGTTACAATGAAATCCCTTCATAAATATGACCTGTAGACTGTGCTAAAGGTTTTCGGGCTTCGGGCTCGGGCAGCCATCATGGGTGAATGATCGCAACCATAGGGGACAATCTCATCTGAGCATCATCTGGAGTGATCCTAAGAAGTTACAATGAAATCCCTTCATAAATA
This sequence comes from Pictodentalium vernedei, assembly GCA_031216915.1. Lineage (NCBI taxonomy): Eukaryota > Metazoa > Mollusca > Scaphopoda > Dentaliida > Dentaliidae > Pictodentalium > Pictodentalium vernedei. The sequence continues at coordinate 38,996,837 of CM062294.1, forward strand.
TGACCTGTAGACTGTGCTCAAGGTTTTTGGGCTTCGGGCACTTGTAGCCATCACAACTGACCAATCACGACCAAAAGGGGATGTCATCATCTAGGCATTATATGGAGTCAACCTAACAGGTTACAATGAAATCCTTCCATAAATATGACCTTTTGCCTATGCTAAAGGTTTTTGGGCTCGGGCACCCATCAAGGCTGCATGATTGCGATCAAAATGGGATGTTCTCATCTAGACATTATTTGGAGTCATCCTGCCACGTTACAATGAAATCGTTTCATAAATATGACCTCTAGACTGTGCTAAAGGTTTTCGGGCTTCGGGCTCCTGTAGCCATCACAGTTGCCCAATCACGTCCAAAGGAAGACTTTCTCATCTAGACATTGTATGAAGTCAACCCACCAAGTTGCAATGAAATTCCTCAATAAATGTGACCTGTAGACTGTGCTAAAGGTTTTCGGGTTTTGGGCTCGGGCAGTCTCGTCACTGTTGGCAGATCATGCCCAAATGGGGAAATTCGCATCTAGACATCATAAGGAGTCATCCTACCAAGTTACAATGAAATCCCTCTACATTAAACATGACCTGCAGACTGTGCTAAAAGTTTTTGGGTTTCGGGCTTGGGCAGCCATCACGGTTGATAGATCATGCCCAAAAGGGGACGTTCTCATCTAGGCACTATACAGAGGCATCCTACCAAGTTACAATGGAATCCCTTCATAAATACGACCTGTAGACTGTGCTAATGGTTTCCAGGTTTTGGGCTCGGGCAGTCATACCGGTTGCCCGATCGCGACCAAAAGGGGACGTTCTCATCTGGACATGACCCCAAACCTGCATATGAAATTTCGTGACGATCAGACAAGAACTGCGGGGTGTAGCCCGTGCTAAAGGAAAATGTGAACAGACGTCACAGACTCACAGATTCACAGACTCACAGACTAACAGACTTCCGCACGCGTGATGGCAATAGCTTATCTTGACTATGTCAAGTTAAGCTAACTTGCTGTCCTGCAAAAACGTTCAATACGAATAATTAATAACAAAAAGTACAATTCTCATACAGATCCCCTGTTTAAAGAAAACCAAATATTCAAGGTTGATGATTTGTTTATGCTACATGCACTACTTTCGTGTTTGACTGGCAGAACGGCAGATTACCGGTGTCTTTCAATGATATATTTAAAATTACTGACAATCCATCTGGTAGGAGAACTAGACAGTCAGGCCTCCTGTACATAGAAAAAACACGGACCCAAACTCTGGATAAATTTCCTTTATATTCCTTCGCGAAACTATGGAATGCTCTGGACGACACAACTCGAAATATTAGCGACAGAAGCATGCTTAAGAACAAGTTAACTTCCACATTCATTTCCTCATATTCCAGTTATGTCAACTGCAACAATCCCTACTGCCCTGATTGCACTTCGTAAACTTCGTAAATTGTCAAAGTCGTGGTCCGCGTCTAAATCTGGAATCCTTGTTTTGTGCAACCTGTCGCGCTTCCTCCTTACAGTGGTGCTATGTAAAATACTATATGGATACAAGTAAGAACTTGCAAATAAAAGTCTAAACAAATAAATCATAACATTCGTCATCCTACGATGATGATGCAGCTAACGTAGACACCACGCCCAAACATCATGACCAACCTCCTTGTCGCAGTCTAAACGATACGAACTTCACGATGGGCTTGTTGCCGCCCTCATGTGTTATGGTAAGTAGTGGAGGGAGTCCTATAGGCAGATTGCTTCTTGCCTACCTTGAATCACCGTCTTTCCGCTGGCGAAAATGAAACACTAATACTCTAATCTCAGAAAAGTAATGATTCGATCGTCATTCTCCATCATGTGTCACATAAGTGGCTCACAGTTCATTCTTTCAGTCACAGTCTGTTTGCAATCACCCCATCTTCTTCCAGGGGGTGGCAGGTAGACAGCCAATCTGGCTATGCCACTTCCCACGGTATACTTCTCATTACATTTGTGTAATATGTTTATTTGTAACCATTTTACATGTATGTGTACCGTGAATAAAGAATCTGAATCTGAATCTGACTAGCGACGGGCCAACTGGAAACAAATCTCCTGAATGTCCCAAACTTTGGAGCATAAAAAAATATAGTTTTCTGGAAAAAAATGTGTGTCTCAAATCATAGAGTGTCCCAATACTTAAGAGTAAAAACGGTAAACCAAATCAAGATGGCCACCATGATGGCTATACTGGTAACTGAATCCGAACAATCATTTACAGGAATCAGTCATTAAGGTTACCCATCTTTAGTATATCACCAAGAGATGAGACTGATTCGTGAAGAAATTCTTTCCATCAACTGACTGGCCATGAATCAAACAAGTAAATTTGAGTTCTGCGGTATTATCACATTATCCTGTTGCTGATATTCGAGTTTGAAAAAGGTGGGCCTGAGGTGAGGCAAAGTGTTACAGAAAATGGATTTACAGTGGAACCCTTTTAATTGAATAACCACTTTGCCACTGAAAATTATTCAAATAACAGGAGTATTCAATTAACAGGGATTGAGTCACTTTCGTGTATTCTAGAGATAAACTTGTCATTTATTCTACTATATCTTGTTTTACAGAGCTCTGTCAAACAAGATATAATAGATTGAATGCCTGTATTGGATGTACCGAGGCCAAATAGGTCTATAAACAAAGGAAACTGGGGAGAATCAGGGTAATTTCTCGACCAGGAACACGATTTTTTATTCAATTAACAAGAGTTTACTCTATAATCTATACTGTATTGATATGTAAAATTTGTACAGGAGGTATGGCAAGGGTGGATCCAGAGGGGGGACTAGCCCCCACTCACCCCCACGGAGCCCACTAAAAAAAGTCATGCTCTTATACCACACAATCTTGTCCTATAACGCCCCTCCTTAACTAATGACATCACGTTGCCAAATAAAGGACATGATCCTCTTTTAGAATTCGCTGAATATCGGTTATTTATAGAACTGACAACAGTCACGTCTGCAAGTATCCAATGTCTGCAAAATCGACAGTCGAAAGCGGAACGCAATGAAGCGAAGTATAAAATAATATTTTGTTGCCACAAGGCCGAAGAAATGGTATGTTCCTGGTATCATTATTTTTACATCGCATACCCCAAACTTGAAGTTAATGTTAATGGGGAGCCAATATTTCCAGTCGCATATGTTTTCCAGTTCTAATTTTATTGAGGGCTTCTGGCATTCGCTGGGTCAACTCAACTGGCCATTCGCCCGAATCTGCAAAATGGCCAGTTGAGCTGACCGGTCGAGTTCTCATTGTTACAGTCACTTTTGCAAATAGGTGTCTGTCATATTTTGTCCACGACAGACTAGCTCTATGAGCAGAAGCAGTATATGACAGTGTATGTGATGTATGTTTTGATAATTTTAACTTTTACAACAAAAAATGTGTTTGAATTTCCTTTCATCATATTCAATTGGATGCCAGAATGCATTTAGAAGTAACCTGAAAATCAAAAATGTTCATGTTTGGGGAAGGAGGGGGGGAGTACCCCCCCCCCCCCCCCCCCCCCCACAAATGTATGTCCCTTCAGCATGTGCGGTAGCTAACGCCTTCGGCGACTGATGCTACAGTTAAAACTAGAAGTCCTGTCATGAATTGCGCGCTTATCTTGACACAATTTCGCACAGGAATTGCACGCAATTTTCCTATTGAAAATACCCAAATTACCACAGAGTCTTGCCATTACTCACAGAGAACACAAGCAATGTTTCAGCCAATGGACCTCCGGGTTAAACCCGGAGGTCCATTGGCTGAACCATTGCTTGTGCAAAGGCTGTGTAGAGAATTTGGTAGCCTTTCCATATGACCTAACGCGCCGATAAACGCACTAAATGGCGAGGTTTTTGCGTGCAATTGATGACAGGACTTCTAGTTTTAACTGTAGGACTCCGTCGGATCACATCAGTCCCCCTATATTTTAATTTCACAATCCGCCCATGTACATGTATGATAAATAGTTTTGTATTTGGAAATTATATTCAATTAACAGGATTATTCAGTTAACAGATATCCAATTAAATGGGCTTCACTGTACTTGTCAAGTATACAGGATTTTACTGCTTGGAACTGGATGCAACATTTTGTTACTGTTCATCGACTTCAAGTCTTCAACTTCCAGCTTATTTCTAGCTCACCTCAGAGCTTACCTCACATGCAGGCACAACATATTTTTTTTCACTGTGACTCCAACAGTTTCCCCCCAGTATGGGTGCAATTTAATAAATTGAAGTTGACTATAAATGCCTTGCTGGAACAAAAAAAAAGCAATACACTAATTTTGAATTTTTAGTTGTGTTGTAGTCTGATATGGCCACAGATGTTGAAAATGTCCTGAAACTCAAGTTAATATATGAACAAGTACTCCTTATCAAAACAAGCTTGTTCTGATGTTGAAATATCAAAAACAACTGGAGGTGTGACTGTCCCAGATAGGCCTGTCCATACCCCTCAACAGACCACTGTTATGATTATTCTAAGATGGAGAGGGGCACAACTCCAGAAAAAAATGCCTGACCAAAACTATAATTGTAGGTGCACAGGTTCCCATGGTAATGAACATCCAGTTTCAAGAGAATTGACCCATTAACGTCCCATAAAAACCTCCGGACAAAATTCAGGCATTCTAAGATGAAAAGGGGCATAACACTGGCAAAAAGTCTGATCAAAACTATCATCACTGGTACACAGGATGCCATGAGGTGAACATCTATACTACGTTTCAAAGGAATGGACCCATAAACATCCGATAAAATCTATAGACAAAATTAATTATTCTAAGATAAAAAGGGGCATAACTCTGGCAAAAAAAGTCTGATCAAAACTATAATCGCTGGTGCACAGATTCCCATAGTAATAAATATCCATACCAAGTTTCAAAGGAATCGATGCATAAAGATCCCAGAACATCTCAGGACAAAAATCTAGCATTCCATGACATGTGAAAAATGGGCATAACTCTGGCAAAAATAGTCAGACCGGAACTATAATCGAAGGTGCACAGGTTCCCACGGTGGTGAACATTCATACCAAATTTTGATGACAATGGTCCATAAACGTCTGAGAAAATCTCCAAACAAAATTATGTCTATGGATGGAAGGACAGCGGGACGGACAAGATGCTTCCAGTATACCCTCCCCACAACTCGTTGCAGGGGGTATAAAAAGTGAAGGGAATAGGTAATTCCAAAAGATACCCTTGTTAAGGTGATGCACACAAGGATGTTAAACGAAAAGGATAATGTTCAATGTTTATGAAAGGATTATGAAATAAGACAAGAACTGTGATAATTGGGAATGTGTTCATTTCAGAAATAAAGTCGCACCTCCTACTGACATAAGGCGGCAATTAAATATTAGAATGCAGATACTCAGAGGACGAGATGATGTCCATTCATCTGCCCCCCCCCCCCCCCCCCACACTTCTCCTTATCAATTCATTTCACGACAATACAAGAAGTATTTAAAAACGCGTATTGCGGGATTTTTGTTTTCAAAGATTAACCCTTTACCTAACATGAAAAGCAGACGACACTTGCAAAAAAAATTCTTGAATAATTAATTTTTTTCATTTTTTGTCTCAAAAACATAGGTTATGACCCCTCGTTGGAACGAGCTCGACAAGCTCGTTCCAACGAGGTGTCATAACCTATGTTTTTGAGACAGAAAAATGAAAATATTTTGAAAATTAATTGGCGACTTTTGAGAATAGCGCTGGCCGGTTTTGGCCGTTACGTTGGGTAAAGGGTTAATGAGAAAATCATGCAGGTTGATTCACGACTGCTAAACCTTGAGAAGGTAGAAGTAATGACGTTTTTATTTCGAGAATTTTTAGCCTAGTATGTATGAATCGCAGCGTTCTTGTGGAGGAACTATGAGAAAACAAGCGTGGTTGGAAACAAAGAACGCTCTCCACAGCCTACCGAACTGACAGTGTATCGAAAGTGTTGCGAGTGAATTAAGAAATCGGAATGCTCAGACATTTATAAAGAAAGTTTCAATTTCAAGAGATAGTTGGTGTTCTGTAAAAAAAAATATTCATTTGGGTGAAAGCTCAAAAAGAAATTAATTATTCGTCGAGAACTTTGAAAATCAACAAAAAGAAAAAAGATGACCCCCCCCCCCCCCCCCTCCCTGCACACTCCCTTTCCGGGGCAGAACCCTCAAGTCCTCAAGTACCCTTATCCCCACACAGAGAGAAGCATGAGCAGCAAAGTGCCAATTCCCCACACACCACAACTCCTCATCCCCACGCTAGCTTCGTTTTTTTTAAGTAAATGGTAAAAAAAATAGTATTCTCAAATTTTGCTGGTGGCCAATGCCACGTGCACCTTCGATCATTAAAGGCAACTAAAACAAGGTTAACATTATGAGTTAGATTAAAATCACCCCCCCCCCCCCCATCACCCGAACTCACACAAAATATTATTGATGCGTAATATTTTGTGTAAGTTCGGGTGATGGAGGGGGGGGGGGATTTTATATCTGGAAAAATTACCCCCAACCCGCCAACACAAGTTTCCACCACTGCATGGTTCGAATCGATGGGCATGCTGTGTTTTATGATTGATAAGGGCGGGCCTACCCTTCACAACACTTTTTCTGGGACCTACATTCCTACTGTTCCATATGTGGTCAGTTAAATTTGGCCTTTTAAAATTCACAGTACGGCATTTTTAAATTTCTCTCAAATACTGGCAACCGCAATAGAATATTAAACCCTGGGGCTTGACATGCATGTATTTTAATTTACAAAGATATCCACGAAACCTTTCAAACAATCGTTGTCAATGTTCAATGGAGTGTTGAAAAAGAGGAGCAACTCTGAAAAATGTCCACATGCTCATGCTAGAAATCAATTAAAATCAGTTTTTTATTTTCTGTCCGCGGGCGGTTTTTTGGGGTGAATTGATATTGACGCATTTCACTTGATAGGTTAATATGTCGTGAGAGAGCATTTCCAAATGAATGAGAACAATCAAAAGCCTGTAACAACTATTTATTCGTGAAAAATATCTGAAAGAATGTTTTAGAAAGCTCAGTGAGCATGAACATTGTGGACAATTTTCTTGTCCACATCTTGACACGTGGTTTGAGACATTGAAACTTCCTCTCTCAGTTTCGTACCACAGGTGACTCGACCCATCGTTCTTGTGAATTTCTCGTACACCGTTAACGACTGTACTTCTGATTGTGTATATTCTGTAACGTGTCTGAAACCCATCCACAGTTCATGGTATATGCTTTTGTTCAGAAACACCAAACAAAGTGGAATTTCCATGCATTCTGGATTGTGTTATGTGAAAGAAACATTCTCAACTTCAAGTGAGCTTCGAACCAATATAAAAAGGCCAATCCATAGAACCATACTGTGTGTTCCTTGTGTTTGCTTTGTCACAGAAACTGGGTATATCATCTGGGTGGATATTCCATCCCTGGAGTGATTTGCAGACACCCCAATTATAAGGAGTTCTTTGAAGAATAACTTGGGTCATCTGGCGAGTAGATGAGAACAAGTGCCAAGTGGTGTTTCCTCGAGTTGAAATTTGCAGGACTTCAGTCTGATATTCCAAACAGTGGGTGGGGGAGGGGAAAAGTGTAGACCCATCCCACACAAGACCCTATCATATCTCTAATATAGGCATACAGTTCATTTACAATGAACTGCCATTAAACCATGTGCACGGTGAAGTTTTTACTCTGCACACTTGAAAGTTGTTAGTTTTAATTTTCATAAATTGTCACCAGTTCTTTTGATTATTCAACTTTCTTGCTTCTCATTTATAGAACAAATATGATTATTATTTATTGGTGCTGAAGGCTGCATCAGAGGATTGTGCTATATTGTGGCCTGAATGAGGAGGATTTTCTGCGGCAGTTTTTCAGGTAGCAATCAGTAATGTTGGCAATTACCATCTGTGGGTTTTTTGAACAACGGAAGGTGTGAATAAGCTTTGAAAACACTCCTGTCAATATACTAAGCTCCCGTTTTATGACTTCAATTTGGAAATGGGTTACTTAACAAGAGGCCCCACGGGGCCTGAAGCGCTCATATTGTACAGAAAACAATTTAAACAGAGTCCAAGAATGAGTCTACATTAAGCAAGCCATCTCCATAGGCTACACTGTCAATCTTTGAGTCCCTCAGGAGTGACAAAAATAATCTGGGCATCATGCCTTTTCTTCATTTGATCATAAGTAAAATGTAGAGCTCCCTATGAAGCCCCTTGATACAACCTATGTGGATTAATCTTAGTACCTCTAGAGGGTACTGAATACAAAATTTTTAATTCTTCAGCAAAATGGCCAATTCCGGCTCCCATAGAGAGCCCAAATATTAACCGAGGCTCTTGATTTGAACACAGTTAAATCTGACTTCCCAAGAGATGTTGTGTACTGAATATGAAAGCATTCTGACTGTTGGATCTGAAGAAGAGAAACTGTAAAGAAATTTCTTCGAATTGCACTAAGTTCAAATTTGGGCTACCATAGCGAGCCCAAATATTGACCTATGGATCCGATTTGAACAAACTTGAATCTGACCCCCCTAGAGATGTTGTATACCAAATGTGAAAGCATTCTGACAAGTGAATCTGAAGAAGAAGATTTTTGAAGAAATTCCCTTATATTGTACTAAGTTAAATTTCATGTTCCCATATGGAGCCCAAATATTAACCTAGGCTCTCGAATTGAACAACCTGGAATCTGACCCCCCCCCTAGAGATGTTGTATACCAAATATAAAAGCATTCCGACTGGTGGATCTGAAGAAGAAGATTTTTAAAGAAATTTTCTCATATTGCACTAAGTAAAAATTTGGGCTACCATAGTGAGCCCAAATATATACCTAGGAATTTGATTTGAACAAACTTGAATCTGACCCCCATAGGGATGTTGCATACCAAATATCAAAGCATTCTGACTGATGGATCTGAAGAAGAAGATTTTTTTAAATTACCCTCCATATTGAACAAAGATAAAATTTGGGCTTCCGTAGGAAGCCCAAATATTAACCTAGGGACTTGGCTTGAACAATCTAGAATCTGACCCTCATAACAATGATGTATACCAAATATTAAAAGATTCTGACTGGTGGTTCTGAAGAAGAAGATTTTTAAAAAATATTCCCCATATTACCCCATGTTAAAATTTCGGGCTCCTGTAGAGAGCCCAAATATGAACCAATGAGCTTTATTTCAACAAACTTTTATCTGACCCCTCTATGAATGCTGTATACCAAATATCAAAAGATTCTGATGATTAGTTCTGGAGAAAAGATTTTTTAAAATTTTCAGCATTTTTTCGATGCCCATTACAGAATACCCTAACATAACCGATGGCAATTTTTTTTTACCATTCAATTCTACTGGTCGTAAGGATACTTCATACCAAATAAAAGCTCTCTGTTCTGTGGAGTTTGGGAAATATGGGCGTTTGAAAATATTTCTATTTTTAGTTCCCAGGGTTCCCATGGGGATGCGGGAATTTTTTTTTTTTGCATGGGTCAAGTACTTATGACCCAATACTACCACAAACCAAATTTGGTTCATACCGGACCATCGGTTCAGAAAATAGAAATTTTGGGCGGGGCCAAAAATCTTACCCCTCCTATTACAAAGCCAAATATTACTTTACGAACTTCGTTTGAACAAACTTGATTCTACACCTCATATGGAAGCTCCATAGCAAATATCAAGTCATTGTACACACTGGTTCTTGAGAAGAAGATTTTTAAAATATTTTGGAGCATTTTCCCCCACTCCCTCCCTATGGGGATGGGCATGCCGAGTTGAACAAAAATGAAATGCCCCTTTTGGACCATCACTCACACAAACTTTCACTTGAATTGGCCCAGTGGCTTTGGAGGAGAAGACCAAAACATGGTGTTGACGGACGCCGGACGACAGACGACGGACGACAGACGGGAAGCGATTAGATTAGCTCAGCTTGACTTTGTCAAGATGAGCTAATAACAATTAGGTGTCAAATTTATATTTATATTCTTTTATCATCAGTGATAAAAAAATAATGATGAAGAATGATTGAAAAGAACTGATCCGAAGAAAAATCTGTTTGGGATAAAAAATTAAAATAAAAAAAAGACTCATTTTTTCCGGCTGCTTTATTTGTTGAAAGGGATTGAAATTCATGTCCCAAATGCTGAAATTTCTAGAAATTAAATATTTCTAAATCAACAGGTTCACCCTGTGTTCTAATATTTAAAAAAATATCCCTGATTTTTACAAATTTATTTCAGCGACTTTTGTTGCTTAGCGTTCTCATCTACGGAAGTCAGTTAGCTTCACACTGTTTTTAGTTATTAAATTGTAGCTACAATTTAATAAATTGTACCGACAATTTAGCTAAATTGTCTCATCCCTATTGTTTACTGATAATTTTATAAGATACACTAGATGGTTCAGAAAAGTTGAAGATCGGGGGGGGGGAGGGGGGAGGGGGGGGGGGGTGTTCAAGTAAGTTGTGTAGGCTTATGACCTATTTTTAACCAGTCTGCACAGGAAGGGGAAGGGCGTTTTTCAATCAACATTGAAAAATTATTGTTTATTTAGTCCTTAAGACTAATATGAAAAAGCGTGCCGTTTGCCAAAACAAGAAAAACTACCGCCTCAAAAACCCAGCTTGTGACCACCCAGTCATTATTTCAAAATCTTGTTGGGGGGAGGAGGTGTCGGTCAAAATATTAAATATTCTGGGGACGGTTTGTCTCTGGGACAGACGGGGTGAAATCGTTCGCCAGCCTTACGGCCTTGTCACTGAAAATGGGTTTGGGTCAAATAGTGGAGACGGGGTTCGGATCAAAACGGTGCAGATCGATTGGGCTAGGGGAGGCTCTGGGCGATTCCCATCGTACTGAATAGCGAGTTGCGGCCTCACTGTGTTTGTTATTATTTGGTGTACCAAGTGATATGAACAAGGCCTTATATAGGAATGAGAAGGTTTTAAATGATATTAAAAATTTGTTGCGAATTACTTGTTGAAATTCAGACGGAGACTGAGCGGTATTATTAGTATTTGGATTTTTTATGTTGATTTTACGAACAAATTTATCCATGTTTTCCAAGTCGAACGAAGTCATGGATATTAATTAATTGATAAAATGTTGTTGTCAAAACATTTTTATTAGGTTATTTCAAAACGATCATGTGCTGGGCTGTTCGTTCATACACATCTCACACAAGTCTCGTCCCCGCATTCATCAATAGCACGGAATAAAATCATTTAAAAGACAATTATATCCGATTTGGCAATGACTTTGATTTCACTGTCCGGGCTTCTTGTGAAAATTAAAACTGGTCATTTCGACATTTTTTCTGCCTTTTTTCATTCATTGTCACGACTAATTTACCAGGCGAACCTGATTCGAAATAATATCGACTGATGTCTGAGTCCACTTACCACACATTTCTTTTCCTAATGATATGTGTCGGAGATCGATGTTAATGACCTCGGGAATAGCGCACTACGTTTTGCGTTACATAGCGCAGAAGTTATCGCATGTTTAACGAGGTTTACTTGACTGTTCTGCACTAGATAGCGCATTAGCTAACGAGCGTTTTCTGCACTAGACGTGACAGGACTTCTAGTTTTAACTGTATGTTTTTGATAAAAATAATATGAGGTGCACACTGTACTAAAGAGCTGAGGGGTGGGTTAATATGACCTCACAGTCAATGTATGTGGCCCTCACAGTTAACGTATATCAACGAAAGTTACCAAGGTACAGTGAAATTATTCCAAAACAAGTCATCCTATCAAGTTACATTGAAATCCGTTCATAAATATGGCCTGTAGACTGTGCTAAAGGTTTTCGGGCTTCGGGCCCCTGTAGCCGTCAGTTTCCCAATTGCGTCCAAAGGGGACGTTCTCATCTAGACATTATATGAAGTCTACCTACCAAGTTACATTGAAATCCCTTCATAAATATGACCTGTTGACTGTGCTAAAGGTTTTTGGGCTTTGGGCTTGGCCAACCATCGAGGTTGAATGATCACAACCAAAAGGGGACATTCTCATCTGGGCATCATCTGTAGTGATCCTATGAATTTACAATGAAATCGCTTCATAAATATGACCTGAAGACTGTGCTGTGATCAAGGCTTTTGGGCTTTGGGCCCCTGAAGCCATCACAGTTGACCAATCATGACCAAAAGGGGAAGTCATTATCTAGGCATTATATGGAGTCAAACTAACAGGTTACAATGAAATCTATCCATAAATATAACCTGTAGACTATGCTAAAGATTTTGGTGTTTTGGGCTCGGGTAGCCATCAAGGCTGAATGAGCGCGACCAAAAGGGGACGTTCTCATCTAGACATTATTTGGAGTCATCCTACCAAGGTACAATGAAATCCCTTCATAAATATCACCTGTAGACTGTGCTAAAGGTTTTCGGGCTTCAGGCCCCTGTAGCCGTCGCAGTTGCCAAATGGTGTCCAAAAGAGGCTGTTCTCATCTAGACATTACATGTATATGAAGTTAACCTACCAAGTTACAATGAAAATCCCTTCATAAATATGAATTGAAGACTGTGATGAAGGTTTTCGGGCTTTGGACTTTTGGGTAGCCATCATGGTTGAATGATCGCAACCAAAGGGGGATATTCTCATCTGGGCATCATCTGGAGTGATCCTTCAAAGTTGCAATGAAATCCTTTCATAAATATGACCTGTAGACTGTGCTCATTGCTCAAGATTTTTGGGCTTCGGGCACCTCTAGCCATCACAGTTGATCAATCACGACCAAAAGAGGATGTCATCATCAAGGCATTACAGTTAAAACTAGAAGTCCTGTCATGAAATGCGCACAAATAGCACGTTGATATGCGCGTTAATGTACGCGTTATGGCCCAAGTAAAGCTATCAAATTCTGTACATATGGCCTGTGCACAAGCAATGTTTCAGCCAATGGACCTCCAGGTAACCCGAAGGTCCATTGGCTGAAACATTGCATGTGTTTGCTATGGGTAACCAGGAGAACCTGCCGTGCTTTGGATGCCATTCGATATGGCAGTTGCGCGCAATTCCAACGCGCAATTAAGCCTAGATAAGCGCACTATTCGTGACAGGACTTCTAATTTTAACTGTATATGAAGTCAACCTAACAATTTACAATGAAATCCTTCCATAAAATTGACCTTTTGACTATGCTAAAGGTTTTTGGGCTCGGGCAGCCATCAAGGCTGAATGATCGCGACCAAAAGGGGCGTTCTCATCTAGACATTATTTGGAGTCATCCTACCAAGCTACAATGAAATCCCTTCATAATTATGACCTGTAGACTGTTCTAAAGTTTTTCGGGCTTCGGGCCCCTGTAGCTGTCACAGCTGCCCAATCGTGTCCAAAAGGGGATGTTCTCATCTAGACATTATCTGAAGTCAAACCTATCAAGTTACACTGAAATCCCTTCATAAATATGACCAATATAGACTGTGCTAAAGGTTTTCCAGTTTTGGGCTCGGGCAGCTATCATGGTTGAATGATAGCAACCAAAGGGGACAATCTCATCTTTTATCATCTGGAGTGATCCTATGAAGTTACAATGAAATCCCTTCATAAATATGACCTGTAGACTGTGCTCAAGGTTTTCGGGCTTCGGGCACCTGTAGCCATCACAGTTGACCATTCACGACCAAAAGGGGATGTCATCATTTAGGCATTGTATGGAGTCAAACTAACAGGTTAAATATGAACTTTTGCCTATGCTAAAGGTTTTTGGGCTTGCGCACCCATCAAGGCTGAATGATTGCGATCAAAATGGGACGTTCTCATCTACACATTATTTGGAGTCATCCTACCAAGCTCCAATGAAATCCCTTCATAAATATGACCTGTAGACTGTGCTAAAGGTTTTCAGGCTTAGGGCACCTTTAGCCGTCAAAGTTGCCCAATCGTGTGCAAAAGGGGACATTCTCACATTATATGAAGTCAACCTACCAAGTTACAATGAAATCCCTTCATAAATAGGACCTGTATACTGTCCTAAAGATTTTTGGGCTTTGGGCCCCTGTAGCCGTCACAGTTGCCCAATCACGTCCAAAAGGGAACTTTCTCTCTCATCTTGACATTATATGAAGTCAACCCACCAAGTTACATGTACAATGAAATTCCTCAATAAATATGACCTGTAGACTGTGCTAAAGGTTTTCGGGTTTTGGGCTCGGGCAGTCGTCACGGTTGGAAGATCATGCCCAAATGGGGAAATTCTCATCTAGACATCATAAGGAGTCATCCTACCAAGTTACAATGAAATCCCTCCATATTAAACATGACCTACAGGCTGTGGTAAAGGTTTTGGGGTTTCGGGCTTGGGCAGCCATCACGGTTGACTGATCATGCCCAAAAGGGGACATTCTCATCTAGGCATTATACAGATGCATCCTACCAAGTTACAATGAAATCCCTTCATAAATACGACCTGTAGACTGTGATAATGGTTTTCTGGTTTTGGGCTCGGGCAGCCAGTTGACCGATCGCGACCAAAAGGGGACGTTCTCATCTAGACATGACCCCAAACCTGCACATGAAATTTCGTGATGATCAGACAAGAACTGCTTTGTGTAGCCCGTGCTAAAGGAAAATGTGAACAGACTTACAGACTCACAGACTCCCGCATGCGTGATGGCAATACATGTAGCTTATCTTGACTTTGTCAAGTTAAGCTAAAAATCAAAATCACTTACCACTAATATCATGAATATTAAAATTATGGCATTTCCGTGTTTGTTTCTTTGTTAATTGTTTTTGACAACTCTGAACTGGACATTGCCACTTTCCACTTCCATCACCCAGCTTACACTTTTTCAAGTCTTCCTCATTCTGAAAAAAAAATTCAATATTGGTTTTTCACATGTACTTTTAAAATTTAACAGATATGTGGTCAGTAACTTACAATACATGTACAGTAAAACCTGTCTTGAGAGACCACTGTCTTGAGAGACCACCTGTCTTGAGAGGCCACATCAACCAGGCACCGATTGGTTTTACTCTATAATGGACATGCTATGGGAGACCACCTGTCCTGAGAGACCACTGTGACCTGGTACCAACTAGTATTTTTATGCCATAATGGACCTGTCTTGAGAGACCGCCCCTTTGAAGACTGAAACCATGACAAAAACTTTTTACCTGTTCTGGAATTGGAAAATCCATTGTGGTTATACTAACATAATTAAAAGCTCTTAATTGGGTTTCAATTGCTAACTCATTACAGATTGAGATGTTTTTATAAGACCCCTGTGAAAAGATTAGGATTATTGCTGAATAAACAATTTCATTGTGGCAGATGCGATTTTACATATTTTAACTTAAATATTAATGTATTGAACTTTTTAAATTACCAGGTCCGGTCTGATTGTAAATGGAGAGATGTGAGTTAAGAATCCAGTTTTTTTGGTTGCTTCTTCACGCAGCCATACTTTTGTTTACAGGCAATTTGAAAAGGTATTCATTTCGCGGGTTTCAGGTCACATGACATAAACAATCGTTCCCGAATTTGTTGGCTGACAAACTTAAGCTTTAATATTTACAATTCTTTGATGGTGATTAAAATATATGTGTTTCCTTGGATTTTGGTTAGTATTTATCAGATCAGTGTACTTATTATGAATCGCTTACATCGGTTTGCTGTTTTTACTCGTTTGTCAGTTTACTTCTTTGATCTTCAGTTGTCATGTATTCGTGTCGCCTAGTTTCGCTTGTTTCCCGGTGGTTGCTATCGATTTATTCTGTCATGATATTTATCAATTGCACTATTTGACAATTGCATGTATGGTTATGGGTTCTTTTTTTACAGCTAACCTGCACTGCACAGTATGGGATGATGGTACAGTGATGGATGTTGTGATCGGTGGAATGTTTGACTGAGGGAATTTGATCCACAATCGGGTAAGAATTGAATTTGTTAAGTAAGTGTAAATATATGTGAGGGACTATGGTAATTTGTATATATCATTGTTTTATTCTACTGCGGTGTGCAGTTCTAGTAAACTTCTATACCATGCAATATTTATTATGGGAAAGTATATGAAATCTTTGTACCGCTACAAACCGGACTCAAGACTAGCATGTATTTGGCATTGTGCCAAGTTCATGCTATGCTTGATCCCGGTTAGTAGTTCGGACGTTTGGCTGTTATGTATCCACTATTAGTGGGTTGTAGGTTGTATGTGTTGGCTGCTGTCTATCAGCTCCTATCAGATGGAAGAGGCTAAGTGCATTGTTTATAGGACTGGAGTATTGAAGTGTATTATTATTATTGTTGCTATTATTATTATTATTGTTATAATGGGTATTATTTATAATTAGGGTAATATTATTAAATCTACTTATGTTACAGCATACAGAGGGATAAATTGTAAACAAGTAGTACAATGTATTATTTTATGTATTTTCAGACTCCCATCTTCTCTGATCAATGTATATGTAACTATGGTATGATGAAATAAATATGGATTTTGGCTGTTTAGTCTGAGTTAGTTGTGGCACGGTCCAGGTGGACATTCTACATTTCATCTGATGCCCAAATTATGGCCCGTAACACTGGCGCCCAACGTGAAATGATGCATTAACCAGGAAACAACTTTAATGTGCACATTCATCAGATTCGACCAGACTACGATTCATCCAGAGAGCAACACTGATTGACATTTGTGGCTGTGATCATGAACTGTGTTTAGTGACTTAAAATTCAAAAAAATGGTCAGTTATTGTTTATTTATTTGTGTATAACATTAATGGATTATGTACTGTGGATCTGATTAATGAGGTATGTGTGCCGAGGCTAGTTTATAATATTTGATTACTTTGGCCACATTAACGTTGGTAAATTATTTTGCTAAATTTGAAAGTAAAGCTGAGTTCCAGCTGCGTCTAAAGTATTTAAATTTGAATTAAATTAATTGTACAGACTTAAATAATTGACAATGCAATAATGTTTCTCTTGTTCTAAATTAATCATTTTTGAACTGTCATCAAGTGGCCAAAGTTAGTATACATGTAAGGGTAAGAAAGAGATTCACTCAATACAAATATTAACATTTTGGTGAAGGTGCTGTGGTGAAGGGTTAATCTGCATGTAAAACTTAATATAATTATTATTTCAGCATTTTCTTGTACATGTAGGAAAGGAGTTGCTTTCGGGTAGTTTGTTTTTTTTTGATCAGTGTATTTTTGTCAAGCTAGTTTTACTACAGTGTTTACTATAGTATTTAATTCCTGACTCGATTGTAGCTTTTCATTGGCTGTTGGTTTCTAGGTCTTCAATCCGATTGGTAGTCCTAATTTGGAATTGTGACATCACACGGGTCACTGAAATTCTATTTTCTCATTGGTTGACATAGTAAACAGGTCAGGATATTTGCATAAATTAATAATCATTTGTGTCAGCCAGCAAGTTCTGTAAATAAACATTGGATTGTTTTGATTTTTTTGAAAGAAACGTTCAGATGCATAACGGATTTAAAAGATGTTAATTTCGATTTTCATTTTCAGATCTTCATTTGGTAAAGTATTTCGTGTACATGTTTAGGTGTTACTAATAATTTTTGTTTAAATTTTTAAATTTGCAGACAGATTTTCATTGATAGCACTTTAAATTTGCAGACAGATTTTCATTGATAGCACTGGTGATGTACTTTGCCACAACGGAGATTGAACTGGGTCAGGATCAAGACTGAACTTCACCTGGGCAGAGAATGCTATATGGTGATAACAGTTTCTGAAACTTTCAGGGTTCGTGAGTTTGAATTCGATTGTTTATTTTTTTTGCAGGATTATGAAAGATTTTCCGGGCATACCAGAGCTTGAATTTGAATGTTTATTTTTTTTTTCATGACTATGAAATATTTTCAGGGCATACCAGTTTAATTTCCTGAATTATATTCTGGTGTATATATTTATAGAGGGTTAACCCTTTACAAAACATATACTCATAGATTCATTTATGAGTGTTAACCCTTTGCAAAATCTGATTACCAAAATAATACACTGATATAGAAATATTTTGCTCAACACAGCAAATGAATTACCGAAATCAGTGTTAACCTTCAATATACCTAGATTCATGGCATAGATGTGTTAACCCTTAGAGGCCAGAGTTTGAGTTGTCAGTACTAAATACTGGAAAAGACAACTCTGATTATATTTGCAACACTGAATACAGGCAGTTGAATCCTTACTAACCCAAATACTGCCAGTGGACTTTGGTAAGTTTAACCCTAAAACTGCGGCAAAGTTGAATTTAATTAACCCTGTACACTATCACGTACAAGTACGTGATTAAAAAAACATGATTTCATTTGTACTTAAATGAAAATTGTAAACACTGCCAGATACAACTGTTAACCCATTGACAGCAAGTCAAGTGTATTACTATGGAAACACTGAAATAGCTAAAATTATTTTTTTTTACCAATTTTGGTGACTACTTGGAAATTCTATTTAGTGTTTCTTAGCATTGACACTTATTCCACCCAAGCTGTTGCACCAATCACTAATGTTCCTGTGATATTTGACAGTGAATCCTACAGTGAAAAAAACTGTAATTTGCACTTGTAATAAAAGTGCTAAAAGTTTGAAGCATTATTATCTGTGCTGAAAATCATTTTGTTGCTGAAATATTTATAAAACACAATGTCAGTCACAAAGGAAAATATAACTGATGATGATTTAAAGATGTTGGAAATGATGAAGGGACTGAAAATACCTCCACCAAAATGCGAGAATCCGGAGCAATTAGAACACTACATGCAACATTACGTTCATGACATGGAGAAGTCAAGGCCGGTTGGTGATACCTATCAACACCCTCTGCCTAAAATCTCTTTATTTTATGGTGAACCAAATAAAGGAGAAGTAAATTATGCAACATGGAAATATGAGGTAGATTGCTTGGTTGCACAAGGTCATTATAAAGAAGAGCTACTATTGACTAGCATTCGCCGGTCATGCAAAGGAAAGGCTGGAGACATTTTACGGAGAATGGGAGTTCAAGCTACTTTGGCTGATATTATGAAAAAGTTCAATACATTAATATTTAAGTTAAAATATGTAAAATCGCATCTGCCACATGGTAATAATGAAAGATGTCTACAATTGGTATTACCATCAGTTTATAGAAAGGCTGCATTAAAAGGATTACATGATGACATAGGTCACCCAGGAAGAGATAGAACAATGTCATTGCTCAGAGAAAGATTTTTTTGGCCAGGCATGTCATCATTTTGTGAAAACTGGTTGAAGAGATGTGATCGTTGTTTAAGGAGAAAATCAGCAGTGAATACTCGAGCTCCACTAGTGAATATTGAGACGACTTACCCATTGGAGTTGGTATGTATGGATTACCTTACATTGGAACCTAGCAGAGGTGTTGGGAATGTTTTGGTTATAACCGACCACTTCACAAAGTTAGCTCTAGCTATACCAACAAAGAATCAGACAGCTAAAACAACAGCAGAAGCCTTACATGAACACTTCATCATCCATTATGGTATACCTTCAAGGCTCCACTCTGACCAAGGCCGAAATTTTGAGTCGTCAGTTATCAAAGAATTATGTGAAATGTTTGGCATCAACAAATCAAGAACAACTCCTTTTCATCCAAGTGGTAATGGCACACCAGAAAGGTTCAACCGAACACTATTAAATCTTCTGGGAACATTAGATCCTGAAAAGAAGCCAGACTGGAAGAAGTACATCTCCTCACTAGTCTATGCATATAACTGTACAAAACACGAGAGTACGAAGTACTCACCATTCGAGCTGATGTTTGGTCGTAAGCCCAAATTGCCAGTTGACACAATATTTGAGACTGACGTAAATGAGAGAGTTGATATAAACACAGATGAGTATATTCAACAATTAAAGAAAAGAATGAAGTTTGCCAAAGACACAGTTGAATGTCATCTCAAAGAAGCTAGAAACAAACAAAAAGAGAATTATGATAAGAAGGCAAAAGCAACAAAGATAGAGGTTGGTGATAGAGTATTGGTGAAGGAATTGTATTTTGAAGGCAAACACAAGATAGCAGATAAGTATGAGAAAGATGAATCCATTGTAATTGACCAGCCTAATACAGATATACCTGTTTTTAAAATTAAATCTCAAGATGGCAAAGAAAGAACACTACACAGAAACCATTTGCTACTGATAGGTCCAAATGGAGAAGAAGATGGAGATGGGGCTAAACCAGTTCCTAAACCAAGGGATAAGAAGATATGTAGTAAAAAAGAAACAGAAAATGTACCAGTTCCTAAACCGAGGAACAGTCTAAGACAGACAGAAGAAAAAACTTCAGAAAAAGGATATGATGAAAAAATTATTGAAGTGAATAGCGACGTCGCAAATGATTCAGAGTCAGAAGAAGAGTATGTCGTGTCACCATACTTTAGCGGGGACGCCCGTGTGACTGATTTTGAACATGAAAAAATAATAGATATTACAGAAAGAGAGATTGCAGAAGAGGCTACAGAACAAGGAGTTGTAGATGGTCACACTGACAATTCAGCAACTGACACACAAAAACAGGAAGAAGAAATGAAGAAGATATTAGGGAAGAAGAGCAAATGGTAGAAAATGTGCAGAGACCTACAGTTACCCAGAGAAGATCTATTCGAGTCAGAAAACCACCAAAATATCTAGAGGATTACCATTGTAGTGAGATTAAATTTAGACCAGTTGACACAAGGACAGATACGTTAGATAAATTACTTGCCTCAGGAGTATTAAACACAGTAACAACAGACATGGCCAACAAGATTTGGGAGGCAGTAATGAAGTAGTGTCAACCTTTCCCTTCAACCACGATTTTTTTTATTAGTTAATCTCAGTGTAAATTTTCTTTTCAGATATTGAATTTAAATGGATATACCTACACTGAAATGGTATTTGATTCATTAATAGATGAACTAATATTGAAATTATTTTATTGATCTTTGGTAAGACTGAAGTTGCATGAATACAGTTTCTAGTCAGGGGGAGCATGTGGGAATAGCTTGGAATACATGCTCATATTACTTTTAAAATGTATTTATTTTTCAGCCATGTGCACAAATAAATTGATCTTCCTTTATAGGTTTGATTGGTATCGAGAAGAGTATTACCAGAATTTATTTTGTCAGTTGGTTATTGTGTAATAATTAATCATCAGAATTATTTTTTTTAGGAAGATCTTGTAGAAAGAAGCTGAATGTTTGAGAAGGATGTTGAATTCATCTACTTTGTGCATTAACCTTTGTTTTTTTTTACAGGATTGAATGATGGGACATCATTTTCTAAGCAGGGGGAGCATGTGGCAGATGCGATTTTACATATTTTAACTTAAATATTAATGTATTGAACTTTTTAAATTACCAGGTCCGGTCTGCTTGTAAATGGAGAGATGTGAGTTAAGAATCCAGTTTTTTTGGTTGCTTCTTCACGCAGCCATACTTTTGTTTACAGGCAATTTGAAAAGGTATTCATTTCGCGGGTTTCAGGTCACATGACATAAACAATCGTTCCCGAATTTGTTGGCTGACAAACTTAAGCTTTAATATTTACAATTCTTTGATGGTGATTAAAATATATGTGTTTCCTTGGATTTTGGTTAGTATTTATCAGATCAGTGTACTTATTATGAATCGCTTACATCGGTTTGCTGTTTTTACTCGTTTGTCAGTTTACTTCTTTGATCTTCAGTTGTCATGTATTCGTGTCGCCTAGTTTCGCTTGTTTCCCGGTGGTTGCTATCGATTTATTCTGTCATGATATTTATCAATTGCACTATTTGACAATTGCATGTATGGTTATGGGTTCTTTTTTTACAGCTAACCTGCACTGCACAGTATGGGATGATGGTACAGTGATGGATGTTGTGATCGGTGGAATGTTTGACTGAGGGAATTTGATCCACAATCGGGTAAGAATTGAATTTGTTAAGTAAGTGTAAATATATGTGAGGGACTATGGTAATTTGTATATATCATTGTTTTATTCTACTGCGGTGTGCAGTTCTAGTAAACTTCTATACCATGCAATATTTATTATGGGAAAGTATATGAAATCTTTGTACCGCTACAAACCGGACTCAAGACTAGCATGTATTTGGCATTGTGCCAAGTTCATGCTATGCTTGATCCCGGTTAGTAGTTCGGACGTTTGGCTGTTATGTATCCACTATTAGTGGGTTGTAGGTTGTATGTGTTGGCTGCTGTCTATCAGCTCCTATCAGATGGAAGAGGCTAAGTGCATTGTTTATAGGACTGGAGTATTGAAGTGTATTATTATTATTGTTGCTATTATTATTATTATTGTTATAATGGGTATTATTTATAATTAGGGTAATATTATTAAATCTACTTATGTTACAGCATACAGAGGGATAAATTGTAAACAAGTAGTACAATGTATTATTTTATGTATTTTCAGACTCCCATCTTCTCTGATCAATGTATATGTAACTATGGTATGATGAAATAAATATGGATTTTGGCTGTTTAGTCTGAGTTAGTTGTGGCACGGTCCAGGTGGACATTCTACATTTCATCTGATGCCCAAATTATGGCCCGTAACATTCATACATTCCTGAAATGTGACAGATAGGAATAAATATAAATTTGTGTTGAAAATCTTTTTATAACAAATTGAAATGGACTGTTATTGGAGCTGTAGGTTTTTAAATTTCTTGTTCGGTTTCGGTTTTGGTTTTTCAGGTGGAGTAAAACCTCGGTTCGGTTCGGTTTTCGGTTTGTTCATGAGGCCAAGTAAAATTCAGTAAAACTCATTCTTATGTCCGGAGTCATAACTGAATGGTAGTGAAATTGGGTGAAACTCAATGAATGCCCAAAATAAGCTATAATACATGAAGAATCAGGAAGGCCAATATAATAATTACCTAAATATACAGAACTTTTATTGTGCTTGGCCATTTTTCGAGGTCTGACACCTACACGCAACTTGAGGAAAGCTGCAAACACAACTATATGAAATGTCGGAAATTCATAGAATGTAGCCTTCCCAGAGTAGTAAGAGTACCCAGACACTGCCATTGGCAGAGTCTGGGTACTCTCACTACTCTGGGATGGCTACATTCTGTGAATTTCTGCAGCAAGTGAGTATTTAATAAAAAAAAAAAAACGAAAAACCTTAGATTACGGGATGTCAACGGTTTCGGTTTTTTAAAAAAACGAAAAACCTCGGTTCGGTTTCACTTGACCTACAGCTCTAACTGTAAAAGAAATTATAAAAATAAATTAGTGTTGAAAATCATCAATGAAGATTTTCAACACTAATTTATTTTTATAATTTTTATAACAGTCCATTTCAATTTGTTACAAAAACTTCATAAAAAAGAACAACTACACAGTAATTACAATGAAAGTGTCAATGACACTGTAGCTCAACTTGACAAACTTGAACTTGGTAAGTTATAAATGAAATGGCAAAATTGAAGATCATTGGTACCAATGTCATTTTTTTTGCCAGTGGCAACATTTTTTGACAGAAACCGAAGAAAATCGATAGCTCCCATCTGGAGGCCTCCCCCAAACAAGCATGCCAGGTTTCAAAGCAATCCAATCATAAATGTGCCCTGTAGGGTGTACAAAGGGAAATATTGTGGTCTGACTAGACTAAGAACGTTGGCCGTGGCAACATTTTTTGACGAGAATGGAAGAAAATCGATAGCTCCAATCTAGAGGTCGCTGTAAATAAGCATACCAGGTTTCAAAGCAATCTAATCATAAATGTGCCCTGTAGGGTGAGCCAAAGGGAAATATTGTAATCTGACTAAACTGAGTTCTAAAAACGTTGGCCGCGGCAACATTTTTTGACGGAAATTGAAGAAAATTGACAGCTCCCATCTAGAGGTCACCCCAAACAAGCATGCCAGGTTTCAAAGCAATCCGATCATAAATGTATCCTGTAGGGTGTGCCAAAGGGAAATATTGAGTCTTCTGACTAAACTAAGTTCTAAGAACGTTGGCCGCGGCAACATTTTTTGACAGAAATTGAAGAAAATCGATAGCTCCCATCTAGAGGTCTCCCCAAACAAGCATACCAGGTTTCAAAGCAATCTGATCATAAATGGGCCCTGTAGGGTGTGCCAAAGAGAAATATTGAGGTCTGACTAAACTAAGTTCTACGAACGTTGGCCGTGGCAACATTTTTTGCCGGAAATTGAAGAAAATCAATAGCTCCCATCTAGAGGTCACCCTAAATAAGCATACCAGGTTTCAAAGCAATCAAATCATAAATGTGCCCTGTAGGGTGTGCCAAAGGGAAATATTGTGGTTTGACTAAACTAAGTTCTAAGAACGTTGGCCGCGGCAACATTTTTTGACGGAAATTGAAGAAAATCAATAGCTCCCATCTAGAGGTCACCCCAAACAAGCATGCCAGGTTTCAAAGCAATCCGATCATAAATGTACCCTGTAGGGTGTGCCAAAGGGAAATATTGAGTCTTCTGACTAAACTAAGTTCTAAGAATGTTGGCCGCGGCAACATTTTTGGACAGAAATTGAAGAAAATCGATAGCTCCCATCTAGAGGTCTCCCCAAACAAGCATACCAGGTTTCAAAGCAATCTGATCATAAATGTGCCCTGTAGGGTGTGCCAAAGGGAAATATTGAGGTCTGACTAAACTAAGTTCTATGAACGTTGGCCGTGGCAACATTTTTTGCCGGAAATTGAAGAATATCGATAGCTCCCATCTAGAGGTCACCCTAAATAAGCATACCAGGTTTCAAAGCAATCAAATCATAAATGTGCCCTGTAGGGTGTGCCAAAGGGAAATATTGTGGTTTGACTAAACTAAGTTCTAAGAACGTTGGCCACGGCAACATTTTTTGACAGAAATTGAAGAAAACCGATAGCTCCCATCTAGAGGTCACCCCAAACAAGCATACCAAGTTTCAAAGTAATCTGATCATATATGCGACCTGTGAGGTGTGCCAAAGGAAATTTTGGACGTTAGTACTAACGTACGTACGTACGTACGCCGACGGACGAGAAGTGATGGCAATAGCTCAGCTTGACTTTGTCAAGTTGAGCTAAAAATCCATTCTTTTCCATTTCTGAATTCTGTGGTTGGTTATTCACTGACTTGAGAAAACCTGAAACCTGTTATGAGAGACCACCTGACTTGAGAGACCACTTTTGTGTGGCCCAAAGGGCGGTCTCTCAAGACAGGTTCTACTGTATTTTATTTTATATACATGTACATGACCAGGCCAGGCATTCTTTAGGAGTGCTACACGCCTACTGCACAGGGACCAGCCGTGAGGGTGACTAGGGCGATTATGTCGCCCTTCTAAGCTCAAAGTCGCCTAGAAAAATAGTCGGGGCGATTACAAGTCGCCCTCTAAAAATTGGCCAAAATGAGGAAAGGCTGAACTGAGTGATGCGAGCTTTGCATGAAAACGATTTTCAAAAATCGAATGTGCTCGAGTGTGATAAATGGGCATTTTAATTCGTCAAATAAACGTCCATTTAATGAAATCACACGACAATCAATTGTCCATTGTCTCTTTTGGCAGATTTTTTTATTTCTATTTTGTTGCGTTTCAGTCGGACCTTCAAATGTCGAAACGAAAATAGGTGACTTACGCGACTCAACAAAATAACTCAGTTTGAAAGTAGGTTACGTCGCTTAGGATGCCGAAAATGTATACACAACGGATGTATTTTATAACACAGTATTTTTATTTCGTTTTGCTGACGACTGTTAACTGTTGGCCGTCTATTCCCACAAAAACACGAATGGAATTGAAACACATGAAAAAAGCTTTAGTGATGACAAGAAAAACTTTGTACAGGACACAAGAGTGCATGTGGACGATCTTGAAAAAGGGTCCTCCTAAACAACGGAATGACACGAAATGACGCGGAATGACACCAGAATGCCATAAAAATGATGCGGAATGACATTTCTTTTACAAAATACTCGACCCCAGAATGTATTTTGATTCTTTACTAACAAAGTACCTCCCAAGCAACCTTCTTACATTTGATCCTGTTCAAACTTTCAGACTTAGGAAATTATTAGCTTAGTAGACTTTGGTGAAAGGCAACCACAGGAGGGTGCTGGGGGATTGGCATGAAGAAGAGGGGAGGGGGTCATGAAGGAGAGGGTAGCAGTGGGGGATTTTCAGTCAATAATTACTTTGTGATTTTTTAACCTGGCATAGATGCCTCATAGACAACTGGACCTGGATTATTGGGACATTAATGGAGGACCACAAATTGAAAATATGAAGGGGCGGCGGGGGTGGTACATGAATATTCTTAACTTTCCCCACTTGCCCATGAAGTCTCCCTACATGACTCTGCAGTCTCCCTATTTTTTCTGGAGGGAGACATGGAGTCTCCCTAAAAATTCCTCCTAGGCTGGTCCCTGCTACTGCATGCCTAAAAAAAAAAGGGAGGGCAATTTTTTGCACCCCTTGATTTTCTAGAATGCCAGACCTGTTTGGGGCTGCCTTTAAAACCTACATGTATTATCATTTCGTCCCCTGAGTTCCAACGTGTTCTCGGTGCCTACTGGCACAGAGAACACATTGGAACTGAGAGGACGATTTGTCAATGTTGCATTGATTCGCAATAATTCATGACCCATTCTGTGTCGCATTTTGATAGATTTTGAGCGTAGAACACAGTCACATATGAACTGAATGCAACATTTTGAATAATAAGAAGATGTGTGTGTCAATTTTTTCCACTATGTAGCTGAATGTAGTACAACTTTCAGTCACAATATTAATACCTTGAAGTGAATATAACCAAAATACAGTTAAAACTAGAAGTCCTGTCACGAACTGTGCGCTTATCTAGACTTACTTGCGCGTAGGAATTGCACGCAATTGCCATATCGAATTGCATCCAAAGCATGACAGGTTCTCCTGGTTACTCATAGCAAATACAGGCAATGTTTCAGTTTCTGCCAATGGACCTCCGGGTTACCCGGAGGTCCATTGGCAGAAACATTGCTTGTGCACAGCCCATATGTACATAATTTGATAGCCTTACTATGGCCATAATGCGTAGATTAACGCGCAGATCGACGTGCTCTTTGTGCGCATTTCATGACAGGACTTCTAGTTTTAACTGTAGCATACAAGTTTTTGCATTGAAAATTTCAGGTGCAATTGCACTCCCAAGCAATCTGAGGAGGGACTATTTTGCACTCCTTGATTTTCTAGATTGCCAGGCCTGCATTACTGTGTATACATACATATAGTTACTCTTAAATTTAAAGAGAAGTCACCCTAGTATAACATAATATCCATAAACTTTGGGAATGAACCACCCTATGATTCTATATTAATTTAGAAAGTTTTCTGTCAGACCCGAAGCACGGATCTAAAAATTTTCTGACATTGTGGCCAGGCCTTTAAATTCGTTTATTTTGGGTACATCGTTTTGCCCTAATTTGGACGCATTAAAACCAGAAATAACAGTCTTATTCTGTTATATTTTATTGCCATGTCGATCTTTTTATTCCTTTGGTCATTATTTATTAAGATGGAAGTTATTTTCAAACATAGAAGAGATGAATGTGAAATTCTGGAGTACTAACTACAGCTGTACTGTCTATCGATGAGACTGCTGGCAACCTCCTAAAGAGTATTAGAATAGTGTGATCCATGGATACAGAATCTCAAGCAGTTGGCTGAACCGCTCGCTTATGACTTGGGGCACGGTATGAGCCAAAACCTAATTTGTGTAAAAATCAAAATGCCCCTATATAACCACTACTTAAATGTAATTTAATTAAAATGTGGCCAGTGGCTTAGGAGAAAGAGGCTCAAACAACACCTTCACGCAAGACGATGGACGGACGAAGAGTGATCAGAAAAGCTCACGTTGACTTTCAGTCAGGTGAGCTAAAAATTCAATTTGCTTTTGAGTGCTAAAACAAACTGAAAACAGCGTGCAACGTTATTTAGAGTTCTCAGGAATTATGAGCTGTTCTGGGGGAGGGATCTGGTACTTGCATGGAGACTGGAGTATAAACATATCAGAATACCCCCCCCCCCCCCCCCCCAAACCATCCACACATGAAGGGGGATTTGAGAATGGATTCAATTCTATTCTGGTTGCAAAGCCTAAATCTTACAGGAAGTAAAATATTTCTTCCCAAAACACTGTGCAAGTGTAATTTTAAGAGCCTTTTAGGAAGACCCTATGTCTGTGAACCACCCAATCACCGTCAGTGTCATTTGGTACAAGAAAACACACTCAACGCACAACGTTACATGTTATTTTACAATGGTGACGTTGGTTAACATGTCTGTGGCTTTTTGTATGCATAACGTCACGACGCCATTGCAAACGCTGATTGTGTTCGGTTATTTGTAATTCTGTAGAGCTTTTTGGGGGGTAATTTGTCGAACCGTCTTTGAAGTTTGATCGTCTCACTCTCAGCAATTGAATTTAAAGTTTTTCATCAAAAAGTTCAGTGTTAATCTTACCATGTGTAAAACCTTTTGACGATATTATTTCTTTAAAGTCAATAAAATCAGTTACGTCGCAGATAAACCCTGATAAATATGAAACAATTGCTCAGAAAAACCCTGTCTTTGTTTCCAAGTTTAGCGGAACTGGAATTTGAAAAGCGATGATGACACATTCCAAAAGTAGAAAACAGAACCTGAAGCATTACAATTTACAAGAGTAAATGAAACCTGAACTCATTCTCAACTTGTTTAATAACTGTTAAGGGCCTATATAAGTAGTAATGGAATTTTGTTTATTTTGAAATTCTCACCTCTCATATTCCTTAAATTCAGATTAAATATACACAAATTATACATCAAAATGAAGGTTGGGATGTATAGAACACGAAACACATATGTAATCAACTCATAGAGTCGACTGTAGGCACCACTGGTTCCTGGAAGTCTGCTACCGTATTCGCACCAGAACTGATAATAAAATAATATTTCATCAGAACAACTTGTGGCCAAATGTGCTTCATATATCCAAGAACAAACCTAGGCATTCAAAACACTTTCGAATACAGCGGTAGGACTGCATTTTGGAAAAGGGCAACACTGTCTGCATTTTTTATTGAAGATGGTTTCCATGCTCGACAGACATGCGCAAATCACTCGTTACCACGAATTTCCATCCAAAAACAAAATCGTAATTCTCAGAAATCTCAACAGGTATCATGATACCTTGCACTGAATATGGCAACTGTGCAATCTCTATCTAATAACAGTATACTGTATGAAGGCGATCTTTTTCATTATTTGATTTTAGACGGAGTTGTTTTACATGCTTTTTCTGTCCGATGACGTCGACCGGAAATCGAAAGTAGACTCATACGTAAACAAAAGCAAAGGCTTTGGAATTTTCCCCAATGTAGCTCTGTCGCCGTGTTTTGATGAATTTTTATCCCCTAGCTTTGTTCTTGGATATATAAAGCACATTTGGCCACAAGTTGTTTTCGTGAAATATTATTAAATTATCAGTTCTGGTGCGAATACGGCAGCAGACTTCCAGGAACCAGTGGTGCCAACAGTCGACTCAATGAGTTGATTACGTATGTGTTTCGTGTTCTATACATCCCAACCTTCATTTTGATGTACATTTTGTGAAAATGTAATTCGAATTTAAGGAATATCAGAGGTGTGAATTTTCAAAATAAACAAAATTTCATTACTTATATAGGCCCTTAAATATATTTGTAACACGCGTTTTGAACACAAAATCACATTAATTGTTGCGGGGGAAAACGAAAGAAATAAATTAAAATAATCAGAAAGATACTTACCATTTCCAGGGAGGTTAAGTCTATACTCCGTGCCATTTCTCACCGATTCTGAAGAGGTCTGAGCTGGATCGAGAAACTTGTTCCTGTTAATTCAGCCTCGCTTCAACTTCAAAGGGACCGGCAGGGATTCTATTCTTCGTGGTTCCGGTTTTCCCTGGGTCGTACTAAAAGACGACCGTAGAAAAAGTAAGAGGTTATTTTGAATTTAGAAAGTGAAAGCACAAAAGGGTTGATAGCGAACTTATAATATAAACCTATGTGTAAAATATTATAACGATAGGATATGCTTATCCCATTTTATAACGAAAAATGTTAAACCATGATCAAAAATGTACGGTCGTCTTCTCGAACAATACTAAAAGGCGACGGGAGATCCAGCTGTTAAGTGAGTGAGAGAAGACAACATTAATGATTAATCTCCTCACATCTTGATTACATCCGCCGACATCTACGCATAAATTTGAACTTTGAACTTTTATTTCAGCTCGTTAAATAAATTGGGAATGGTATTAATCTTCCCATTAGATGGCATATGTATTGTCATAATAAATGAGGATGGTGGTGGTGGCCATTGACATTAAAGGTTACACATGAATGGGGGGGGGGGGGGGGGGGGGGGGTCTGGAATGCATTTCTCGCGAATCAAGGGAATGATTAAGTATATCACGAATCAGGATCAAACAACTGATGCTTTCTCGGGACAAGGAAATGAGTAAATGTGCACCCCCCTCAGCATAAAATGTGCCGATGTCATTGCGTTATGTTAATTTACTCTTCGAGAAACGCATCCGGTAGAAATAAAGCATTGGGCCCTAGGGGCGCGGTGGCGTTGCGGTAACCGGTTCTCGTCAGATCACCGAAGTTAGCAACGTCGAACACGGTTAGTCCTTGGATGGGTGACCGTCTGAGCGATCGATTCGGACTTCCACGGTGTGTCCTGGGCAAGGCACTTCACCCCGATTGTTAACATGGGGGCACGATGGCGCAGTGTACTAAGGCGTACTGCACGTCGATGGTGCGCATGGTCTTCAACCAATCTAACTCCGCCTGTGCTGCAGTGCGGAGTTTCGATGTTGGGAAGCTAGCAGCTGCTCGTCGTTGCTCGGTGGTTCTCTCCGGGTACTCCGGGTTCCTCTACCTGTAAAACTGTTACCGACACGATATGACCTCGGCTGTTAATGTGCCGTTAAACCCTAATAAAAAAAAATGGACCCTAGATTTGTTGCCGCAACTGCAAATATGCGCGCCCAGCATAACTCACAAGCCACGCGGCACGTGCTGCGTGACGTAGGCCTATATGTCAAACTTTTGAATTTGAAGACAGACATGCTAATATGCCTGTATAGTTCTCACGAGGAACAGATTCTCAAAGAGAACCTTCATAGACAAATGATTGGTGATTGTTTGAAGTTTCATAAATATGCAAATCTTTAGAATTACAGCCACAAGTTGCCTACGCCCCAAATATCAGATGTGGTGTCAGTGACTGTAACCAAATATCTGCATGTCAGTATTTTCACTCAATCTTCCTTTTGAATGACTTACATATCAAATGGGAGAGATCCATACATTACTCAAGTTATCGTGTAGAAACCCAAATCAGTTTGGATGGACGCTAGGACAGGTGAAGAAATAGACAAATTATTTACACATTCATGATCGGTTTTCAAACCATGACAACAGTTGATATTGACTTCGGAGTCGTGTTTGTGCCTCATTTCCGAACGAATTATAAAGAACGTTCCACTGACCCCCCCCCCCCCCCCCCCCCCTCCCAACACACACACAATGTTTGTCCAAAAATCAAGGTAGTCTGGGAAATGTTTCTTGCAGTAATTGGAAATTCGTAGCCTTGTTGTGACGGAGGTTTTTTCTGAATGTGGTATTACACTTCCGTGAAAATTCCACCCGCCGACAATGCGCCGCCTGAGTGCTAGAATGCCAGGGGAAATAATATGTAGTCCCATAGGGTACATAGGACATTCTAGCACTCAGACGACGAATGCAAAATTTTCAGACTATACTCGTCGGCTTCGAGGTTATATCACAACCGTGATCGTGTTGAGTTCTCTTCTATATCTTACCTCATTCATATTAAAGTAATGACTCACACTTTGTGACTATTACTTTGTAAATTTTAACATTTTATAACGAAAAATGTTGATTCATGACCAAAAATCTACGGTCGCCTTCTCGTACAACACCAAAAGACGACCTTAGATCATCGAGCTGTTAACTGGTAGAGTGCTGAATTATTTTTGGTCATCAAAATTTGTTCACATACGTTTGCCTAGTTACAATTTATGGGAGAGTGTCAATAGGCATTCTCCCATAAATTATAACAAGGCAAATCCTATCAGACTAAATAATTTCACTTCAAAGGTGGTATGGACAACATCCACAAAATATGAAGCCTTTAAGTGCTGGTACTGACACTTTAGAGTAAAGCCCAAATATGGGCTTCCAGCACTCTACCAGTTAATTAAGTGGGGCAATCTGCAAGTGTGGTCGGATTACCACCTTTACGATTGAGATCCCATCGGTAAACATTAGTAGTATGTCTCGTATGTTTGGGGCCTAGTTTGCAGGACCCCGGAAATGACGACATGTCACGTGACGTAGTGGCGCCATGTTGTGTTGTCATGGTAACCCGTGTGAGCGGCCATGTTGTGACGTCATCCTCATAGTGATACGTGGTGTTAGTGCACATACGCAGCGCGTGTTGTTAGGGTGATATGTGTTTCCGTCGTCCATTTTGTATACTGGAGGCCGCCATCTTGGTTTCTATTGTAGCACGTGGTTGCTATGTGACCCAATTTTTCTGCAATAGGACGGGGTATGTTCGGAGGGTATGTTCGATTGAATATGAGTATTTTCTGGAACGACTTCCCTGAATAATTACCACAAACAACCCGACAAATTTTACTATTTCGAATTCTTTCAGAATTCTCTGCTTCTATCTATATATGTAATAGTTATCGTCTATCTGGCCATGTTCTTTTATTCTAGAGTATACTCCAGTGGCGTAGAAGAGCCTATCAGTTGGAACAGCTTTGCTTATTGTTACTATATTTAGCTATTTTTGGTCTATTCTTGGTAGTTCTGACCATATTCTAAGTACTCTTGTTGTTTCATTTATCTAGAACATTTATATAACTAACCAACCAGATTGCTTTGTTTTATTCTATGATTGGTATAGGTAGTACGTTATAGCGAGTCAAGTGGAATTTTGGAGTGGGATGGGGGTAATGCCTGGCAGTATAGAACAGCAGTATAGTATGGACGATATATACCTCTGTGGGCCCCAGTTAGCCCTTAGTACTATTAATCCACCTGATGCTTCATGTTATCCTATGACTGGTATAGGTAATAGTGGTATTGTGGGTAGGGGTACTGCCTGGTAGTTTAGAACGGTACTATAGTATGGCGGTATATACACCTATAGGCCCCTGTCAGTGTTTGGTACTATTAACCAACCGATTGCTTTGTTTTATTATATGGCTGGTATATGTAGTACGTTATGGTAGACCTAGTGATTCTGTGGGGGTGGGATAATGCTTGGTAGTTTAGAACGGTAGTACAGCATAGGCTGTACATATCCCTGTTGGTCTCTTGCTGGCCCTTGGTACGACTAATCCACCAAGTGCTTCATATTATGGCGCGGTATTCTGGAATGGGGTCAGTGCCTGGTAATACAGAACGGCAGCAGAGTATGGTTGGTATATTCCCCTGTAGGTCCCATCCTAACCGTTGATAGTATTAACCTACCAAATGCTTTGTATCATCCGGTTACTGGTAAGGTGGTACGTAATACCAGTAGTTCCTACCCAATTCCGAGTACTCTTGCTGTTTCATTTATCTAGATCATTTACATAAATTATAATTAACCAGTTAGATTGCTTGATTTCCCATAATCCGTATGCAGAGTTATCTCCCTTCTGTATAATAAAAGCCTAAATCCAATGGCAATATCCCCGGCACCCCAATTTCGGCATCCCTTTTTTGAAAAACATATGGCCTTCGGCACCCCTTTTTCTGAAATGAGGATAAGAGTCGTAGTAAATTAAACCTCATTGAGGGATTTTTACTACGACTCTTATCCTCATTTCAGAAAAAATGGATTCTCCAGAAGGTATCCTCAAATAATACAATATCAGGCCATAGGTATCCTCAAATACTGAAATGAGGATAAGAGTCGTAGTAAGTTATACCTCACTGAGGGATTTTTAATGGTCCTCATAACCGACGAATGCTCGAGAATACCACACACTCGGTGCGTTTCTGTGAAATGAATTATAAGAGTGAAATTGTATTTTATCGCACATGTGATGACTATTGTTCAACCTGGCCAGACGATATCTGGCCTGCTGGCATGGCTTCCTCGTACGGACAAAAAAGAACATGTGCACAAAATCACTGTTCATATAGGGGTTAATTCGTGTAAACACAGCATTCCTTCTCATAGCGAAGAAATTGAAAGACTTATCGATATATTCCAATCTCAGTACCCAGATGCCGAGATAAGACTGTCTTCAATTATACCAACACTCGAGTCGAAACAAATAAATGATTCAATTTATCACACAAATCAACAGTCCAAAATGTTTGCAATAAACTGGAATGTACTTTTATCAACAATACGACTGGATTCGTTTCACCACGTGGGACATTAAAAACCCATCTAAATAGAGATAACACTCACTTTAATCACAGCAGAATTAAAGTGCTCGCTAAACGACTAAAACATGGAAATATATATCTTGAATACTCGGAGGTCAAATCACCATCTGTTTTCACTCAGGCCAAGTGAAATACGAGTCGCGCATACCAGAATAACGAGACACCTGACAGACGGCTGTATCAAAACTTCACAAGTAATTGTGGGAAGTATGATCACAATAAATCAAACACTGCCACTTCTACGCATCCATCGAAGGATTATTAGTTTGACGACATTAACCCTTTACCTAACGAATCGACCGCATCCGCCCGCGTAATATGCAAATTCAGCAGTTGAAAAAATTATTACTTTTCAAAAAAATTCAACAAAACCATATCATGTGACCCCCTCGTTCCAACGAGGGGTCACATGATATGATTTTGTTGGAATTTTTTGAAAAATTAAAAAAATGATATTTAAAATAATAAATTTTGATATCGTATGCGTTGGGTAAAGGGTTAATGATACGGAGTCAAACAATGTGGAAATGGTGATTTTGTTAGCGGAGTCTTATCTTAACAATCTGTTGAACAAAACAGTCAGCATTCAAACCTGAATAAAGAATTAGACTTTTTGCACTGGCAATTAGCTTGCTGTAGCACAAGTGAATATATAAACATGCGATACCATTACAACGAATACAAATGTAAGAATAGTCCATTACAGGCACGTGTTAGCGAGGTGAGCATGTTTAGCTGTGGGCGTGTTTGGGGGTGAGGGTGCGTTGGTTGTATATTATACATAGGTTGGGGTAGGCTATTTTTCAGTGAGGGAGAGTTGATGTTCGGTGTGCGCATATCGATATGCAATGAGTGCAAGAAAATCCTAGGGTATTGGGGGCAGATGTGGTGAATTTATGTCTGCATTTACATACACCAAAACATGAAGTATGCTAATAAAATTATACTTGGAAATGAAAACATTGTCATTTTTTCTTTTCTTTTTTACCATAATGTATTTAAATATGTCTCTCAAGGTTTCGTTCTCCAGTCGACTTTAGCCTATCACTCAACTGTCATATACATACATGCCTTACTCAACAATGAAAGATTTTCGGAAACGAGTTTGGTATACAACTTGGAATGTATAAGGTTTAGCTGAAAAGCTAGCTGATGTACATACCAAGCAGCTTTTTAACCAACACTGAATTTATAACTGTGGTAGAAACGTGGCACAAAAGTGACACCGATATCCACATTCTAGGATATATTTGTAAAGACCTTCGCCGCAAAAATTCAAAAAATGACAGAGGCGGTATAGCGTTTTATTATCGTGAGAAGTATAATTCTAACTTGAAGCAAGTACTCCCAATTGACGACTTTGCACTGTGGGTGGAATTTGATGGAAGTATCTTTAACATGAGCGAGAATGTTATCTTTCCCTCCATTTACATTCCACCCAGTAATTCGAGTTATTGGAGATCCAAATCAAACCAAGCGCAAGTACGAAACCATTGAAAACGAGCCTTTAAATTCTAGCGCATCTGATCTAGTAATTTGGGGGGGGGGGGGGGGGGGGGGGTGGGAGATTTTAACTCACGAACTGGTTGTAGACCGGATCATGTTACAGACTATAATGATAAACACATTCCACTACCTTTCAATTATACTTTTGATATCTCGGCACAGCGAAACAGTCTTGATATGCAAACTAATACCTTTGGACGACAGCTATTAGCTTTGTGCCAGAGTGCGAGACTGAGGATATTAACCCTTTACCTAACGAATCGCCCGCATCCACCCGCGTAATATGCAAATTGAGCAGTTGAAAAAATTAAATTTTTCAAAATATTTCAACAAAACCATATCATGTGACCCCTCATTGGAACGAGCTCATTGAGCTCGTTCCAATGAGGGGTCACATGATATGGTTTTATTGAAATTTTTTGAAACATTTTAGAAAAATGATATTTAAAATAACAAATTTTGATATGGTCTGCGTTGGGTAAAGGGTTAATTAAATGGGCGTGCTGCTGGTGATAAGTTCGGGAATTTTACAAGTTACCAGTACAATGGAGCTAGTGTTGTTGACTATGTAATAATTTCGGATAAACACTACTCAGATGTTAATTACTTATGCGTAAAAACGCCAAATGAATACTCGGATCATTGCCAACTATCCCCACATTTGGAATACAATAAGTCGAGAACTAGTTCAAATCGGTCGAAATATAGGTACTCAAAGACGAACGTTTCTCTTAAATGAATTGATGAACGCAGTAAAAAGGCTAGATTATCACTGAGTACCCCGTGGATAAACAGTGAAAAAATTATATTCCGGATGAAGCTATATTCACAAGATGCGAAAGGTACAGAAAATGCTGTTCACGACTTAATGACTATAGTGGACTCTGTAAATAAGTATGCATGTAAACGTACCACGCACCAGAAAAAAAATGCTACGATTTGACTCAAATTGCAAACAATTGAAACAACAAATGCAGGGAGTAATATCAGATACGAAGCAACGTCCCTTTGACAAGACGTTGGTTGAAAAATTCTTTGTTGCCAAAAAAATATAAACTAGAGGCTCCATAGAGCCCGTAATCGCTCACCTTGAATTACATATAACAAGAGCACTGCCTAGCGGGGCAACATACGCCCGTCAAAACTGGAACATGCACAAGTTTATCTGGGGTAAAGCTTGAAATTTTTGTTGACTTGACTATGTCTGTCCCCCCTCCAATCATTGCCCATTCCCCTGCCCTGTCTGGGGTAAAGGGTAATTCACCAGTTTTTACATTTTCATATTAAGCGATCAGAGGTCTTCACAAAATAAAAAAAAAAATCTGATGAAGTTCCTGGACTGTAGTGCACGGAAAGCATAATTCGACCAATTTCTAAGTATGAAAAGGGGAATAACTCCCACAAAATGGACAAACATGATCCAAAATTGCACTTGTGCGAGATACCATGCTCATATTAAATTTCAAAAGAATCTGATTAAGTTCACAGACTGTTGAGCACGGAAAGCATA
The DNA here is from genome assembly GCA_031216915.1 of Pictodentalium vernedei. Classification (NCBI taxonomy): domain Eukaryota; kingdom Metazoa; phylum Mollusca; class Scaphopoda; order Dentaliida; family Dentaliidae; genus Pictodentalium; species Pictodentalium vernedei. The sequence goes on from CM062294.1 coordinate 39,034,340, forward strand.
ATTTGACCGATTTCTAAGTATGAAAAGGGCAATAACTCCTACGGAAATCGACAAACATGACCCAAATTTTCACTGTGTGAGATACCAGGCTCATGAAGCCGCATATTAAATTTCAAAAGAATCCGATTAAGTTCACGGACTGTAGAGCACAGAAAGCATAATTTGACTGATTTATAAGTATGAAAAGGGCAATAACTCATAATAAAACAACCGAACACGACCCAAATATGAACTTGTGCGAGATATTATGACCATGAAGCTGCGTATTAAATTTGAATCTGATTAAGTAAACGGTCTGTAGAGCACGGAAAGCATAACTTGCTCGATTTCTAAGTATTAAAGGGGGAATAACTACTAGGAAAACTGTCGAACATGACCCAAATTCGAACATGCGTGAGATCTTATTCTGGTTGTGCAGTAGATCAAATATTTTTTAAATCCGATTGAAATCACGCTCTGTAGAGCACGGAATACAACTGTCCCCGGACGGACAGACATACAGAGCCATAACATTATACGTCTGTTTTTCAAACGGGCGTATAAAAATGTGATTTCCTATAGGCTTTCCATGGTAACTATGAGCTGCAATTGTGGCCATGTTTGCATCATTACATCAAAATTACATGAGGATCATTGGTAGGTGTCCCAGTCTTCAATGACGTGAAGTTTCAAAACATTTGAATCCACCAAACAGAATCATAGAATGTCTCTGGTGGCCATATTTTCCAACCAACAGGAACAAACAACGGCTGGACCTTCGTCCGGTGCATACCCCACGTGGTGTAGCGCCTAGTGTGGACATACCTATGACCAACAAATATCATTTGTGAATATTCTCTTTGGACTGACGGACGGACGCAATCCAGTAATCCCACCCCCTTTTCCATTTTGTTCGAAAATTTTCAACAATTTCTAAGTCAAAAGGTCTGGTAAATTGTTTGGTGTTTGGAAGTTTTATGCAATGAGGCAGAAGCCTTTGTCATAGGCAAACTGCATGCCATATTTCACTGAAATCCGATAACCCCAATCCAGTATGCCCCCCCCCTCCCATTTTCTTTGAAAGTTTTCAACAATTTCTAAGTCAAAGGGTATGGTAAATTGTTTGGTGTTTGGAAGTTTTATGCAATGAGGCAGACGCCTTTGTCACAGGTTTCAGAGAAGAGTTTTAAAAATTGACCAATCAGAATCAAAGAATGCTTCTGGCGGTCACGTTTTTCACCCAACAGGAATAAAATGAGTAACAGTTGTACAGAACCTCTCATAGACCATACCTGCCAAGTCTGGTTCACATTGGCTCAGTACTTTCACTGAAGATGATGAAAATGTGATTTTCCTGTAGGGTTTCTATAGTAAATATAAGCCACAAATGCAGCCATAATTGCAACCTGATGAAGATTAAATGAGGATCATTGGTAGAGGGGGTTACAGTCATCAGTCACATTAAGTTTTTCAAACCATTTGGCCTTGTAGTTTCAAAGAAGATTTTCTTGAAAATGCACACATTTATATGAATTTTGTTTCAACAAAAAAATGAGTAAAAAAGGGTTAAATATTTTGAAAATTACAATTTTTTCAGACAGTATTCTCTTCCAAAATAGCTATTGGATAGGTAAAGGGTTACAGGAAACACATTTTACTGGAATTTTTGTCAGATCTTAAAAGATATATATAATTCCTGTCATCTGAGCTGACATGATGGGAACAGAATATAAACAAACATTCATTCTGTCTGTTCTCACCTGTCATCAGTCACTATTTTCTGAGAAGTAAGAGAGAATAGTTTAATTACTTTACAGTTGAAGTTGTTTTACAGTACAAGTCAAAATAAGTTCGGTGAATCTTATAAACTATGTATCTTTCTCTTCCCACACTGATAAGACCAGAAGCTGACACCATTTTCTGGAAAGCTCTCACTGATAGCTTTCCAGAAAATGTCAGATTCTGATCTTGTCAATGCAGGAGCAGCAGTTTACTTAGTTTATTGCAGTTATGCTACAGCTTATGTTGATCTGTACTGTATACACAATATTTTTGTTTTTTTCCCCAGTTCTCAGTGGAGAAAAACTGGAACCAACCCTTACCAGATTCTCAAAAAAACAAGTATTTTGCTGACAGTACCGATCTTCGTGCAGACAGGAGAGACATTGGGTTAAGCATTAGAATATAGCCTCTGGTGGCCACATATTTCCATCCTCGCACTGACCATTCCTGCGAAATTTGGTTCACGTCGGCTCAGTAGTTCCAGAGAAGATGAAAATGTGATTTTCCATAGGGTTTCTATAGTAACTATAAGACGTAGTTGTGACGATGTTTGCAACCCGATCAACATTAAATGAGGATCGTTGGTAGAGGGTGTCCCAGTCATCATTTATGTGAAGTATCAAAACATTTGGCGTGGCAGTTTCAGAGGAGAAGATTTTTGAAAATTCACCAATCAAAATCAAAGAATGCCTCTGGGGGCCATGTTTTTCAACCCACGGGAACAAAATGAGGATCGTTTGTAGAGGACCTCCCATAGACCATTCCTGCCAAGTTTGGTTCACACCAGCTCAGCGGTTACAGAGAAGAAGATGAAAATGTGAAAAGTTTACGGACACCAGACGACGTACGACGACAGACGCCAAGTGATGAGAAAACTCACATGGCCTTTTGGGCCAGGTGAGCTAAAAAGAAGTTAAGCGAAAATCACGACTCTACTTTAAGCAATTATGTAATAAACTAGAGACTCTGGAAAGCACCGATCCAAAAATGTCAATAAAATAAGATCAAAGGCGCCCGAATGGAATGAGCTCGATCCGGACATTACGGTAGACATTTTAATGAGTTATATTGCTCTAAGAGGAAACCATCAATCACAGCCACTGTAAATGGACCAGAAGCTTCACGAATTCTCCCCTCAATAGCCAGGATATAACAACAAGCGAAATCCTGTCGGCTCTAAAAGAACTCAAAAAGAAAAAATCAGTTGGACCAGACAAGGTTTCAACCGAATTGCTAAAAACCATAGTTCCGATATTAATTGATGATGTAACTAAAATTTTCAATCAGGTTCTGTTTTCTGGCCATGATCCGCCCAGTTGGAGTGAGTCAGTACTTAGTCTTATTTACAAAAAGGGGATAGACAGGATCCAAATAATTATAGAGCTATACCCTTAAGTTCAAATTCAACAAAATTATAAATAACAGGCTAAATGCTTACCTGCTTGATAATAAGCTGATCAGTGATAATCAGTTTGGCTTTAAAAAAAAATCAAAGTACAATTGATAGTGCTTTTGTTCTAAAAACAGTTAAAAATAAATACAAAACCTTGAAAAAACCACTATATGTGGTTTTTTGTTGACTTTTGCAAAGCATTCGACACGGTTGACCAATCTATTTATTTATTGATGTTTATGGTCACATATTTATGCACAATGGCTAATCATGACCGTGGCAGTTTTACGGGTGGAGGAAGCCGGAGTACCCGGAGAGAACCACCGACGAGCAGCTGCCAGCTCCCCAACATCGTAACTCCGCACTGCAGCACAGACAGGGTTAGATTGGTTGAAGACAGGCGTACCATCGACGTGCAGTACGCCTTAGTACACGGCGTCATCGTGCCCCCACGCGGGCAATGGAGATGAAGTGTCTTGCCCAAGGACACAACGTGGTTGCCGTAGGTGGGATTCGAACGGTTGACCAATCACTTCTTTTTCGGAAAATTGATAATATTGGGATAACTAGACCCACCTACAAGATACAATCACTGTATGATTCCAGCTTTTACCTCCTCAAGACTAACCGGGGATTGGGCCCTCCTCAGCTGTCCACGGCTGGTGTAAGGCAGGGGTGTGTCTTGTCCCCAAACCTATTCAAAATATTCATTGACGAACAGGCGTTGAACTAAAAAAAGCGGTGTTACCTGGAAAAAATTTGATACAAGCTCATTTTGGTGTCAATCGACGCGGAATGTATCTGGGAAGAACATATCCAAAATCCGCTAAAATCCGCCTCGGGGAAAATTTTTCATAGCGTCTCAACTGAGGGTGGGGTGGTGGCCATTTTTACCAATTTCCCGATGTCATTTTCCAGGCGGTTCTGTATTAAGGGCAGGAATTTGTCTCTTCTCAGATTTTTCCTGTCAGTAGAATACAATATAATGACTATAGTATTATACCAGCCCACGTAATTGATGTACACCGCGAATAAAGAGCGTTGTATAGCACACTGGAGAAAGATAATTACATCATATCAGTCGCGGGTATTCCAGCGATTCTGTTACACACGGCACATCGCTATAAGCTTATCGCCACGTGCTCTCGAATTATTCGATTGTTTTGTCATTCTGTCATATTTTCTTTGTTTTGGTGTTAACATACACAGGAAACAATTCTTAGTCACATTGTCCTTTTTCATATTTCGTCAATATCATATTTCTTGTCTATTAATCCAGTTTCGATAATCCGCCTCAGGATCCGTACTACTTATAGCTAAGAGAAAATAATCCGTTCCCTCCATCGGCATATTTCCACCATTTGATTAGATATGGCTTCACACCAAGGTGGTCGCTTTCGAGATGATACCTGTGTAATTTGCCAGGTTGGTTTCGATGAAGTCAAATCAGTTAAAGTCACCAAGAAAGGTTGTCATACCATGCTTAATTTCTGTAATGTCAGGGAGAGATCAGACCTTGAAGCACGCCTTTTGGACAAGCTTCAACAGGACCCCGTAGGTGTTGTGTTCTGGTTCATTCAGATTGCCGTAGGGATTTCACTGATGCGAAGCGGGCATCTGCTGCAAGCTCTTCTGACATCGAAGCTCCGTCGGCCAAGAAAATGAGATGTAATGTGCCTGTATTCGACTTCAAGACACACTGTTTGTTCTGTGGTAGCGCCGCAAAAATTGATCCACGCCACCCCGATAGGAACAAAATTATCAGGACCGTCGAGACACTACCTATACGAGAAACCCTCCTCGAACATTGCGAACTGAGAGGGGATAGTTTAGCTTCAGAAGTAAGCGTTCGGCTATTGAGTTGCATTGATCTGGTAGCTGCCGAGGCTGTCTATCATCCACTCTGCCATACGAAATTCCTAAACTATAGACAGTTGGAAATTGCGAGACCAGCTGGTCGAAAACCTGACCATGGCATGGGACATTGGTTTGAGTGCATATGTGAATTCTTAGAAACTCATTCCGATTCAGAACTGTACATATTGACCGAGTTGCATTCGAAGATGGAAGAGATCGCAGGTGAATCAACTGTGTACACAAAAAAGAGACTGAAGCAGAAACTAGAAGAGCGATATGGCGATTATGTCTTTTTCGCCAGGGTACAGGGTCGCGACAATGTCCTATGCTTTCGCAACATGGCTGAATATCTGATAAATGAAAAATGGTATGCAGACAAGAAAGAAAGTATAAGTGATGAAGCTGAAAGGAGCATTGTTACTGCAGCAAAATTGATCAAGGGGCAGCTTAGAGAGATGGTGTATGATATAGATTGGTATCCAACCCCTGCTGACATACAGGACATTTCGCGAGGCAAAACCTGGATCCCAGCCTTCCTACAGTCTTTTCTCCAGTGCTTGATACCAAATGATATAAAACGAAACAGCATAGGTCACTCTATAGTCCAATCGGCTAGACCAAGACCAGTCATAACACCTACCCTATTCGGGTTAGGAGTAGAAATGGACCATACTTTCGGGTCAAAATGGCTCGTTAATGAACTAGCTAGGCTTGGGTTTTCTATCACCTATGAGGAGGTCAAACGGTATAAGCAAGGTGTGATGGAGCTAGATTCTGTTGACAGCTATACCTCTAACTATTTCCCCGGAGAATTCGTAGAGTGGGTCGCAGACAACGTCGACCATAACGTTGCGACTATCGATGGGAAAGGTTCACTTCATGGTATGGGTATAATCGCCGTGTCAACTCAAACTCAGGTGCCATCCACCCCTATGTCGCATACATCGATAAAACGCAGAGCTCGAGTTGGCGTTGAACAAATGTTGGTGAATAAAGGAATCCCAGTGGTTGATTACTTGGAATCAACGAGGAGAGGCTTTGGTGGTTTGAGGTACAAACCAGTAGTAGAGCTGCAATCACCACATACACTTCCATCTAGCCTGAGTAATGACGTTCTATGGCATTGTGGGTGGCTATCTAGAGCAGTAGATGACACTGTTCCTAACTGGTCCGGCTTCATGCAACTAGCGCATTCTGTGCACGGTTCAGAGCATCAAGCGAAATCAGATATACTCTTTCTCCCAATAATAGATCTCAGCCCAACAGACAGCACATGCATCTTTTCCGCATTGAAATTCATCTCAGAGCAAGCGATCAGATTGAACATCCCATCCCCGTGCGACACGTTTGACCAGCCTTTATGGTTGAAGGCAAATGAGATAATTGATCAATCCATGAACATTGTCTGCAGGTTGGGTGGTTTCCACACAATCATGAGCTTTCTCGGCAGTATCGGCTCGATGATGGCTGGATCAGGTCTTGATGAAGCTTTGCAGGAAGTTTATGGTCCACTAGCAGTTCGGTCGATGTTGACCGGCAAAGCTGTTTCCAGAGCTATGCGAGGCCACCGCCTAGTAGAAGCTGCACTGACGAATAAATTATTGGGTGCCATAACCACATCCGAAATGAGCGCGAATGTTTCTCCTCCGATGAGCCCACCCACTGTTGAGAGTGTACAGATAAACCAGAGGGACTTAGATGGTGTGAAGGAGTTAAACAAAGGTGTGCTTGAAGGCGCGGTCACCCTTTCTGATGTTAGCAGCTCATCAGCTCTCGTGACGGTGAACACGTGCCTTGACAACTACAAGCCAAACTGTCAAGAGAATCACGCACCGCTAAGCTATGGGTACAATATCTAGAATATATTCAGGTACTGAAACTGTTCATCCGTGGAGAAGGTCTTGGCGATTGGAATCTCCATCTCATTGCTGTTGGTAGAATGCTGAACCTCTTCGTTGCAACAGGGCATGTACACTATGCCAAGAGTTGCAGAGTCTATCTGCAAATGATGCTTGAACTACCAGAAAAACATCCTTGGTTGTATGAGAGATTCTACTGTGACGGCTTTCATGCTATACGTCGAAGTTCTAGGATTTGGGCAGGCCTCTCTAGTGATCTTGTTATTGAGCAAGTTCTTATGCGTTCAATTAAAAGTCGGGGTGGGTTGACGCGAGGTCGTGGCGTGACGGAATCTGTACGACAGGAGTGGATTTACGCGATGCATAAATGCGCAGAGATACATGAAGCCATGACAACGTTGACCGACCTAAAGCTCAATACCAGCGAACAGCATGTAGATATGGGCACATCTCGTCGAAAACGAGACAACTTAGACATGGCCAGAATACTAGAGTGGTTTGACACACACAACCCGTTCGATGGAAACGAACGATTGCGTTCTCTGTCATCTGGTTTGTTAGCTTCCGAGGGAGATGGTATCAACTGCGATATCACTGAGTCTGTAGGGGCAGAGATACACTCTAGATTAGACAACGCTATTGTTTCCGATGCCACTATCAAACGAAGTGATCAAATCCGTACCCTAGCTCACCTCACCCCCGGGTTGAAGCTAGATGACCAGAGGGTGACAATTGACCCCTCAACTTTGTTTACTAGACTGGTTGCTTTTGCCCAGAGAGAGCAAGACATGGCACAGTTCTTTGCGTATGAACTAACTGTAATGCCAACAGCCCTCTTCAAATATTTTTTCCTCAGAAAAGCAAACAAGGCGGTCCTAGCAACTGCAATAACTGATGGCTCATCCCTTACTAAACCACCATCTGATGGTCTGTACGTGCTCGACGGGGGCGCTCTCCTCCACAGAGTTAAATGGAAGACAAACACCACTTACTTGGAAGTGGCAAAAAAGTATGTTGGATACGTGACGAAGAAATATGGGCAGAATTGTCGAATTGTCTTCGATGGTTATGGTCAGACTCAGGAGCAGAGAAGAAGAGCTCTCCACGTTTGTGCTGATATCCGTTTGACGAACAACACGACTGCCCACAAAAATCAGGAACTGTTCTTATCGAATGGAAATAATAAAATGCAGTTTATAAAAATGCTTTCCACATCACTGAGAGAGGCTGGGCATATTGTCGAATGCAGTTCTGGAGATGCTGACACTAACATTGTTGACAATGCAGTTCAACTTTCGTCCCAGGAAAAAACAGTTGTCATTGTTGCAGATGATACAGATGTACTAGTTATGTCCGTATACCATTGGGATCGTACTTGGTCTGATATCTATTTCCAGTCAGAAGCACGGAAGTCTCACAGGGGTGGAGATGCATGGAAAATCGCAGATATAGTAGAGAAGATTGGAGAAACAACTCAGAGAACCTCCTCTTCATTCATGCATGGAGTGGGTGTGATGTCACATCAGCAACGTTTGGGCACGGGAAAACGTTGCTTCTCAAGAAGTTAGAGAAGTCATTGCCTATTCAAAATATATCAGAAGCAATGCACGACAGTACCATTTCTCAGACAGAGGTTGGGAAAATGGGGACTGAACTGTTCGTTAAGTTGTACTCTGGCAAACATTCAGACACTTTGAATGGTTTGAGATATTCAAAATTTATGACAATGGTCACTTCCAGCAAATCGGGAATTGAACCACAAAAACTTCCCCCGACTGAGCGTGCAGCACATTTCCACAGCCTGCGAGTTCACCAACAAATAATGGTTTGGAAACTATTGGATAACGATGCCCTAGATCCTGAGGAGTGGGGCTGGGAAAGTCGTGGGAATGAGTTGATACCTGTGATGACTGACCTGGGCGCAGCGCCTGAGGCTCTTCTCAAAGTTATCCGCTGCAAATGCAAAATGACATCCAAAAAGCCATGCGGAACAAACATATGTTCTTGTAGAAAGAATGCGCTCAAATGCTTGTCTGCCTGTGGAGACTGTCGGGGTGAGAATTGCTTCAATGCCGAGCCGATTGAGATCGGGGAGGAAATCGGCGACAATGAATAACCGTGAAGAACACCAACACATGTCTTGTTAGACCTCATCATGTAGTTAAATTCCTGTTATTATATTGGACCAGTCAACATTATCTGCACCTCATTGTATGCGAAAACATCGATCAAAGAACCATTTCTAGTTTTGTATTCTGTGCAGAAGTATCTTAAAACGGGAGTGAAAATTTGAGAAAAAAATGTGATTTTTGGGGTTATTAACCCTTTTTCCTCATAAAAAGTGTGAGGATTTCATCAGGCAATTGCCTCTCAATATAATTAACATTTGTATCTGGTCGCCTGCGACACAAAATAATATATAAAACTCAATCTGTGACATATAAACGGCCGAAACCCCGGAAACACAATTTTCCCCCTTCACGAACAACCCCAAGGCGGATTTTTGCGGATTTTGGATATGTTGTTCCGAAATAAATTCTGCGTCGAATGACACCAAAATCAGCTTGTATCAATTTTTTCCGGGTCGAACCCTACTACGCCTGTACTAATATTGGAGGCATTTTCGACAGTCAGTGCGCCCCAGTCAGTTTACACACACGAAAAGTAAATCATCTCTTATCCACAGACGTCCAGCATTAATATCTGACACACCACACAAAATTGTATCAATCGCTTAGATCAGAATGCAAAAGACAACAAACTTACCGTTAAAACACAGAACAAACTAAATGTGTAATATTTTCATAAAAAATCGAAACCATCCTCCAACATTTTACATGGGTAACTCTATCCTGGAAATTGCAAAAGAATATACTTATCTTGGCATTAAATTAAAAACTGGTAAACGCTTAAAAAGACTTAGCAATGAAAGCCGTCATCTATAATATTATTTTATTCAACCGTCATCCGTTTGTAGATAACTGTTGTCGTCTTGGCATTTCCATGGAGCTCATAATTTGGAGGATAAGTCCATACATACTCAACTACTGTAATGTCTGCTTCAGCGTCACACACAAGCCAAGTAATACTTCTCTTATAAGGGTCTCTTTTCAACACCGAATATTTTCATCATATCATAAATACCCTTTTTTCTCTCTAGATGTAAATTAGACATCCTGTCACTGACTTCCAAGTCCAACAATCGTGAACTCATTTCTTATATTCAGAAACAGATGGAAAACATTGTACATGTTTTGAACTAAAAAGAACTCACTGCAATAATTCGCTCTGTACTCAGGTGGAGAAGTATTGATGAGCTATCAGGCCCCTCTGGGCCCATGATATTTTGAACTAGCAGTCCGTTTGGCCTTCAGTGTCTCGATTTCTATAATTGCATATCATATTTGTATATTTAAAAAGATTTAAACATTTCTTGTAATCACAGATAATCGAAAGTCTTTTAGGTTCCTCATGACCCTTCAGAAATAAAGACTTTACTTTTAGTTGTATCTTGATTTTTGATGTATGCTAAACATAATTTACATGTACTTAGACGTGGGCATATTTATGTTAATTTCTTAGAAAAAAGAAAAAGAAACCCAAACAGTCGCTGGACTGGCAGCAGCCCCAGCATATTATCCTCAACGGTTACAAAAAGGAAAGAAATCCACCAATATGTGTTTTTGAATGTTGGGAGTCATCCATCAGCCTATAAGGGAGAGAGGATGCTGAGCCTTGGTCATCAGGTCTGCCTTCAGGGGGAATAGATGACGGAGTGATTGGAGAGGACCCCCCCCCCCCCCCCCCACAAAAAAAAACAAACAATAATACCCCCCCCCCCACAAAAAAAATATATATATACACACACCCTCTCACAGACACTCATCCGAAAGACCTTAAAAGGGCTGTTTAATTCTTTATTCAAATGATTATTTATACAAAATGTACACTCGTCCCAGCCAGGCAAGCTTGTTTCGGTGCTACTAGAAACCGGAATCACCCGGAATCCCCTTTAAAGGCCGGAATCGGCCCGGAATCCCCTCATATTTTACTACATTTTCGCCATATTTTGCACTTTTAGTAATAAAAAATCATCCTCGGGGGTTTCCAATCATATTTTTTTTCAAATATAGATTTTGACGTGTCTTAGTGTACGAGAAGAGATTATCGGAATGATTATTATCATTCATTTCCTTTCATCGATCGAACTTTTTCAGGGGAAGTAACTCGCGGTACCATTATAGTGTACGTTTTTATCTCGCGCTGTACCAACGCAGCCCTGACCGGGAATTGAGCTGTATCAACGCGGCCCTGACCGGGAATTGAGTTGCTTCAGTGAATTTTATTATTATTTACTTGAACGTTCCGGTCAAATTTAGAAGCGACACTGAAATTCTAACAAATTTAGAAGCGGCACTGAGAAGCTAACATCATCCTGCGATAGGAAATAACATTAAGAAATAAAATGAAAGTGTCAATGACACTGTAGCTCAACTTGACAAACTTGAACTTGGTAAGTTATAAATGAAATGGCAAAATTGAAGATCATTGGTACCAATGTCATTTTTTTGCCAGTGGCAACATTTTTTGACAGAAACCAAAGAAAATCGATAGCTCCCATCTAGAGGCCTCCCCAAACAAGCATGCCAGGTTTCAAAGCAATCCGATCATAAATGTGCCCTGTAGGGTGTACAAAAGGGAAATATTGTGGTCTGACTAGACTAAATTCTAAGAACGTTGGCCGTGGCAACATTTTTTGACAGAAATGGAAGAAAATCGATAGCTCCCATCTAGAGGTCACCGTAAATAAGCATACCAGGTTTCAAAGCAATCTAATCATAAATGTGCCCTGTAGGGTGTGCCAAAGGGAAATATTGTGGTTTGACTAAACTAAGTTCTAAGAACGTTGGCCGCGGCAACATTTTTTGACGGAAAATGAAGAAAATCGATAGCTCCCATCTAGAGGTCACCCCAAACAAGCATGCCACGTTTCAAAGCAATCCGATCATAAATGTACCCTGTAGGGTGTGCCAAAGGGAAATATTGAGTCTTCTGACTAAACTAAGTTCTAAGAACGTTGGCCGCGGCAACATTTTTTGACAGAAATTGAAGAAAATCGATAGCTCCCATCTAGAGGTCTCCCCAAACAAGCACACCAGGTTTCAATGCAATCTGATCATAAATGTGCCCTGTAGGGTGTGCCAAAGGGAAATATTGAGGTCTGACTAAACTAAGTTCTACGAACGTTGACCGTGGCAACATTTTTTGCCGAAAATTGAAGAAAATCGATAGCTCCCATCTAGAGGTCACCCTAAATAAGCATACCAGGTTTCAAAGCAATCAAATCATAAATGTGCCCTGTAGGGTGTGCCAAAGGGAAATATTGTGGTTTGACTAAACTAAGTTCTAAGAACGTTGGCCGCGGCAACATTTTTTGACGGAAAATGAAGAAAATCGATAGCTCCCATCTAGAGGTCACCCCAAACAAGCATGCCAGGTTTCAAAGCAATCCGATCATAAATGTACCCTGTAGGGTGTGCCAAAGGGAAATATTGAGTCTTCTGACTAAACTAAGTTCTAAGAACGTTGGCCGCGGCAACATTTTTTGACAGAAATTGAAGAAAATCGATAGCTCCCATCTAGAGGTCTCCCCAAACAAGCACACCAGGTTTCAATGCAATCTGATCATAAATGTGCCCTGTAGGGTGTGCCAAAGGGAAATATTGAGGTCTGACTAAACTAAGTTCTACGAACGTTGACCGTGGCAACATTTTGTGCCGAAAATTGAAGAAAATCGATAGCTCCCATCTAGAGGTCACCCTAAATAAGCATACCAGGTTTCAAAGCAATCAAATCATAAATGTGCCCTGTAGGGTGTGCCAAAGGGAAATATTGTGGTTTGACTAAACTAAGTTCTAAGAACGTTGGCCGCGGCAACATTTTTTTACGGAAATTGAAGAAAATCGATAGCTCCCATCTAGAGGTCACCCCAAACAAACATACCAAGTTTCAAAGTAATCTGATCATAAATGCGACCTGTGAGGTGTGCCAAAGGAAATTGTGGACGTACGTACTAATGTACGTACGTACTAACGTACGCCGACAGACGAGAAGTGATGGCAATAGCTCTCAGCTTGACTTTGTCAAGTTGAGCTAAAAAATATGTGTGTAATTTCCATCATCTCCTGGCCCCTTTTTTCGGCGAATAGGCCCTAACCGACCGCCGAAATTTGACACAAACTACCTTGTGACCCAACTGGCTGCCCGAACCAGTCGTTAAAAGAGAAGCAAACAAGCCGCGACATTTTGACCGTTTGGTGGAAATATTCCATATATAATTTCAGTCACAGTCGACGAATATCCAAGAGAGGGCCCGTGAAATAGCCAGCAGCGTAATCTATTGGCTATATTGCGGACGCCCGTGATATAGCCTGTAGACTATATCACGGGTGCCCGTGATATATCCTGTAGACCATATCACGGGCGCCCGGGATATAGCCACTGCCTATACTTTAACGAACGAACAAACGAACGAATGAACTAACAAATATGTTATCTATACCCGGTTATAATTGTTATTCAGTTTAATTTTATATTTATGTGTGAATAATAACATAACTAAAATTGAAAAAACGGCATCTTCTTACTTTGTCAAATGACCCGGGTTTTAATGTGTGCCTCTGCGATAGAAACTTCGTCAATCCGTGATAGGTCAGTGGTCAGTGTTTGAGCCACTGCAGTGAACGGCGGTAGACTTTACAGCAGAGGGGGGCATGCACTCACAGGCCTTCTTTTCCGGACCCCGCCCAACTTTCCACGATCCTGGCTGACTTTCCCCGACTTCGGGGATAATCTCTGAGGGAGCGTAGGGTCGAGTTCTGTGCTGGTTTCTTTTTGAACATTCATGAGCCATCCAAGATGATGATTCGCTAAAGTTCTCATTCAAATTGAGGAAATTATAATCTTGATTAGTTCAGAGTTTTTTACCCGCCCTTACCACCCCGCCCCCCCCCCCCCCCCCCCCCCCCCACACACACACTCATTCCAGTGAGCTTGAAGTTTGATAGTAAATTCTCGCTTCTCGGGCTATGATGTTTGTGTTGTATTTGCAATGCGTGATAAAACATCAAGTTCAAAATGACGCCACAAGTTACTTCCCTTGGAAAATGTTTTAATCGAAAAAAAGCTTCTAAACGAGGAAGACTCTTCGCTAACCGCTTCCTGTACCCTGAAATCCTTTGAAATTTACTAAATCTTGAACGTGGAAACTTATTGGATAGGATTCCATTGCTAAAAGTGCTATATGTGGCGAAAATGTAGTAAAATATGATGGGATTCCGGGTGATTCCGGTCTTTAAAGGGGATTCCGGGTGATTTGGGTTTCTAGTAGGACCTGCTTGTTTCAATCCTTGCCTGGTGTTTGGTGGTTTCCTGTGTATGCTAACAGAAAGGTAGGTTGTACCAATTCCTCCCACACTTCGTCTACTATTTCCATGCGTCTTTTTTGGCATGATTTTGAACCTTGTGTAGCTTCTTATACCATTGCTCAAAAACAAGTTTGTTTTTTAACCTTTGTCGGTGCATATTACCACAGAGGGGTCCTGTACTTTGCCATCCGATTCATCTGAAGTAACACGTGGAGTAAACTCTGATAATTATGAGGAGGTTTTCCAAGATCTTGTCAACTACCTGGAGAACTGGCTGCTGCAAGATGATGAAATTCCTGACATCGACCCAAGCCTTCATGGAGACATTCAACTGTATTTACATCGCATAGCAGAGAAAGCTGAAAGCTTACTTTCTGGTGTGACTACTAATCTAGCAGAAAGCTGGATGAACATGAGGTGCAAGTTTGATGGAGGAAAGGTTGTTAACCGTTGTAGTAAGGGGTCATGCGTTTCCGCTGCTATGGTGCTCCCCCGAGAAGGAACATGGGAATTAATTGGGCTCCATTAGCCTGGGAACAAGCAACAGGAACTCGTGCTGGGAGGGCTTTCAAAGAAGAATATGATCACAGAAGGAACATCTAGAGTGGACCAGAATTGCTCAACAGAAGAAAGAATATAACGATGGAAAAGAAAACTATCAGCAGTGAATGCAAATACAACTAGAGAAACAGAATTTACTACATCCAGTAAATTCAAGTCTGTGTGAAAAAGGTTAAAGTATCCGGAATAAACTCTACAGAAAGAGAATTTATGGAGGCTGATTTTCTGGAGTAAAATATTTTTTAACAAATCAGAAATGGGTTTTCGTTAACAGTATTTACAGATATTCATACAGGAATCAGAACAATTTCTATAAGAAACCAGAAAAGGCATATATGTGACCAGCATTCAAAGGATTCGATACACGAATCAGAAATGAAAAATTTTGGCTCTGCCCACTAATTTGAGTGATCAAATACATTCATAAACTTTAGAAATACATTAAGGTGTAAATGCATTTCCCAGTCATTCTTAATAATATGCACTTGATGACCCCATTCAGGTGGACCATATATTGAATCTCCAGCAATTTTTAACTCAGTCGGTGTAGTTCCATGTCTACATCTACATTGAAGAATGAGCGCAACCCACTTTGAAATAATGGCTCCACCAACTTCAGATCTGTCATACAGATCGAACGGGTGCAAAAAACAAAGATGAGTGCAAACTGGGTATTGTTAACCAGCATGCCAAAATGCATAGAGATAGGACGATCCGTATTTGAGTTGTCGCGCTGACAAAGGGTGCATAGACTCTATATCGGAGATATTGTCATAAAAACCTTAAAAACCCCAAGAGCTCATTTGAAGGCCTACTTTTAAAAGGGGATCTAGTGACCTAAACAAGGCATACATAAACCTAGAACTTCTCTAATAAATTAATTTTAAACAGTCATAGCACTGTGGTGATCTTCAAAGACCCTTGTCCGGTTTTTCTGGGTGCACAATACCATCGTGCCCCGAACATACACTACCCCAAGTGAACAGCTCCCATTTGTAGGGTATAAGAGAAGCCGGAGACCCAGATGAACAAAATTGGACAAGGAATGCCAAAAGATAGCTCTGGAGCAACGCACATACCGACAACTTGAGGCCATGAAAATTCGCACCCCGGAATTCCAGAAAGAACTCAATTAAATCCCCAAAACGCTTTCCTCCTTTGCCACTGCCAGACAAGCCAAATTCTCACACAGTTACTGAGGGTCGAAAGGGGCTTGTTCCCCATACTCTCCCTGCGCGCCTTTGGCGCGTGAAAACCATTCCATTCATGAAGTTTTGTTTTCGTCTGCAGTGGTTCACAGAACGTAGTTCAACAGCTTCTTCTACTGCTGGACGAGCTGACAGTATTAATTATCAGATTAGATAAGAAAAAGAGAAATATAACAGAACAAAGCCTGGTGAGAATTATCTCTAGTTGTGTATTATTATATCCTCGGTCACTACAAGTGGCGTCGCCGCGGTTTCGGACCTGTGCTCGTTTTGTTTCCCCACCTCGATTCAAATTCACCGCCATTTTGGTGCGCCATGCCGTCGAGTTAGATTTTTTCATTCTATTGACACGGCCGTCGCCATTTTGTGGAAGAGGGAGGAGAATGGGAATGTTGATGTTCACATACTGAGGGACATTCCAAATTTAAAGGTAACTAGGTTGTTTATAACAGCCATTGATTTATCCCCACACCAGGCTGGAGATGACCAGGCAGTTGTGCCTCCCAACTCAGTCGTCAGGGTGCAGAGCAGTCTACCCCAGTCAATGCTTATGTGCATAGTGGAGCCCGACCTTGATTCCGATCTCTTGATACCAAGAACAGCCCACTCTGAAAAGAGTCCACCGGTAATTGCCCTGATCAACCCCAGTGATCACTTTGTCACTTTAAAAAGGGGCACTGTCATAGGTAAGGCAGTTGAGGGTGAACCCCTCCCACTAGCCGACCAAAATCCAAATGTAGATGGGGACATGGCTCAAGTCCCAGACCACTTAGCCGATTTGCTACAAAAATCATCTACTCCTCTAAACCAAGAGCAGACAACCATACTCAATAAATTGCTAGTAGAGTACCAAGATGTATTCGCCCGGCATGAGTTTGATTTGGGAAATTTCACCGCGATTAAACACACTATTGACACTGAATCAGCTAAACCCATCAAATTACATATGCGCCGTACTCCTGCATGTTTTGTGGATGAAGAAAAACTTCATCTGCAGAAGATGCTGGATGCCGACATCACCCGACCCTCCACCTCAGAATGGGCGGCAGCTCCTGTCTTGATTCGGAAACCATGTGGTGGAGTACGGTGGTGTTTAGATTTTCGAGGGTTAAACTCTGCGACTGTTAAAGATAGCTTTCCACTGCCCCTTGTTGATGATTGCCTGGACACCCTGGCCGGCTATCAGTGGTTTTCCAAACTGGATGCAAATCAGGCATACTGGCAGATTCATATAGAGGAAAGTGATAAGAAAAAAACTGCTTTCATCACCAAGTATGGCCTATATGAATTTAATCGGATGGGCTATGGATTATGTAATGCGCCGGCCTGTTTTTCCCGAGTCATGGACTTAGTCCTCAGAGGACGAAACTGGGAAATAGCGTTGGCATTCCTAGATGATATAATTGTGCTAGGCAAAAATTTTGAGGATCATATTTCCAACCTGACACAGGTTTAAGCAGATTACGCCAATATCAGTTGAAACTGAAACCTAAAAAATGTCTGCTCTTCCAAAAACAAATTGAATTTCTGGGTCGCCATATTTCCCCTGAGGGGTTAGAAATCGGAAATAATGCCACGAAAGTCATTCATGAATGGCCTGAACCAAAATCTACAAAAGATGTTGAACGGTTTCTTGGATTAGCTACCTACCATAGGTCCTTTGTTAAGGATTACGCAAAATTGGCAGCTCCTCTTTATCAGAGAACTGGGAAGGGTGCTTTTGCTTGGGGGGAAGAGGAATCTAAGGCATTCAGTGATATAAAGTGTGCACTAACCTCCCCCCCCCCCCCCCCCTCTACTTTCTTTCCGAACCAAGGATGACCCTTTCATTCTGGACACCGATGTTTCCGGTCATGCCATTGGAGCCGAACTTTTGCAGCTCCAGGATGACCAGGAAAGAGTTATAGCTTATGGCAGTTTTGTTTTAACTTCAGAACAACGAAAGTACTGCACAACCCGGAAGGAATTGTTAGCGGTTGTTCGTTTCACCAGACAGTTCCGACATTTATTGCTGGGTCGTAAATTTACAATTAGAACGGACCACAGCAGCCTTAAATGGCTTGTGAATTTTAAGAATCCCCAGGGTCAGATAGCCCGTTGGCTGGAAGAACTCGGTCAGTACCAATTTATCATCAAACATCGGAAAGGTAACAAGCATGTCAATGCTGATGCTCTTTCTCGCCTCCCAGATGAGGGCACGTGTCCAAATTATCGAGCAGGTATTTCCCTATCTGATCTGCCATGTGGGGGGGTGCAAGTATTGCTTTCGGGTAGACAAAGAGTGGGGAAATTTCTTTACTGAAGTGGATAATGTGGTTCCATTGGGTACGTGTCCTCCTTTAGACACAGACACCATAGCAAAAGTGGCTTTATACCCAAACTGATTGGAAATTTACCAATGTTCATAGCCTCGACTTGTGGGTAGAGGATGGAAAGCTACACCATTCACTTCAATATCAAACTAGTACAGTTGACAGTGAGGCCCATTTTGGTCTCTCTGACTGGGACGGGCTAAACCCCCCTACCATATCTGACCCATATCAAACTAGTGCAGTTGATAGTAAGGGCCATTTTGGTCTCTCTGACTGGGACGGGTTAAACCTCCCTACCATATCTGAGCCATATCAAACTAGCACAGTTGATAGTGATGGCCATTTTGGTCTCTCTGACTGGGATGGGTTACACCTCCCTACCATTTGTGCGACCCACACAGATATAGTCAGAGTTAGCCATAGCTTTGCAGGTTATTCCCAAAATGAACTTATGACAGAGCAGTGGTCGGACCCTGATCTAACATTCTTAGTAAAATGGTTACTGTCTAAAGAGGAGCCCCCCGAGTCCACCCTGTTCTTGACAAGCCCTATTGCAAAAACATATTGAACCAATCGACATAGATTCTATCTTGACAATCGCTTATTATGTAAACGGCATAAAAATGAGGAAACAGTCTTGGTAATTCCCAAATCCCTCCAGGCTGAAGTGTTGTCATTTGGGCATGATATTCCTGCATCTGGTCATCAAGGAATACATCGAACACAAGCTCGAATAAAGCAAAAAGTATTAATATCAGATTAGATAAGAAAAAGAGAAATATAACAGAACAAAGCCTGGTGAGAATTATCTCTAGTTGTGTATTATTATATCCTCGGTCACTACAGCACTAACACAGTTAACAGTACAGTCAACTATGTCAGTATTGCATCTTTTACCGGTTTGTGATAACAAATCTTCAGTGTAGTTTTACAATTACATGTACACTGAAATTCTTCATGATCAAGTTGTTTGTTTTTATATTAACCTTGTTTGGGAATTAATTCTGTACAATGAGATTAAATAAACAGATCGTGTTATTGTATGTGACAGTCACAGCTTACTAAACTGCTTTTTGTGAAATTCATTCATGGAGAAAATATTCATACAGGAATCAGAACAATTTTTCTAAGAAACCCGATAAGGCATAAATGTGCATACCATTTACAGGGTTCGATCAAGGAATCAGAAATTGACATTACTGCCGCTGCCATTTGAATGATGAGATACACATATAATCTTCAGAATTGTATTAATTGGTATAAAGTGACTTTCCTAATAGGTCGCAAAAATTATGCATTTAATGACATCTCTTGACCGCATAGAGGTGGACCACATTTTGAACCTCCAGCAAGTTTCAACTCATTTGGTGTAGGTAGTATTTCTATAGGTCACACCAAGCCTGAAGTATGAGCAAAAACTACTTTATAACTAAAGAAACACCGGCTATGGTGTGTGGCACATCCTCCCATGGTCCTTTATAATTGTGTGAAGTTTGATGACTGTGGCCCTAACAGTCTTCGAGATATTGGCTCGGGCACACACACACATGGACACACACACGGATGGACACAAGCACACTTCAATCACTATATGCCACCCGACTTTAGTCGGGGGGGGGGGGAGGAGACATAAAAGGAAATCTTGGAGTCCCAGAGTGGATCTGACTGAACCCAAAAATATTTGTTCTCATAGCACAGTGATAACAAAGGCACCCAAATACACTCATTCCAGTCACAAGGTGATAACAAAGGTACCCCAAGAAGTTTTGTGAAGATCGGTTCATAAATACAAACTCTAGCCCGAGCCGTATTAACATATGCGCTTACTGTGTATAAGAAGTAACACTGAACAAATTAAAGTTCAACTAATTTGCATAATTTCCGCACGAGAAAAAAACAACCCGTATTAAATGTGATGTATTCCATATTACTAAACATTCCTACAAAAATTTATTCAAATCAGAACTTTCATACAGAAGTTCTGTACAAAAAACTGATTGCACTAACTTTGGTACAAAATGGCTGCTGGCGGCTATATTGAATTTTGGACCGCACCCCCAAAACACTCGTTCTCATACCACGGTGATAACAAAAGGTACCCAAGAAGTTTCGTAAAGATCGGTTCATAAATACAGCCTCCAGAGTGTGCCGTATAGAAGTTGTGTACAAAAAAAAAACAAAACTGATTGGACCTAATTTCGGTACAAAATGGGCAATGGCAGCCATCTTGAATTTTGGACTGCACCCAGAAACACTCATTCTCGTCCCAAGGTGATAACAAAGGTACCCAAGAAGTTTTGTGAAGATCGGTTCATAAATACAGCCTCTAGCCCGAGTCGTGTTGACAAGTGCACTAATTTGCATAATTTCTGCTCAAGAAAAACAAACCTATACTATATGTGATGTATCCCATGGTACTAAAGATTCATACAAAAATTTATTCAAATCAGAACTTTCATACTTAAGTTCTGTACAAAAAATTGATGCACTAACTAAAGTACAAAATGGCTGCTGGTGGCCATCTTGAATTTCGGACTGCACCCAAAACCACTCGTTCTCGTCCCACGGTGATAACAAAGATACCCAAGAAGTTTCGTAAAGATCAGTTCATAAATACAGCCTCTAGCCCGAGCCGTATTGGCATTTGCAGTTACAGTTCTGAAAGTGACATTAAAAAGATCAAAGTTAGTCTAATTGGTATAATTTATGTACGAGGAAAAAGAACAGTATTATATGTGATGTATCCCACGGTACTAAACATTCACACAAAAAATTATTCAAATCAGCGCTTTCATATGGAAGTTCGGCGCAAAAATCTGATTGTACCTAATTTTGTACAAAATGGCTGCCAGCGGCCATCTTGAATTTCAGAATGGACCCCAAAACACTCGTTCTCGTCCCACGGTGATAACAAAGGTACCCAAGAAGTTTCGTAAGGATCGGTGCATAAATACGGCCTCTTGCCCGAGCCGTATTGGTATTTGCACTTACAGTGCTGAAAATAACACTAATTAAATCAAAAGTTAGTCTAATTTGCATAATTTACACACGAGAAAAAAAAACATGTTATATGTGATGTATTCCATGGTAATAAACATTCATACAAAAAATTATTCAAATCAGAGCTTTCATATGGATGTTCTGCGTCAAAAAAAAATCTGATTGCACCTAATTTTGTACAGAATGGCTGCCGGTGGCCATCTTGAATTTCAGACCGGGCCCCAAAACACTTGTTCTCGTTTCACAGTGACAACAAAGGTACCCAAGAAGTTTTGTTTCATAAATACGGCCTCTAGCCCGAGCCATGTGTACGGCACGACAGACGGATAGACAGACTACGGGCCATGACAATACCTCGAATTTTGCTTCGCCAAAGTTGAGTTAAAAATGGACCAAATTTAACAACCAGTAGTTTTGAAAAATATTGAAGCAAGTCAAAATTTTGACAATACGCACACATCTGAAAAATGTAGAAACATCCTGTGAAATAAAAAAGTAATACCTTGAAAATTACAAGAGGCCTCACGGGGCCTGAAGCGCTCATCTTGAACAGAACACTATTTAAACAGAGTCCAAGAATGAGCACATTAAACAAGCCATCTCCATAGGCTACACTCTCAATTCTTGAGTCCCTCAGGAGTGACAAAAATAATCTGGGCATCATGCCTTTTCTTCAGTTGATCATAAAGTAAAATGTTGAGCTCCCCAATGAAGCCCCTTGATACAACCTTTGTGGATTAATCTTAGTTACACACCTCTAAAGGGTACTGAATACAAAATTTTTAATTCTTCAGCAAAATGGCCAATTCCGGCTCCACAGGGAGCCCAAATATTAACACAAGCTCTCAATTTGAACACAGTTGAATCTGACATCCCTAGAGATGTTGTGTACCAAATATGACAGCATTCTTACTGTTGGATCTAAAGAAGAGAAATTTTAAAGAAATTTCTTCATATTGCATCAAGTTAAAATTTGGGCTACCATAGCGAGCCCAAATATTACCTTATGGATCCGATTTGAACAAACTTAAATCTGCCCCCCCCCCCCCCCACCCCTTCCCATAGAGATGCTGTATACCAAATATGAAAGCATTCTGACTAATGGGTCTGAAGAAGAAGGTTTTTGAAGAAATCCCCTCATATTGTACTAAGTTAAATTTCAGGTTCCCGTATGGAGCCCAAATATTAACCCAGGCACTCGAATTGAACAAACTGAAATCAAATTGAATCTGCACCCCCCCCCCCCCCCCCCCCCCCCCCCCCAGAGATGTTGTATACCAAATATGAAAGCACTCCGACTGATGGATCTGAAGAAGATTTTTAAAGAAATTTCCACATATTGCACTAAGTAAAAAAATTGGGCTACCATAGCGAGCCCACATATATACCTAGGGATCTGATTTGAACAAACTTGAATCTGACCCCCATGTTGCATACCAAATATGAAAGCATTCTGACTGGTGGCTCTGAAGAAGAAATTACCCCCCACCCCCCAATTGAACAAAGTTAAAATTTGTGCTACCCTCGTAACAATGATGCATACCAAACATCAAGATAAAGAGATTCTGACTGGTGGTTCTGAAGAAGAAGATTTTTAAAGAATATTTTCCATTTTACCCTATGTTAAAAATTCGGGCTCCTATAGAGAGCCCAAATATGAACCAATGGGCTTTTTTATTTCAACAAACTTGTATCTGACCCCCCTATGAATGCGGTATACCAAATATCAAAATATTCTGAAGATTGGTTCTGGAGAAAAAGATTTTTTTAAATTTTTGCAAATATGCTGACTCGGCACTTTTTTCGATGCCCATTTCAGAACACCCTAACATAACCGATGGCAATTTTTTAACCATTCAATTCTACTGGTCCTAAGGATACTTCATACCAAATAACATCTCTCTGTTCCGTGTGGTTTGGGAAATATGGACGTTTGAAAATATTTCTAATTTTAGCTCCCAGGGTTCCCATGGGATGCGGGTTTTTTTTTTTTTTTTTGCATGGGTCAAGTACTTATGACCCAATAATACCACATACCAAATTTGGTTCATACCGGACCATCGGTTAAGAAAATAGAAATTTTGGACGGGGTCAAAAATCTTATCCCTCCCATTACAAAGCCAAATATTGCTTCACGAACTTCGTTTGAAAAAAGTTGATTCTACTCCCCAAAGGAAGTTCCATAGCAAATGTCAAGTCATTTTACACACTGGTTCTTGAGAAGAAGATTTTAAAAAAAATTTGGAGCATTTTTCCCACTCCCTTCCTATGGGACTGGGCATGTTGAGTTGAACAAAAATGCAATGCCCCTTTGGAATCATCACTCACACAAACTTTCGCTTGAATTGGCCCAGTGGCTTTGGAAGAGAAGACCAAAAAATGGAGTTGACGCACGGCGGGCGACGGACAGAGAGGGATGAAATTAGCTCAGCTTGACTTTGTCAAGATCAGCTAATAAGAGAGGTTAGACGGACAAACAATATACCCTATATGCAGAAAGATAGAGGGAAAGACAGAGGTAAAACAATATGCCCCCTGACTATTCGTTGTGGGCATAACAAGGACATACGCTAATTGTAACCAGACCATCCAAGGCAGCCACTTGAAATTCTGAGAATGTGTTCTATCCCCGCTCGACAGTTTAGTATCTTTCTTGAGTCCTGTGACCGGGTGAAAACACCATGGATGTACCCATAAGAGAAGTCTCAAATCTGCCAAGGGTTAAACGTTTATTAATAATAAGATATAAAACTAGAAGGGTGGTTGGTACTGCCAGCAGGTCATAAAAAGTATACACTCCGTTACATGTACAGTAGATTGTGGAGAGAGTTTTTGGAGTAGCGACTCGAAATTTTCAACGTTCGTTCTAGTAGCTCTGCCCAACTTGACCTGTGCCTGAAAAATCCAACAACCGAGCGCATAGCCCGTGGGAGCCTCACGCGCATGTGCATACGCTCTTTTCGAATTGGACTTGAGGAAATGCACAATTCGTGTCTCCTTTCCAGGCATCCGATGGAGCAACTATTTGTGAATGCTGAGTGAAAATTTCGTGGAAATCCGCGGAAAATTCGCTGACATATAGCGTTTTTGAAAAGAGGAGGTAATTTTCTGAATTTGGTCTTTTTCAAGTCGGAGCGAAAGAAGAGGGCAGGAATGGGGTCTATCGTGGTGCCCCCTCTCTGCCAGTCTCTGGGGTAGGTCCACTTAAAAGTTACAATAGAGCGTGGCTGACAGAGGGATGGCTGTAAATCAAAGTAGTTTCTTTAAGAACAGCACCCAGGGAACCCATCGCAACCTTGAAACCTATGAGAATGATCGGAAGTTAAAAGTGAAAAGAAAACGGCGGCGAGTAGGTTTTTGGCGGGAAAAGATTAATGAGAATTTGCACAAAAGACATTAAAATAGCATTTCAGACATACGCTCACTGTGTCCAGACCGCTGAAGGCAGCGACTTGCAATTTTCAGAACTTGTTCTACGTAGCCTGGCCGACATTTGGGCATAAAATCGAGTGTTCTGACCGCGTGGAAAACACCACGCCTCGCGTGGAAACTGTGGGGACGGTTCAATGCAATGAAATTTCCATTCATTATTTACCTGTCAACGGCAGAGTTTGGCATTATTTCTGTCTGATGAACTGTTCAAAATTAACTATTTACACCTTTATATAGGATCGAAAGATCATTGCATGCTTACCAATATTCAGGTACTGATTTTACGAAAATAACAATTATTTCAACAGTACCCACTTGGGAACTCTCAAATCTGCCAAGGATTAAACTTTTAATAATAACATGTAAAACAAAAGTTGTCATACTTTGCTAGCCGCATGCACCCATAGACAACAGTCAGCACTCAATCAATTAGGAATGGAGTAAATTGCGACTTAAACTTAACAAATTCTGAAAAATGGAGTTATTTTCCACGGCACCTATCTTTATGCATCCGAAACAGGGATTGGGTTAAACTTTACAGCTACCTTATCAAGGAAAATCTTCTTGGACTTGAACTGTAAATCTGAATGTCAACAGAATTTTCAGATATTACCAAAATCACAATTATTCAGACAGTACCCATATGAGAGTCTCAAATCTGCTAAGGGTTAAACTTTTAATACTCACATATAAAACAAAAGTTTTCATACTATGACTGCTGCATGCAGCTATTGAAAACATTCAGCACTCAATCAATTAGGAATGGAGTAAATTGTCACTTAATCGTACCAAATTCTGAAAAAGCGTGTTTTTTGGACAGCATCTATCTTTATGCAAACAGAATGGGCATATGGTTAAACTTTACAACCAAACGTACAATAGAAAATATGCTCGATAGGTAATTGTGAATACGAACATGTGCATGACTTTTCGATATACCATTCGTAAATGGAAGAAAAATTAACTAAAAAATGAGCCATTTTTATGAATGAGTTAAGGGTACTCGAATTAAAGGCTCGAAAACGAGTTTAAGGTTAAAACTTTGAATAGAATATATAACAGCCAAATTATTCTTGGATGAATGCTCAAACTTCTCATAGGAAACGTTTTGAAAACATGTGGTCATAGAGCTGAGAAATTGCATGTGAAAATTGACCAGTTTTTCCAAAATTGCACTTTGCTCGGAATTTTGAGGTCAAAAGGGAGCAACGTGGGTAATACAGCTTATGTAGTCAGGTGTAGTACGTCATGCTACAAATATAATGAAAGCTCCAGCCAAATCGTCCTGGCTCCTGTTTGAGAATTGTGGCAAAACGTAACATTGTGACAACATTTTGCACGGTTTTGGCAGAAAAAGAAAAACTTCAGAAATGCCATGATCCAGGTGAGAAACTTCTAATGAAGCTCTACATATGTGCCAAATTTCAGTAGAATAGTAAAGAATCCATCAGACAAAAATCATTGAAATAGAAAATAATGTTAATACTAGAGAAATAGAATTTACTGCATCCAGTAAATTCAATCTTGTAAGAAAGGCATTATAATATCTATTGGGGAAAAAACTATATAGAAAGAGAATTTATGGAGGGGTATTTTCGGGAGTAACATATTTTTAAACAGATCTGGAATGGATTTTCGTAAACAGTATTTACAGATATTCATAATGGAATCAGAACAATTCTTCTAAGAAACCAGAAAAGGCATATATGTGCACAGCATTCAAAAGGTTTGTCAAGAGAATGCATTAGGTGTCCAAAAATGTGATTCCCAGCAATACAAAAAAAATGCACTCAGTTATCCCTGGGCGACCTCAGTGAACTTGTCCATATTGTGAACCTCTATGGAGTGTTGATTCATTTGGTGTTGGTCCCCATGTCTATGTGTCATACCATCCTTGAGATATGAGCGTGACCCACTTTCAAAAAGTTTGGCCACGCCCACTTTTTTACGTCAAAATGCACGTGTGTATGTCAGGAATGCTTCAGAGGGTCAACAAATGTGATTTCTAGCAATTATGAAAGATGCACTTAATGACCCCTAGGTGACCTCCATGACCTTGACCCATATTTTGAATCTCCATCGAGTGTCGACTCATTTGGTGTTGGTCCCAGGTCCATATGGTGTCATACCACGCTTGAGATATGAGCCTGACCCACTTTCAAAAATTTTGGCAATGCCCACTTTTTTTGTCAAAATGCATGTGTCCACGTCAGGAATGCTTTAGGGGGTAAAAAATATGATTTCCAGCAATTATGAAAAATGCACTCAATGACCACTGGGTGACCTCCGTGACCTTGACCCATATTTTGAATCTCCATTGAGTGTCGACTCATTTGGTGTTGGTCCCAGGTCCATATGTCATACCATGCTTGAGATATGAGCGTGACCCACTTTCAAAGATTTTGGCCACGCCCACTTTTTTACGTCAAAATGCCTGTGTGTATGCCAGGAATGCTTTAGGGGTCAAAAGATGTGATTTCCAGCAATTCTGAAAAAATGCACTCAATGACCCCAGGTGACCACCGTGACCTTGACCCATATTTTTGAACCTCCATCGAGTGTAGACTCATTTAGTGTTTGCTCCAGATCCATGCATCACACCATGCTTGAGATATGAGCGTTACCCACTTTCAAAAAATTTGGCCACACCCACTTTTTTGTGAAAAAATGCACGTCTGAATTTTGGGGAAGCATTTGGATGTCAAAAAATGTGATTTCCAGCAATTATGAAAAAAGCACTCATTGACCCCTGGGTGACCCCGGTGACCTTGACCCATATTTTGAATCTCCATCGAGTGTCGAGTCATTTGGTGTTGGTCCCACGTCCATACGTCATACCACGCTTGAGAGATGAGCGTGACCCACTTTCAAAAAATTTGGCCACGCCCACTTTTTTCATGAAAAAATGCACGTCTGAATTTTGGGGAAGCATTTGGAGGTCAAAAAATGTGATTTCCAGCAATTATGAAAAATGCACTCATTGACCCCTGGGTGATCTCGGTGACCTTGACCCATATTTTGAATCTCCATCGAGTGTCGACTCATTTGGTGTTGGTCCCAGGTCTGTTGGTCATACCACGCCTGAGATATGGGCGTGACCCACTTTCAAAACACACCTACAGACACCCCTGATACCCCAGGAATCTGAAAAACATAGATGGCCGAGAACTTGTGGCTGTCTATCAGCATGCCAAAAATCAGCGAGATAGGGCAATTCGTTTTCGAGTCATCTTGCGGACTAAAAAGTGATGAGAAGACAGAAGACAGGAGAAGAAGAAGAAGAAGAAGAAGAAGAAGAAGAAGAAGAAGAAGAAGAAAAAGAAAAAAGAAAAAGAAACCGTGCAAAAACAATAGTCTGTGTGTTTCACACAGACTAACTAAGAAAGCAAAATTAGAATATGGACCAGACATAATTAAGGAGACCACAGATATTACTGAAGAACAATGAATTTCTATTATGAGAAGGAAATAAATGTATCCGATAAAATCCTGGGACATATAGAAATTAAAACAAGAGATCAGTTTGCATCAGGTTACTGGGTGGATGAAAGAAAGAAAAGAATCACAGCTTCTAACTTTGCTTCTGTTGTTAAAAGAAGACCATCCATTCCCATCAGAAAGCTAGTAGAAAAGTTGCTGTACTCAACATTCACAGGTAACAGACTCACCAGAAGGAGACTTCGACTAGAAAAATTTGCCATTCATGAGTACATTATGAAAAGAGAGATACTGTTACGGTTAACAAAATGGGACTGTATATCTGCAAGGATTACCCATCCTTAGGTGCCAGCATAGATAGTCATGTTTCTAGCAACAAGGATGGAGAGAGTGCATAATTGCTATCAAACATGTCTTAATGTACAAAATTATGATGTTTCAAGAAGCCACATTGAAATTAAAAGGATTTTGCCTTGAAATGTTAAATGGGAAATTGCAGCTAATGATTTCTACTACCAGATCCAAGGCCAGCTAAACGTTCTAAATTTTCCATGGGCCGACCTTATTGTTCGACGAAAGTAGTATGTTGGTATATTCCTTCACATCCAATCCATGTTGAAGGAATCCATGTTGAAGGAATATACCAACATACTACTTTCTGGACACAAACAATGATTCCTAAATTGAAAGCATTTTATTGGAAAGCCCTCCTCCCTGAACTGGCTGCTCCACGGAATGGCAAGAAACCAGGAATTCGAGAGCCCGGAGTCTGGGTAATCAGTCTATTACTGTACATAACAGCTTATAAAAAATCTAGGTTTTTTGGTTTCAAAATCAATCGAGCTAAATCCTGCCTGGTTCCCAAACGGTCGATTATATATTTAGGTTACGAACTTAACTTCAAAACCTTTCAGTTGAAGGTACCAATTCAGAAGATCACTCGTATCATTCAAAAATCCAAAGCTTTATTAGCTGAAAAAAGACCGACAATTCGCATGGTTGCTCATCTCATAGGCCTTTTTGTTTCTTCTTTCAACGCCATTAAAGTCGGACCTCTCTTTTATCGTCAACTGGAACTTGATAAGAATAGATCATTGCGAAGGCAACCTTCTTATGATTCACCTATGGTTCTTTCTAACAAATCTCGTTACCAAATTAACTGGTGGATTACGAACATACACCGGAAGAACGGCGCTCCCATTCGTGAACAGGAATCCAGTGTGTTTCTTGAAACTGATACTTCCCAATCAGAGTGGGGTGCAGTTTCCGGTAGCGCCACTGCTAGTGGTGTCTGGGATAAGCATGAATGTCAATACCACATTAACATTTTGGAACTTCTGGCAGTGAAGAGAGGATTGGATAATCTTTGTAGTGGCGTGTATGACTGTCACATTCTTGTTCAGGTACCTGAATAAACTGGGTGGTAGGATTAAATCTTTATTCTCCATTACACAAGACATTTGGGAATGGTGTTTTCATATTTCAGGAACAGATAATTTTCTTGCCGACGGGTTGTCGCAGCAGATAAGCTCAAACACTGAATGGATGTTGAATCCACAAATAGTCTATCAAATCACCGAAAGTCTTTTTATTCCCACTATTGATTTGTTTGCTTCCAGTAACAATGCACAAATGTCACCCTATGTCATGGTTGCCCAATACCAATGCACACCATATTAATGCTTTTTCTTTCTGTTGGACTGGTCACTTACCATATATGTTTCCTCCTTTCATCCTTCTAAACCGAGTCATCACCAAGATTACCGACGATAAGGTAAAGAAAGCCATTATCATAGCACCATTTTGGCCAACTCAGGCATGG
Organism: Pictodentalium vernedei; assembly: GCA_031216915.1. NCBI lineage: Eukaryota > Metazoa > Mollusca > Scaphopoda > Dentaliida > Dentaliidae > Pictodentalium > Pictodentalium vernedei. The sequence goes on from CM062294.1 coordinate 39,064,410, forward strand.
TTTCCGGCTCTTCTTAATGTCCTCATAGGCAAGCCTATACAATTGCTGCTCATGCACGACTTGTTAACACATCCAGTCACCAAGGAAAAACATCCTCTCCACAAAAACTACACATAATCGCATGCATTGTATCAGGCGATTCCTCCGCAGTAAAGGCCTTCATAAAAACTCACCTCTATCATCACTCAGTCTTGTAGAGATTCCACTAACAAACAATACAACTATGCATGGCGGCAATGGAATCTGTGGTGTAGTCAACGGGATTGTAATCCACTTCGACCATCTGGAATCATGCTAATTCAATACCTTTCAGGCTTACTGAAACACGGGAAATCGTATAGTGTTCTGAACACTCACAGGTCTATGCTTGTCCAAACGCACATTTTATTAGGACGTACGCAATTTCAGTCTACTCCCCTTCTCAGCAGATTTATGAAAGAGGTGTCCAATATTAAGCCTCTAACACACAAATACCAGATCACATGGGACGTTTCCAAGGTTTTACGCTATTTAGCTACTTTTCATCCATCCCTTACCATCACTGTCATTGGAAATGTTAACTAAAAAGCTAGTTTTGCTTAATGCTCTAGTGACTGCCCAAAGGTGCAGTACACTTAATTCTTTGGACATACATTATTTGGTGCTCACAAAAGATAAAGCTCAATTCATTACCCATAAGCCACAGAAAACTTCAACACAAAAGAATTATCCATCCTTAGGTGCCAGCATATATAGTCATGTTTCTAGCAACAAGGATGGAGAGAGTGCATAATTGCTATCAAACATATCTTAATGTACAAAATTATGATGTTTCAAGAAGCCACATTGAAATTAAAAGGATTTTGCCTTGAAATGTTAAATGGGAAATTGCAGCTAATGATTTCTACTACCAGATCCAAGGCCAGCAAAACGTTCTAAATTTTCCATGGGCCGACCTTATTGTTCGACGAAAGTAGTATGTTGGTATATTCCTTCACATCCAATCCATGTTGAAGGAATCCATGTTGAAGGAATATACCAACATACTACTTTCTGGACACAAACAATGATTCCTAAATTGAAAGCATTTTATTGGAAAGCCCTCCTCCCTGAACTGGCTGCTCCACGGAATGGCAAGAAACCAGGAATTCGAGAGCCCGGAGTCTGGGTAATCAGTCTATTACTGTACATAACAGCTTATAAAAAATCTAGGTTTTTTGGTTTCAAAATCAATCGAGCTAAATCCTGCCTGGTTCCCAAATGGTCGATTATATATTTAGGTTACGAACTTAACTTCAAAACCTTTCAGTTGAAGCTACCAATTCAGAAGATCACTCGTATCATTCAAAAATCCAAAGCTTTATTAGCTGAAAAAAGACCGACCATTCGCATGGTTGCTCATCTCATAGGCCTTTTTGTTTCTTCTTTCAAGTCCATTAAAGCCGGACCTCTCTTTTATCGTCAACTGGAACTTGATAAGAATAGATCATTGCGAAGGCAACCTTCTTATGATTCACCTATGGTTCTTTCTAACAAATCTCGTTACCAAATTAACTGGTGGATTACGAACATACACCGGAAGAACGGCGCTCCCATTCGTGAACAGGAATCCAGTGTGTTTCTTGAAACTGATACTTCCCAATCAGAGTGGGGTGCAGTTTCCGGTAGCGCCCCTGCTAGTGGTGTTTGGGATAAAGCTGAATTCATTACACATAAGCCACAGAAAACTTCAACACAAAGGAATTATCACTACACTCTTGAACTTTTTCCTTTCAGACGTAACAAAAACTGTGTATTGGCTTCTCTCCAAGAGTATTTAAAAAGAACACAACACATTCGAAAATGTACCCATTTATTCATTTCATACAAAACTAAAAAGTCAGTTAAGACGTCCACTATTGGAAGGTGGATTCTCGATATTCTGCATAAATCTGGGATTGAAACGTCCATCTTTAAAGCCCACTCAGTTCGAGGGGCTTCTACATCCGCTGCAATGATAAAAGGTATTACGTAAAACAGCATCTTGAAAACGGCTAACTGGCAGTCCGCTAATACCTCAGGGACCGACCTGGGTATGCGCAAGTGCATATTTGGTTCTGAAACATCAGGACCTGGCTCTTAAATCTCAGAAATAGGCTTCTCAGTTGGCGCGTAACTTCTCAGATCATATTTTGATATTCTTTCGATGGATAATTGAGAGAGACACTCTTACATATATTATATATATGATTATCATTTATCATTGTTGTAGAGTGCTTAAGTTAATACTTCAAGTCTTAATTACCAAGCATTAATCTTCACTGTGGTTTCTGATCAAGTCTTGGCTGCCTAAATAGGCAGCCAAGACTTGATCAGAAACCACAGTGAAGATTAATGTTTGCTATAGTGTACTAAATGAAAATGATGAGAGCTATTACATACTTGCAGTGTGTGTTACAAACAGCAGTGTGACTCCGTAAATTGAAATCTGGCGCATGAATTGAAAAAATAGGCTCCGAGGCTAGAGCGTATTTTAAATAGTCCTGATCGGTCCCTGATATCTTTTATCAATTTTATTTCAGGGAAGCTTCCAGCAGTGTACAGAGGCAAAGATTTGCTAGAACTGTCCTGAATCAGAATTAGACTTTCTTGGTCGCACTATAATTTTTGTACTTATCACAGAATAAACTACAGTTCTCATCTTCTGTGTTTTTGTCATTTCAATTCATGTTCCCTTCACTTTCGTACGTGACTCCGCATCTGGGGTTCTTCCGATGGAAATAATCACTTATCTTTGAAGATGCTAACTCAACCCGAGAAGCCTTCAGGATTAGTGAAAAAGAACTCCCCCTCTCATGCCAGCATCCATAGGATGCGCAGCTATGAGAGGGATTCTTTAAGATAAGCCTGAAGGCTTAGAGAGTGTTACCCCCCATCGGGTGTTGGCCATCTATATCACACCCGTCTAGGCTACCCAGCCCTTGGTATGTCATTACCTTAGATAGCAGTTATGCCTATCTTTCTGATTATTTCCACTCATTAGGTTGACCTTTGAAAAAGATACCCTGGATATGACAACTGGCCTCTTATACAGTATTGTGTGTGTACCTGGAATTAATCTCACACTTGGTGCTTTCAAGGTGAGAAAGCTGTGCAGTGCGTGCAAAGCGAAATGCTAACTCAACCCGAGAAGTCTTCAGGCTTATTTTAAAGAATCCCTCTCACAGCTGCACATCCTACGGATGCTGGCATGAGAGGGGGAATTTACTGTCTTGGCACAAGCTAGGAACTGATGTACTGTACATGTATGGGTGTGTCACAAGGGTACATTTGCCTTCAACAAATAGTGACTGCTTGTGCCAGGATAGTAAGGTGGAGAGTCTGACATTTACTTAGCATTGGTCAGTGGTTCTCTGGGCATCCTGGCTCTCTCTCCACCTGAAAATTTGTCCAACCTGATATGACCCTACCTGTCGAAAGTGCCATTAAATCCCAATAAAGAAATAAACATAAAAATGTACACATTTACAATGCCAGTAAGGTGAAGATCCTTAGCTGAAGATGAGTAGTATATAACATATATAGGAGTCACTTTAAAATATTTAAATAACAATAAATTACATATAGAATACACCCATAGTTGCTTGGTGTACCAAATGTTCACCACGAGTGGTGAAGTGGTGTTAACCGCGAGCCTTTGGCGCCCAGTTAACACTACTTCACCACAAGTGGTGAACATTTGGTACACCAAGCTACTTAGGGTATATTTTATTTATACCATGATCGTCAGATTATTAAGAGTTGCTATTATGTTTTCTCAATTTTACTGAGCAGGAGCCGTACAAATTTCCTTTTGTTTACATGAGGCTCAGTGGGCAGTACTTCCGCTGTTAATTTTATCACCAAAATGAGACAGAAAAAGAAACAGGGCCTTTTCAGTTTAATAACATAATAACATACTGTTTCGAGTTATGCATGCTTTATTAACATTAGACAATGCATGTTTGTTAATTTTTGGTGTTTTATGGGGTAAACACATTTAAAAATGTAATAAATAATTGCCACTTTCATTTCACTCATCACGAGGCGACGTGCGATAAATTTAGACAAATTCGCATTCAGGTCGATGTCACCAAAGGTCAACTTGGATGTAGTTCCACTGTAGGTGTAAATTTTAACTTTTGAAATCCCATTGCTGGCGTGTTCACCACGGTTGGTGTATAAAGCAAAAATTTATATATAGTAGAATAGGTAATCATGGTATAAATCGGAGGCAATACTGGTTCAACACAAAAAAGCAAAATCTATCTGAATCTAATTTCTTGTTTTGCTCATAAGAAGGCAGAATAAGGAAGAGTATTGACAAAAAGTTCCCAAACCGTGTATTGATGAAATGTGCACATCTCATTCATCATACTTTTTTTTATTTTAATATTGGGGTTAAATGACACTTTTGAGAGCCAGTGTCACTCTTGTCCGACAGTTTCACGTGTGGAACAAGAAAGAGTACTAGTGGAGAGGAACACCAATCAGCATTGAGCAACTCTTAAGTCTCCCCATCATACTCCATCATACTAACTCCAGATAAGCAGGGACTGCTGACTGGCTGATGTTAAGTGCACCATCAATGTGTTGTACACATTAGTACATAGTGCCACCATGCCCCCCCCCCCCAATACTAACTCCAGATAAGTAGGGACTGCTGACTGGCTGAAGTTAAGTGCTCCATCAATGTGGAGTACACATTAGTACATAGTGCCACCATGCCCCCCCCCCCCCCCCATACTAACTCCAGATAAGCAGGGACTGCTGACTGGCTGAAGTTAAGTGCACCATCAATGTGTTGTACACATTAGTACATAGTGCCACCATGCCCCCCCCCCCCCCCCCCCCAATACTAACTCCAGATAAGTAGGGACTGCTGACTGGCTGAAGTTAAGTGCTCCATCAATGTGGAGTACACATTAGTACATAGCGCCGCCATGCCCTCCCCCCCCCCCCCCCCCCCCCCCCACACACACACACACATATGGGGAAATCTGGATTGAGACTGAAAAGAAAAGTTTGAATTGAATAGATCCCCATAAATTTTTTGTCTGCTCATTTTGGGGACTGTTGCCTGCATTAGATCAATGGCATAACTTCAAATAATGACAAGATTATGATGTTCATATCTTAAGTTTTCTTGAATTTCAGGAACAACTTATAGTAAAAACTAAAAATCAGGCCACCTTCCAAAAGGCTAGTGCCTTACTGTTTAGAATGTTGTACAGTGAAGAGGAATATGCTGGATGGTCCATACTTGGCCAAAAAGCATCTAAAAACAAGGAACCTAGGCCTGCTTTGGAAAACATGCACAAGTTAGAAATCATTTATGGTATGTATAAAAAATTAAATGCTAATTTTAAAAATGAGTTACATGTACAGTAGCAATATTATCCTTTATTCCTAACAATTAACAGACAAAACTGACTAGTGCTGTTCCTAAAAATGGCCATTTGATTAGGTCACACAAAGCAGATCTTCTGTTTCTCAGGCCATTATTTGTAAAATTGCATGTGGGCGAGCGTTTTTTTATTTTATTTTTTATTTCTGAAATTATTCCTTTGTCATCAAAAGTTCATGTTATTGTTTTATATTTTAGGCCTCATAATCTATGGAATAGCATGGGTGGTGGTGTATTTCGTCCCTTGAGAGCAAGAAGGCTTTGCAATGCTAAGGGACAAATTTATAAATTTTTTAAATTGGGTAAAATATCAGACGTAAACCATTTTAATTTTTATTTTATTTAAGTTTACATTGGCTATAAAAAGAGAGCATGCGGCAGCCAAAAGGACCATGCGGGAGAAACGTATTTTTAATTTTTTTAGGCCTTATCAATTTTTTTTTTTAACTCTTAACCCACTGAGTATTTTCAAGATACTTTTCATCAGATCTAGTAGGGCTGCTGTGAAGCAGCCATGACTAGATTTGAGGAAAAAAATCATTCAAATTTAACACAAGGAATTATTGGTGAAAAAATTCATATAATTTACGGGGAGGTAATTTGATTAAATGGGCCTTTATTATAGTTGTGTCAGTGTCAAGAGAAATCCTGTCCTGGGGAGGAATTTCACCTGCTGCATGCAAGGAGTTAATATGTTGTCTCAAAAACACAGCTTATGACACTCCTTCATATTTAACAGGAGTCATTTTTAGCTCAACTTTGACGAAGTCAAATTTGAGCTATTGTCATGGCCCATCGTCCGTCTGTCCGTCCGTCTGTCCGTACGTCAACAATTGGCTATGGCTCGGGCTAGAGGTCGTATTTATGAACCGATCTTTACGAAACTTCTTGTGTGCCTTTGTTATGAGCCTGGGACGGGAACGAGTGTTTTTAGGTGTGGTCCGAAATTCAAGATGGCTGCCAGTGGCCATTTTGTACCGATGATGCAAAAATCAGTTTTTTGTACAGAACTTCTGTATGAAAGTTCTGATTTGAATAAAGTTTTGTATAAATGTTTAGTACCATGGGATACATCACATATAATACGGGTTTTTTTCTCGTGCGTAAATTATGCAAATTAGACTGACTTTGATTTATTTAGTGTTACTTTCAAAGCTGTAAGTGCCAAGCTGCTATGGCTCAGGCTAGAGGCCGTATTTATGAACCGATCTTTACGAAACTTCTTGGGTACCTTTGTTATGACCGTGGGACGAGAACGAGTGTTTTTGGGTGCGGTCCGAAATTCAAGATGGCTGCCAGCCGCCATTTTGTACCGATGATGCAGAAATCTGTTTTTTGTACAAAACTTCCATATGAAAGCTCTGATTTGAATAATTTTTTGTATGAATGTTTAGTACCATGGGATACATCACATATAATACAGGTTTTTTTCTCGTACGTAAATTGTGCAAATTAGACTAATTTTGATGTTTTTTGGGGTTACTTTCAGCACTGTAAGTGCAAATGCCAATACGGCTCGGGCTAGAGGCCGTATTTATGAACCGATCTTTACGAAACTTCTTGGGTACCTTTGGTATTACCGTGGGACGAGAACGAGTGTTTTGGGGTCCGGTCCGAAATTCAAGATGGCCGATGGCAGCCATTTTGTACAAAATTAGGTGCAATCAGATTTTTGCACAGAACTTCCATATGAAAGCCCTGATTTGAATAATTTTTTTGTGTGAATGTTTAGTACCATGGGATGCATCACATATAATACGGGTTTTTTTCTCGTGCAGAAATTATGCAAATTAGATGAACTTTGATTTTTTCAGTGCGACTTACACACAGTAAGTACACATGTCAATACGGCTCAGACTAGAGTCTGTATTTATGAACTGATCTTCACGAAATGTCTTGGGTACCTTTGTTATCACCTTGGGACGAGAAACGAGTGTTTCTGGGTGCGGTCTAAAATTCAAGATGGCTGCCAGTGGCCATTTTGTACCGAAATTAGGTCTAATCATTTTTTTGTACACATCTTCTATACAGCTCAGACTAGAGGCCATATTTATGAACCAATCTTTACGAAACTTCTTGGGTACCTTTGTTATCACCGTGGGATGAGAGCGAGTGTTTTTGGGTGTGGTCCGAAATTCAAGATGGCCACCAGCAGCCATTTTGTACCAAAATTAGTGCAATCAGTCTTTTGTATAGAACTTCTGTATGAAAGTTCTGATTTGAATAAATTTTTGTATGAATGTTTAGTAACATGGAATACATCACACATATTGTAAGGGGTTTTTTTTCGTGCAGAAATTATGCAAATTAGATGAACTTTGATTTATTCAGTGCTACTTACACAATGTAAGCACACATGTCAATACGGCTCAGGGTAGAGGCTGTATTTATGAACCGATCTTCACAAAACTTCTTGGGTACCTTTGTTATCTCCTTGGATGAGAATGAGTGTTTCTGGGTACGGTCCAAAATTCAAGATGGCTGCCTGTGGCCATTTTGTACCGAAATTAGGTCCAATCAGTTTTTTGTCACAAGTTCTATACAGCTCGTATTTATGAACTGATCTTCACAAAACTTCTTGAGTACTTTTGTTTTTACCTTGGGACAGGAACGAGTGTGTTTTGGGGTGCCTTTGTTATCACTGTGCTATGAGAACAAATATTTTGGGGTTCAGTCAGACCCACTCTGGGACTCAAAGATTTTTTTCTAGTTCAGCATCTGACTGTCACCCACCTTTACAATACTTTACCTATACATTTGTTACAGGCAACGGTCAGTATTTATGTACAGACCGTTACAATACTTTATATGTACCTTTGTTATCAGGTCATTACCTAGATGTTTGTCATTGCTGTGTCACATACTATACATGTACATGTCTTTGTCTTGACAAGTTGAACTACAGTGTCATTGACACTTTCATTTCTTTTATGTTAGGTAAAATGTTAAATCACAGATAGATTGGGGGGGGGGGGGGGGGGGGGTGTGTGTATACAATTCATCTCAAAATGTTATTTTCACAGGGTCTTGAAATAAAATAATCAAGTTAATCAAGGTGCTATATCAGTCTCTCCCCAATAACATTAATGCTAGATCTAGTATTCTGCATGGATGATTGTTATTCTTGATGGAAACATTTCCTTTTGATAAACTGTAAAAAAAAAAAATTTAAAAAGTGACATTTTCTTGCAATTATTCCTTAAGGGTATTAATTCAATATGACAAACCATTCGATCAATTGTGTTTTTGCAAATCATCAAGTATCAGATAATGTATTAAACATATCCCATAATCACTCATTATTTTGGGTATGTGTGTGTGGAGAGAGGGGGGAGGGTCGGGGATTAATTAAATGAGGACAAACTCACAGGCATATTACTGGTCTATGAGCCCGGTCTTCGATTAAGGTGGACCAACAGTGAAAATACATAAAACAATTTGTTTAGTGGTTTCTGTATTGTAAACACACAAGAAAACTAACAATGTTTCAATTTATGCATTCGAGTTCTACACAGGGTGTAACTCCTCTCTGTGAAGGGTTATGGAATTTGATTCCCCAAAACTCTACACAGGACACAATGCAATGGCTGATCACAGTCAACCCTGTGTGGTTCAAAAACCAAAGTTTAACATAATGGCACACCTTTACTATATAACATGGAAAAAACAATTATGTGAGGCATTTCAGATGGAGAGTCCTCCAAGATCCCATTCCAACAATGTGTCATACAACTAGTATTTTAAATTTTGAGGAACTCCATCAAATCTTGTTCAGCTGCCGACAAGATGGGGGCAGGGGTCAGCCTGGCAGCTGATCTTAGGGAGAAGTAACTTCTCCCTCCATCCACCATGGGAGTTGACATTATGGTATGTCCAAGACTGTTCAGCAGACATTCACAACTGTTTTGCCATCTGAATATTAGTAGGGCTGTCGCGATTTTTGAATTTAGGAATCGATTAATCGACGCAAATAATTGAAAACAATCAATTAATCGTACCAAGATGACCCCCTTTCCCTCTCTTTGAAGTTGTTAAAAATGAAGTTCAAGTCAGTTGAGCTACCTTAAGTAAACAACAATGACGATCCTCTTTTAGGTACATTCAAAGCTTTGATGTTCTGAACTTTTGAACCATCAGTGTAATAATCAACTTCGAAAGTTTGCAACTGACGACTGGTCTTGATTATTACACTGACGGTTCGAAAGTTCAGAACATCAAAGCTTTGAGTGTACCTAAATACAAATACTTCTCATAGCTTCTTGAGATTTAATGTTGATGTTCTCGTCCTTTTACCTATTGCGTCTTTTTACGCAGTAGTTTTTTCATCAAATTTTTTAATTATTAAACGTCTAAAACGGGATAAAATTTACTGATTCTTCAACAACGAAAAATACTAATCGATTCCGGCATGACCGATCGACAATCGATTAACCGTGACAGCCCTAAATATTAGTAGATTGTTGGGGTGATATTTTGGTAACCACTAAATTTTATTTCACACAGCCGTCATTAGATAATGGAGCAAACATTGTCATGACATCAAAATATTGCATTCAAGTTTCTATGAGCTCTTCATAGAAAAAGGAACATTTAGAAATGGATATCTCAACAAAGAAGAAAGATAAATATTTAACCCTTTACCCAACGAATCGCCACATCCACCTGCGTAATATGCAAATTCAGCAGCTGAAAAAAGATTATTTTTCGAAAAATTTCAACAAAACCATATCATGTGACCCCTCTTTGGAACGAGCTCGTCGAGCTCGTTTCGAGGGGTCACATGATATGGTTTTGTTGAAATTTTTTGAAAAAAATTAAAAAATGCTATTTAAAATAATAAATTTTGATATCGTCTGCGTTAGGTAAAGGGTTAATCAGTTTTACAAGCATAGTAGACATGGCTTATGTAATTTTTTTTTTAATTTATCTTTTCAGAAATAATTCAGGAAAGATTTCCTTCTATAAAGAAAGACGTGATTAATGCTGTGTTGAGAAATTTGGTGAAGCCATCAAGAACAAAGCAACAAATAAATAAATGAATTATTTAACCCTTTACCCAACAAATCGACTGCATCCGCCAGCGTAATATGCAAATTCAGCAGCTGAAAAAATATTATTTTTCAAAAAATTTCAACAAAACCATATCATGTCACCCCTCGTTGGAACGAGCTTGAAAAGTTTGAAAAAATTATATTTAAAATAATAAATTTTGATATCGTCTGCGTTGGGTAAAGGGTTATTATCTCAGTTTTTGTTTTTTTTAGATGTATTTCTGAAGGCTTGTTATGAAACAATTTATTATTTATTGGGGTTTAATGACACTTTGACAACCAGGGTCACCTTGTGTCCGATAATTTTATGGGCAGAGGAAAACCAGAGAACTGCTGAGCAAGGCGATGAACATATTAACTCCAAAGCAGGGTTAGCATTGGTTGAAGACAAGTGCACCATCGATCTGTGGTATGCTGTAGTACACAGTGCCAATGTTCTCCACGTTTGCAATCAGGACTAAGTGCCTTGCCCAAGGTCACAATGCAGTTATCCCTGGCATGGACCTTCTGGTTTGAAGTCCAATGTCATAACCACTGAACTACTGTACTCCCTGTGAACCGATAAATTTATTAATGGGGAAAATAAGTATATTTACACTTTTACATTTTACTCAACAAATTGGTACATGTACTAAATTCAACCATATATGTGAACTCACACTGAAACAAGCTCATTTCTGTGAGGGGTCATATATGGTTTGTTGAAATTTTGTGAAAATGGTAATTAAAAAAAATAACAAATTGTGATACTGCGTGAATTGGGTAAAGGGTTAAAAAAAAGACCTTATTTGTTGTTGCTGAAATATTGTTAGGTATGGATGTGGATGAAATTAGGGCTGTCGCGACTATCATTTTTTGTAATCGACTAATCGTGACCAGTAATCGACGGTTAGTCGATTAATAGTCGCTTCCCATGATTTTTTAGCAAATCATTCTTCTGTTCGTAAAACTCTGAAAATGACAATGGCACCAGTGTGTTCAGACGAAGTGGGGTTGTGGGAACAACAAATCGGTCCCGACTGAAGCTACATGTAGTCCAATCTTGGACCCACAGTCCGTAACATAATTTTTGGGGTTGGTACGTCCTGTAGGACGTACCAACCCCAAAAATAATATTACTGACTGCGGGTCCAAGTTTGAACTAAATTGAAGCCGATGAATTAAAATGAATTTACCAAAGAACGTTCCTGCATATGTTTCCTTTCTGCAATAAGTTTCTCGAAATTTTGAACATTGAGATCTATGCATTCCCTCGTCAGTTGTTAAAATTGGATCTTAGTCTGAAGTTCCGAACTTTGAGAAGTGATCTGACGTTCTGACTTTCGTCATAATTTTGTCACTTCCGCGCTTTGGGTTTTCCAATGGGTGCATTCGTGCGTACAAGACTGGAGAAATTCAGAAGAATCTATTCTTCTCGAGTAACTGTGAGTGTTCTTTCTTACACAGTCAGTGACAGTCGTATAGTCTTCCGGATATGAATGTTAACTATGGTTAGATATTTAAAGTTATTCACCTTCATTGATCATTCACCTCACAAAACAATGCAATTTAGCCCCGACGTGTAGTAGACGTGTACCACCTTGAAAATGAACGACGATCGACTAAAAATAAAAAACGTCGACTACTTCAATAGTCGACGGTTAGTCGACTAATCGAATAATCGCGACAGCCCTAGATGAAATAATTATCTTTTTAGCATATTTTCCTAAATCATAGTTAAAAAATCATTATCTTAAGCTATTTTTGTGTAGTAACCAATTAGTGACTGATAATGCTTTATTAAAACATTTTCGTCATCAAATTAACAATATTTTTATGATATTACCGTAGTCTTTGTAAGACTGTTAACCCGGGGCCCTCCTGGCCCTCACAGTCTTTGAGAGACCCGTTCAAATCTAGTCTGACTAAAAATGAAAGAAACTGACCGCATTTGGGTCGACTCAGTTCACGCTTCATATCGAAGACACAAATCACATAATCAACATTCTACTTGTCGTACTCAGCCCAGATATAATTTATTTACGTGTCTGCATCATTTTTTAACGCAAACACAGCATCAAATTCAAGAAATGTTGAAAAATATCCGACTTCAACACGTCAAAAAACACCGATTTCAAAGATATACAAATTGTACTACACATGCGCACAGTATCTGTGCGCATGCGTAGTACAATTTGTTTATCTTTGAAACATGATGTTATTTTACGTGTTGAAGTCGGATATTTTTCAACATTTCTTGAATTTGATGCTGTGTTTGCGTTAAAAAATGATGCAGACACGTAAATAAATTATATTTGGGCTGAGTACGACAAGTAGAATGTTGATTATGTGATTTGTGTCTTCGATATGAAGCGTGAACTGAGTCGACCCAAATGCGGTCAGTTTCTTTCATTTTTAGTCAGACTAGATTTGAACGGGTCTCTCAAAGACTGTGAGGGCCAGGAGGGCCCCGGGTTAACAGTCTTACAAAGACTAGATATTACCGGTGTTACGGTGTGGAAATATTAATGATATTGGTAACAGAAAGAAATCTGAGAATCAGCAACAATAACTATGAATTTAATTATTCTGAAATTTAATTGAAAAAAACATTTATATAAAAAAATGATAGAAAGATCTTTTACACAAAATAAAAACAGCAGTACTTGTCAATTATTGAATTAGTCCAAAATACAGTTTGACAGAATCCAGTGGTGAAGAATCTTGTGAAGACATTTTCCACCTGGTAGTATTAAATCCATGAGTGTGTCTTCAGAAACGGTATCCCGTAGATTTGTAATAAAATGTTCACTTAGAAATTTCAGCAGTCTCCAATAAAATGTTATAAAATGCTCAGCAAAATTCAAATGTAGTAAAAATCCAATAAGTATTGGCGCCACAGGTAATTTCCAAATAATCCAGTAGAATCCTGGCTTTTCACAAAAAATATATTCTGGGTCACAGAAAGTATAAATTCTCTTTTACAAGATGAATAAAAAATTCTCTTTCGGAATCACTTTTCCAAATTCCCCCAAAACACTGCTTCTATAATAAATGCACTGTTCTGGAACAACAATAATAATCTCCAATATCTATTTTAACTGAAATGAGTCTTTCTGGAAATAAGTTTTTCTGAAATGGCTTTCTAAAAATGAGTTTTTGAATTCTGTTGATAAACCTACATATACATGTAGTACCGTATTTACTCTATGTATTGGGACAGCTAAAAATAATTATTTTCACAGGTGTCCCAATTCTTAGAAAAATAGGCCGATGAAATCGTCAGATGTGTACCCATACGCGCAACTAGTAGAAAGCTGTATGACGGAGGGCCACCACGGATGCCGACATTATGTACACCATACAAGGTATGGGTACATACAGAAATGGATTGGAGGAGTGTCTTATTTGATGGATAAAGGGTTAATATCTCCGGATCAAATTATCAGATTTACATAAAAAATACTATACAGCACAGCACATCAGTAACCTGAATAAATATATAAAGTAATATGACAATCGGACTGATATTTTTTGAGTTATCTCATGCCAAAGGGACTGGAGGAATTTTCAATTTGAAGGATAAAGGGTTAATCGGATCTCCGGATCAAATTATCAGATTAACACCAAAAACTATACAGCTCAGCACATCAGTAACCTGAACACAATTATAAAGTAACTTGACAATCCAAGCAATATTTTTCAAGTTATCAAATGCCAAAGGGATTGGAGGAATTTTCAATTTGAAGGATAAAGGGTTAATATCTCAGGATTAAACTAGAACTATCACTGAAGGTGATTAATACCCCCGCTTTGGGTTTTTAGAGGAATGCACTTCTGATCATGTAGACGAAGGCCATAAGGAAATGTATACATAAAGATCATTTTTTGTTGTTGAAATTTGTATTTGCATGTGGCCTTCCACAGAACAGCACTGAATACTTAAAGAGCCCACACATATATGGTTTACATTTGGAAAAACACATTTACAATGTGCAACATGTATTCAAAATCGGTTCATTAATTTAGGAGGAGTTGCACACACAAGAATCCCATTTGAAAACCCATAATAAATCCAAGTTAAAGGGAGATAACCTGGTTAAAATTGTCGCAGATCAAAAATTTGGGAATATGCGTATGTTCACTTAGTTGTGATAATGTTTGAAAGGTTTCGTCAAAATTGATTGATAAATGTAGGAGGAGTTGCACGCACAAGAATTTCATGTAGAAACCCATAATAAATCTAAGTTAAAGGGAGATAACCTAGTCAAAATTGCCACAGCTCAAAAATTTTGGAATATGCGCATGTTCACTTAGTAGTGATGATGTCTGTAAACTTTCGTCCAAATTGATTGATAAATGTAGGAGGAGTTGCGCACACAAGAATTTCATGCAGAAACCCATATTAAATCAAAGTTCAAGAGAGATAACCTGGTTAAAATTGTCGCAGATCAAAAAGTTTGGAATATGCACATGTTCACTTAGTAGAGATGATGTTTGAAAGGTTTCATCAAAATCGGTTCATTAATGTAGGAGGAGTTGCGCACACAAGAATTTGTTCGAACAGAAAGACATAATAAATCTAAGTCAAAGGGAGATAACCTGGTTAAAATTGTCGCAGATCAAAAATCTTGGAATATGCGCATGTTCACTTAGTAGTGATGATGTCTGAAAAGTTTTGTCCAAATTGATTGATAAATGTAGGAGGAATTGCACACACAAGAATTTCATGCAGAAACCCATATTAAATCAAAGTTCAAGAGAGATAACCTTGTTAAAATTGTCGCAGATCAAAAAGTTTGGAATATGCACATGTTCACTTAGTAGAGATGATGTTTGAAAGGTTTCATCAAAATCGGTTCATTAATGTAGGAGGAGTTGCGCACACAAGAATTTGTTCGGATGGAAAGACACAATAAATCTAAGTCAAAGGGAGATAACCTGGTTAAAATTGTCGCAAATCAAAAATCTTGGAATATGCGCATGTTCACTTAGTAGTGATGATGTCTGAAAAGTTTTGTCGAAATTGATTGATAAATGTAGGAGGAGTTGCGCACACAAGAATTTCATATGGAAACCCATATTAAATCAAAGTTCAAGAGAGATAACCTGGTTAAAATTGTCGCAGATCAAAAAGTTTGGAATATGCACATGTTCACTTAGTAGAGATGAAGGTTTCATCAAAATCGGTTCATTAATGTAGGAGGAGTTGCGCACACAAGAATCTGTCCGGACGGAAAGACGTATGGACGGACGTACAGGGCGATTCCTATATAGCCTCCACTTCTTCGAAGCGGGGGTATAAATAACAGATTTACACCAAAAACTATACAGCTCGGCACATCACTAACCTGAACACAAATATAAAGTAACTTGACAATCCAAGCAATATTTTTCAAGTTATAGAATGCCAAAGGGATTGGAGGAATTTTCAATTTGAAGGATAAAGGGTCAATATCTCGGTATCAAATCATCAGATTTACACCAAAAACTATACAGCTCGGCACATCAGTAACCTGAACACAAATATAAAGTAACTTGACAATCCAAGCAATATTTGTCAAGTTATCGAATGCCAAACAAATGGATACGGATGCCGAACGGACAGACGGACAGACAGACGGACGGACAAAGGATGGACGAACGACGGATGGTCACCCCGGATGCCGGCATTATGTGTACCATACATAGTATGGGTACACATAAAAAGGGGTAAGAACAGAGCCTGGTCTTGATTTGATGCTGAATAAAGTTGTGTGTGATTCGTTTTCCATCACTATATTCAAAAATCGCAGTCCAATTTTTTTTTTATATTTTCATTTTTTGCTTCCAAAACATAACTTACGATCCCTCATTGGAACGAGCGCATTGCGCCGTTTCAATGAGGGATCATAAGCTATGTTTTGGAAGCAAAAAATGAAAATTTTTAGTTTCTCAAGAATTTTTTTTTATGAGTGTCGTCTGCTACTAGCGACGGGCCAACTGGAAACAAATCTCCTGAATGTCACAAACTTTGGAGAATAAAAAAAATATAGTTTTCTGGAAAAAATGTGTGTCCCAAATCATAGAGTGTCCCAATACATAGAGTAAATACGGTACCCAGATAGAATGTCCAAGAAGATGAAGTTTCTCCAAAGTTCTGTTTTCTATCAGTTTCTAGGTGATTCTTTCTTAATTCATGTAAACAAGGTCCTTGACCCACTTAGACAATTAAACAATCAACAGGCATCTCTTCATGGGGGCTCTCCACTGGTACCAGCTCCATTTGGGCAACCTGAGTGCCCCTATTTCAGGTTAACTCTGTTCCCATCATGGATGCACATCTGGGAATTTCATCTGTGCTGGGCAGTAGGAAGTAGTCCAGGGCATAAGTGATATTGCACGATCTGCATCTGGATGTCAAACAGATTTTTAGGCACATGACTTCAGGTGTCAGCTTCAGGAGCCAACACTTGAGTTTCAAATCTATATTACAGTAAAACGTGTCTTGAGAGACCACTCGTGAGAGACCACCTGTCTTGAGAGACCACTGTGACCATGTGCCGATTGGTTTCACTCTGTAATGGACCTGTCATGAGAGACCACCTGTCTTTAGAGACTGCAAAACTGAGGCAAAAACTCAGTTTTTACCTGTTTTGAGAGACCAGAAAATCAATTTTTTGGCAAATTCAAAGTATTAAAATCAATTAAGATCAATGCTATGTGTAAAGAAAACAATAGTTCAAAAATGTAACAAGGACATCTGCCCAGCATTGAAATTGTCAATCAGGACAACTGTCTCACCTGCCCCTCCCCCCCCCCCCCCCAAAAAAAAAAAAACCAACAAAAAACAACTTAATATCTGAAATCAAACACAAATATGACAAAAATCTTTCACTGTAGATTGTTTGAAAACTAATTAACTTTTAATTACATTGCTATTCAGTTGGATTATTCGAGTCAGAAGATTTTATGAAGATCAAGCAAACTAAATCACCCTGGTAAGCTTATTTTTACTCGAGGTGTAACTGAAATTATTTCCTATTAAAACAAAACCTAACAGACACAAAAACGTAGACTTTTTGAGGTATAATTGTAAATTATTATAACAACAGCTCATTTGAAAATATTGAAAGAAAGAGAACACTTTGTTGGTATAAAGTAAGATATTACAATTTTGAATGGATCAGCCCCTTCACATCATCAACTCAAAATGTTTTTCAGTTTCACATATTTTTCCCTGGTTATAATTTATGGGGGAGTGCCCACAGGCAATCTCTCATAATTTGTATCTAGGTACATGTAAATCCACAAATACAGTTTAGTTCACTTCAAATGGAACATGAAGCAGCACGTCCACAGATTATGAACAAGCCAGAAAATAAGAAGACTGTCATCTGCAAAATGAGGCCCCCAGAAGGTAAATTTAGTGATGCTACCCTGCACAGCAGGGTAGCATCACTAAATTTACCCTCTGTGAACCTCAATCTGAATCAGGGTCTCAAAACTAAACAGAAAGAGGTACACAGAGGATAAATTGGACTACTGTATGGGATACCATCATCAAATTCACCATCTGGGGACCTCATTCTGCAAATGTCAGACTGTTAATTTTCTGGCCTGATTATGAATTATGAAGCCTTTAAGTTTGGGTACCTGCATTTAAGAATAAAGCCCAAATATGGGCTTCCAGCACTCTACCTGTTAACTGTAATTTATTAAACAACGCCTTTGTACTTGTATTAAAACTGAATTAAAATAAAACAGTAACAAAAAAAATTTGAAAATCAATTCTTCTCCATTTCTGCAACAAATATTCTCTGGTTGGTCATTCAAAAAACACGAGGCCCCATCATAGGGCCTGAGGTGTTTACCTAACAAAGTTGTTTATAGAAGGATTTAATTAGCATATATGACTAGCTAATGACAGGGGAATGAAGTTAATTATTTATAACTGTTGTCCCTGCCAGCTGATTTATTTGTGGATGCTACCACAGAAAAAATAATGCTCAGATTTTCAGTAATGCAAATCTAGTGAGTACAAATATCAACCTAGGGACTTGAACAACCTTGAAGGATGTTGTACACCAAATATTCAAAGATTCTGACTGATGGATCAAAGCCCAAATATTAAAGGGACTTGATTTGATCAATCTTGAATCTGACTTTCATAACAATGAAGTAAACCAAATATTAAAAGATCGTGACTGGTTGTTACATAGATTTTTAAACATTATTCCTCACATTGCCCCAATTTAAAATTCTGAGCCCCCCCCCCCCCCCCCCCCCCCCCCACCATGGATGCGGTACATGTATACCAAATATTATGATTTTGTGAAGTGGTTCTGGTAAAGAATTTTTTTTTCAATTTTTTGCCAATACGCTTTCTCCGCATTTTTGGTGCCCTCCCCCACCACCTTCAGAACACAGAAACAAAACCGATGGCAATTCCCAAACACCTCCAGAACACAGAAACAAAACCGATGGCAATTCTTTTGCCATTCTATTCTACTGATCCTAAGGATGCTACAAACTAAATAACAGTTTTCTCTTCCATGTGGTTTGGGAAATATGGGCACTTGAAAATATTTCTATTTTTAACTCCTGGGTTTCCCACAGGGACATGGGAATTTTTTTTGCATTAACAAGTACTTTTGACTTAAAGTATTAATACCACATACCAAATTTGGTTCAAATCGAATTATCGGTTCAGAAAAAAATTCAGGCTGGGACAAAAATCTTGCCCCTCCCATTACAAAGGCAAATTTTGCTCTATGAACTTCATTTAAACAAACTTGATTCTACATTTCGGAAGAAAGCGCCATACCAAATATCAAGTGATTGTACCCACTGGGTCGTCATGAGAAGATTTAAAATAAAAAAATTTTGGAGCATTATCACCCACTGTGGGTTTAGGCAAGCTGATTAGAACAAAAACAAAATGCAACGCCAGAACATGCAATCACCTCAAATTTAACTGATATCAGTTCAGCGGTTTTGGGGGAGAATGTGCAAACACCATGTTTACAGATGACAGATGGTGAGGTATCATCAGGAAGGCTTATCCTGACTTTCAGTCAGGTGAGCTAAAAATATTGATAGTTTTGTTCCACTGTATACTGATAAATGTTTTCAAATATTTGAGCTGTTAAAACTCAAACAGACTCAGTGACATTTTAACTGCAGAGAGTATCACAGTGACAGGTAATAGTTAATGTTGAAAGTTTTGCACATCAAAGAGAAATAAAGTAAAGTGAACTACGTATATCTGAAAGCTTAGGTAAGAAGTCTGTGATGTATATTATAGAGCTGTAGGTTAACCGAAACCGAACTGAGGTTTTTAGTTTTTTTTAAAAACCGAAACCGTCGACATCCCGTAATCTAAGGTTTTTCGTTTTTTATTAAATACTCTCTTGCTGCAGAAATTCACTGAATGTAGCCATCCCAGAGTAGTGAGAGTACGCAGACACTGCCAATGGCAGTGTCTGGGTACTCTCACTTCTCTGGGAAGGCTACATTCTGTGAATTTCTGACATTTCTGTTTAGTTGTGTTTGCAGCTTTCCTCAAGTTGTGTGTAGGTGTCAGACCTCGAAAAATGGCCAAGCACAATAAAAGTTCTGTATATTTAGGTAATTATTATATTGGCCTTCCTGATTCTTCATGTATTATAGCTTATTTCAGGCATTCATTGAGTTTCACTCAATTTCACTGCTATTCAGTTATGACTCCAGAAATAAGAATGAGTTTTATTGAATTTTATTTGGCCTCATGAACAAACTGAAAACCGAACCGAACCGAGGTTTTACTTCACCTAATAAACCAAAACCGAAACCGAACAAGAAATTTAAAAACCTACAGCTCTAGTATATTATATTATTATTTATTGGTGTTTAAGGTCATATATTTCTGCACAATGGCTAATCATGACCATGACAGTTTTACGGGTGGAGGAAGCCGGAGTACCCGGAGAGAACCACTGAGCAACTGTCAGCTCCCCCAACATACTAAATCCACACAAGCAGGGTTAGCATTGGTTGAAGACAGGTGCACCATCGATGTGCACCGTGCCCCCTGTGATGTATATACTCGATTAATGATAATGCATACTGATACACAGGGTTGTATGCCAATGCAGATGCCTACCTTAGCCATGCCACCATATGTACTAACTCATTTTGACAGTCACGATCGTGGCTTCTAGCACTCAACCAAAGTGTCATTGACACTGTAGCTTAACTTGACCATGTGTTGTGTTTGACGAAAACGATAATGTTCAATGCTTATGAAAGGTTTATGAAATACGAAAAGAATTGTGATAATTGAGAATATGCTAATTTCTGTTCCCTGTATGCTGCTTTCAATAAAAATAATTTGAGGTGTAGACTGTACTGAAGAACTGAGGGGTACTAGGTTAATGTGCCCTCACAAATGATGTATGTCAACTAAAGTTACCAAGTTATAGTGAAATTATTCCAAAACAAGTCATCCTATGAAGTTAAAATGAAATAGCTTCGTAAATACGGCCTGTAGACTGTGCTAAAGGTTTTCGGGCTTCGAGCCTGTGCAGCCATCACAGTTGATCGATCGCAACCAAAAGGGGAAGTCCTCATCTAGACATTATACTGAGTCATCCTTCAAAGATACAATGAAATCTCTTCATAAATACAACCTGCAGTCTATGCTAAAGGCTTTCAGGTATTGGGCTTGGGCAGCCATTACAGTTGAATGATCGCTACCAAAAGGGGACATTCTCATCTGGACTCGTCCTACCAAGTTACTATGAAATCCCTTCATAAATATGAGCTGTAGACTTTGGGCCCCTGTAGCCATCACAGTTCACCAATCGTGATCAAAAGGGGACATTCTCAACTAGACATGACCTCAAACCTGTACATGAAATTTTGTGACGATCGGACAAGAACTACGACGTGTAGCCTGAGTACTAAAAGAAAATGTGAACCGACTCACAGACTTCCGCACGTGTGATGGCAATAGCTTATCTTGACTTTGTCAAGTTAAGCTAAAAATGAAAGTGTCAATGACAGTGGAGCTCAACTTGTCAAGACATGTACATGTATAGTATGTGACACAGCAATGACAAACATCTAGGTAATGACCTGATAACAAATGTACATATAAAGTATTGTAACGGTCTGTACATAAATACTGACCATAGCCTGTAACAAATGTATAGGTAAGTATTGTAAAGGTGGGTGACAGTCAGATGCTAAACTAGAAAAGAAATCTTTGAGTCCCAGAGTGGGTCTGACTGAACCCCAAAATATTTATTCTCATAGCACAGTGATAACAAAGGCACCCCAAAACACACTCGTTCCTGTCCCAAGGTGAAAACAAAGCGACCCGAGAAGTTTCGTGAAGATCAGTTCATAAATACGAGCTGTATAGAAGTTGTGACAAAAAACTGATTGGACCTAATTTCGGTACAAAATGGCCACTGGCAGCCATCTTGAATTTTGGACCGCACCCAGAAACACTCAATCTCGTCCCAAGGTGATAACAAAGGTACCCAAGAAGTTTTGTGAAGACCGGTTCATAAATACAGTCTCTCGCCCGAACCGTATTGACATGTGCACTTCCAGTGTATAAGTAGCACTGAATAAATCAAAGTTCATCTAATTTGCATAATTTCTGCATGAGAAAAAAACTCGTATTATATGTGACGTATTCCATGTTACTAAACATTCATACAAAAATTTATTCAAATCAGAACTTTCATACAGAAGTTCTGTACAAAAGACTGATTGCACTAATTTTGGTACAAAATGGCTGTTGGTGGCCATCTTGAATTTTGGACCACACCCAAAAACACTCGTTCTCATCCCACGGTGATAACAAAGGTACCCAAGAAGTTTTGTAAAGATCGGTTCATAAATACGGCCTCTAGCCTGAGCCATATAGAAGTTGCGTACAAAAAACTGATTAGACCTAATTTCGGTACAAAATGGCCACTGGCAGCCATCTTGAATTTTAGTCCGCACCCAGAAACACTCGTTCTCGTCCCAAGGTGATAACAAAGGTACCTAAGACGTTTCGTGAAGATCGGTTCATAAATACAGACTCGGCCCGAGCCGTATTGACATGGGTACTTACTGTGAGTAAGTAGCACTGAAAAAATCAAAGTTCATCTAATTTGCATAATTTCTGCACGAGAAAAAAACCTGTATTATATGCGATGTATCCCATGGTACTAAACATTCATACAAAAAATTATTCAAATCAGCGCTTTCATATGGAAGTTGTGCGCAAAAAACTGATTGCACCTAATTTTGTACAAAATGGCTGCCAGCGGCCAACTTGAATTTCAGATCGGACCCAAAAACACTCGTTCTCGTCCCACGGTCATAACAAAGGTACCCAAGAAGTTTTGTAAAGATCGGTTCATAAATGCGGCCTCTAGCACGAGCCGTATTGAATTGCTGACGGACAGACGCCCAGGCGGACGACTGGCCATGGCATAAGCTCAAATTTGGCTTCGCCAAAGTTGAGCTAATGAGGGAACCAGATCAAAAGCCAACATTTTCCTTGCTCTTGTTTCTATTTAGTTAAATGGGAATAATATTTTGTTTATAGAATTTTTTTTTTTTACTAATTATTGGAGAATGCCTGATGCCACTCTCCAATAAATTGTAATAAAACAAATTTTGATGAACAAATTTAGACCACCAAAAATAATTTAGCCCTCAACCAGTTAATTAAATGTCATATAATGGCATGACTAAGGTCATTGGATATTTGTACCTTCCACAGATCACCGAGAAAAAGCTTGATAAATTTTTCAAAATGGCGGTCAGGTTTGGAAAGGTTATGGAATTTGTCAAGTTGAAAGTCTTGTAAATTTTTGAAAAATCCTGGAAAGGCTTTAACGAGATTGAGTGTTAGTTGTTATTTATATGGGCGGAAATTCCACCGAGACGTAAAAAGCATGACTGGCGTAGTAAAAACAGGGAACGCGGAAAAGCAAAGCAACCTCCCTGATTTGCACGGGAATGGTCTTACTGGCACTGGGGAGTCAACAGTGGTACTATGAGGCATGTGGCCATATTGCTCCCTGTACTGTATTTTTACCTAATAATTTTACATAAGTGGTTTAAAAATGCGGCCACACTTGGCGCACTAGTGCTTCCAAGATAATCCAAGACAGATCTTACATCTAAGAAATTCTTTTTTTCACTATTCGAGGATGGCTTATCTGACCAATAGAAGCCACTCAGTGACACCCCTCTTCAAATGGCACCCAGGGTACCTAACATACCTCAGGTACACCACTGTGTTTGAAACCTGGACTTAATCTCTGTTGTCTATGTGGGAGAGTATGGTGGTTTAGGCGTACAGCAGAATCATATTACACTTGCCTTCAACAAATATCAACTCTACATGTGCCAGGTCAGTGTTGTAGAGTCTAACAGTTTCTTGCTGCTTTTGGTGGTTCTGTCCCAAGTCTAGCTTGATCCCTCCACCTGTAAAAATGCTCCACACAACATGCATGACTCTGGTGGTTAAAACTGACATTAAAAACAAAACCATGATGCAACAGAACATGTCGGTGCAATAATTAACAAATGAACACAAAGAGAATTTTGAGTTAACATACTTTCTCCATGATCTAATATTTTAGATGAATGAAAAATCAGTTTCCCCATTTTTTAGAAGCAAATAAAATGATTGTTTTCTTATTTTGTTTCTTCTTTCTCCACTGGAGATATTTATTGTTCGAACCTTGCCCAAGACACTCAATCAAGATTGTCACTTGGTGGCACAGTGGTAGTGTAATGACTTAACCCTTTACCAAATGCAGGCGATATCAAAATTTATTGTTTTAAATAACATTTTTTCAAATTTTTCAAAATATTTCAACAAAACCATATCATGTGACCCCTCGCTGGAACGAGCTCGACGAGCTCGTTCCAACGAGGGGTCACATGATATGGTTTTGTTGAAATATTTTGAAAAATAATATTTTTTCAACTGCTAAATTTGCATATTACGCGGGCAGATGTGGCCGGTTCGTTGGGTAAAGGGTTAACATCTTGCATGCTGATGGTGCACTAGCATTTAACCACTGTCACAGTACAGCTGCCATGGACTAGTCACTTTCCACGGGTGGGCAATATTTCCATGGACACAGATAATATTAGATCTTGGGGCGCGGTGGCTCAGTTGGTAGAGGTGCGGGCTGCAAGCCGAGAGGTCCTCAGTTTGAATCCCACCTGTGGCGACCGCGTTGTGTCAATGGGCAAGACACTTCATCTCCATTGCCAGCGTGGGGGCACGATGACGCCGTGTACTAAGGCATACTGCACGTCGATGGTACGCATGTCTTCAACCAATCTAACCCTGACTGTGCTGCAGTGCGGAGTTACGAATTTGGGGAGCTGGCAGCTGCTCGTTGTTGCTCGGTGGTTCTCTCCGGGTACTCCGGCTTCCTCCACCCGTAAAACTGTCACGGTCATGATCAGGCATTGTGCATAAATATGTGACCTTAAACATCAATAAATAAATAAATAAATATTAGATCTCAAACACCAATTATAGGAAGAATCAACAAAAATCCAGCAAGAGGATTACAGACCCAGAAGTCGAGTTTTGACATTAAATTCTGAAGAAATAAGCTATTTGTAGCAACAGTGACCTTGACCTTGACCTTGGGACGCGAGACTCTGAAATCGATAGGTGTCTTCCTTTCCTAGGGAAACCTCTGGTGTAAGTCTGGTAAAGGTGCGTCAAATAGAACTAAAGTTGTTGCCCGGAAACCAATTTGTCACAAATTATTCTATTGATAGTAACAGTGACCTTGACCTTGGTGCCCCAGACTCAAAAATACATAGGTGTATTCCCTTCCTATAGGGTAACCTGTGGTATAAGTTTGGTGAAGATACACGGAATAGGACTAAAGTTATTGCCCAGAAACCAATTTGTCAAAAAATATTATATTTATAGTAACAGTGACCTTGACCTCGGAGTCCCTTACTCCGAAATCAATAGCTGTCTTCCCTTCCTATAGGGTAACCTCTGGTATAAGTTTGGTAAACTTTAAAGGTGCGTCAAATAGAACTAAAGTTATTGCCCGGAAACCAATTTGTCATAAAATATTCTATTTATAGTAACAGTGACCTTGACCTTGGAGTCCCAGACTCCGAAATCAATAGGTGTCTTTCCTTCCTAGGGTAACTCTGGTATAAGTTTGGTAAAGGTGCGTCAAATAGAACTAAAGTTATTGCCCGGAAACCAATTTGTCACAAAATATTCTATTTATAGTAACAGGGACCTTGTTCTTGGGGCGCGAGACTCTGAAATCGATAGGTGTCTTCCTTTCCTATAGGGTAACCTCTGGTATAATTTTGGTAAAGGTGCATCAAATAGAACTAAAGTTATTGCCCGGAAACCAATTGTTTTCGCCCGCGACTTCATAAAACTATAAGTCGAGTTTGACTTTGTCAAAACTCGACTAAAAATTGAATTAATGAAGCACCGGGTACAATTAAATTGTTCCTGAGGTAAACGCATGTGCAGATATCATTGCCCAAGCTTGGATTATGACCAGTCCACAACTACTGTACTGTAACTCTTGCTTCTGTCGGATTAGTAAGTTTGTGAGTCTGACAGTTGCTCACTGCTGCATGGTGGTTCTCTCCACATACTCCAGCTTCCACCACCTGTAA
Source organism: Pictodentalium vernedei (assembly GCA_031216915.1). Taxonomy (NCBI): domain Eukaryota; kingdom Metazoa; phylum Mollusca; class Scaphopoda; order Dentaliida; family Dentaliidae; genus Pictodentalium; species Pictodentalium vernedei. The sequence goes on from CM062294.1 coordinate 39,090,504, forward strand.
AACCATCAAAATGGTGTGACGTGGTTGTTAAAAGTGTTGTTAAGTCCCAATAAACAAATAATTTTATTGAACTCATCAATTCAAAAATTTAGGTACATTTGTTTCTTGTTATTCAAATTATTTCTAGAGACCAGAATTACGCAGTAATACAACAGACAGTATATTCTGAGTTGTGTGTGTGGCTCCTCTGATTTGTTAATCATGTGTCACAGTAAACACAAGCCATTGGATTGCACGTTTTTAACCCCTTGCCCAATTGCACTCAGTGACCAATGATTTTAGCAAGTGACGTCTTCTAGCTGTGTTACGTAAACAGCTAAGCACGTGGTATAAACAGATGATGACTTAGAGATGAAGGCTTCATACCTTTTAGTAATTCAAACATAAATGTGCCAGCTGTCCCTGTCTTAGGTTGTCCCATCAATGGAATCTTACCCGTCATCGGAAGCAGACCTGCATCATATTTATCATCTTGTCTCTGTAAATGGTGAGTGCAATGTCAATTTACTGAATTGAACCATCAGTAAATATTATCATTAGCATCATCATCTGGCCACTGTGCTAAAATGTATGATTACCGTGGTACAATGTGCCATAACTGAATGAATGAATGATTTTATTTTGTAATACAACATGCATACAAATACAAACTAAATACAGCAACATACAATTAATTTCCTTTAATTCTTGTCTCAACTCTTATGCTCTGGAGTATTTGATACCAGATCTAATTATTAGACAGGAGCCAATGGTTTGTTTATTTATTGAGGTTTAAGATCTAATTATTTGACAGGAGCCAATGGTTTGTTTATTTATTGAGGTTTAACAACACTTTCAGCAGCCAACGTACCACCAGTTTTACGGGTAGGAGAAGCCATAGTGCCCGGAAAAACCATTGAGCAGTGGCAAGCATCTGCCTTACTCTCCAACTTACCAGCTCAAGCCGAGTTAGCAACAATCAATATGCAATATTCTTTAGTACATAGTCGCCGTGTCCAACATAGGGAATTTGATGTCTTACCCATGGGCAAAACACAGTTAGGCATCGTTAGGATTGAACCTGTCAACCTTTCAGTTTAACCCTTTGATACTTTTGTACGTCTTATGACGTACGAAATCAAACAGCATGTTGATACTTTTGTACGTCTTATACTTCGTGATCATTTGTTTTGGTATTATTTTTTTATTTTTTAACCCTTTACCCAACGAATCGCCCGCATCTGCCCGCGTAATATGCAAATTCAGCAGTTGAAAAAATATTATTTTTCAAACAATTTCAACAAAACCATATCATGTGACCCCTCGTTGGAACGAGCTCGTCGAGCTTGTTCCAACGAGGGGTCACATGATATGGTTTTGTTGAAATTTTTTGAAAAATTTAAAAAAATGATATTTAAAATAATAAATTTTGATATCGTCTGTGTTGGGTAAAGGGTTAAGTCCTCAATTCCTATTTTTCCCCGAATAGTGCTCTGTGATAACCGTTGAGCCATATGTTATCGCAGCTTAAAATGCTAATATAATCCTGCTGTCAAGACTTCTTAACTGGTTGAGTGCTAGAAGCTACTATCAGGGCTTTAAAAAATGAGGATACCAGAGCAAAAGCCAACACTTCCCTTGCTTATATTTCATGTCAAACACAAATAATATTTTGTTTATATAGATTTATTTTATTACAAATTAGTGGAGAGTGCCTGTGGGCACTCTCCACTAATTTGTAATAAAATAAGCTTAGAATAACAAATTCAGCCCACCAAAAATAGACTGGGCTTCAACCAGATAATCACTAATATGAAAAATATCTTGTTATTTGTACTTTCCGAGGTTTGACGCTTTTTGAAAAAAAAGTTGAAGAAACTGAATTCCCAGTGACGTTTGAATGTCAGGATAATTAAAGTCTCAAAGGGTTAACAACCAATCTCTTACAGTTTATGGAATTCAAATATACTTTTCGATTCATTTGTCATTTTCTCAGCACTTCAATGTTCATTTTGATATGTAACTTGGCACTGTAGGCTGAACAGTTGTTAAGATAACAATGTTTAAATGAAGAAGGTGCCATGTTGAAAATGTGTTGGAAAATGCTAGTCAGCAGATTTTAGAAATTAAAAATATGTGTCTTTTAGTGTGTATAGCAGTGTGTGGAGAGTTAGATGGCACAATATCATTGCAATTATCTAGTAATAAAATAGACCAAAAATCTTTTAATTCAAGTCATTTCTTTGTATATTTATATTTGGTTGGAAACAGATGTCCACTTCCAGAATCACTTTGTTTAGGAAACTGTTTTCTCTAAGTGACAGAAATGCATACTAAAAAAAAGTAATGCTTATATTATTTCAACCCTCGAATTTTGGAATATTTTACCACAGCAAGCACTTGCTGTGGTAAATTCCATTTCCCACAGCATTGTTATGGTAACCACAGAGGTGAATATCAATTCTGTACATGGCGATGGGTTATAAGCCTCAGGCTTCATGTCAAATCCAATGCTCTAATCACAGAGCCACCACGTTTCTATACTGTGAAACATGCAACTATTGGAAAACAAGGATCCCTCTCAATAAGTGAAATGACCAGCTAAAAATCCTATTTCTTATTTACTGATGTTTTATAGCACTTTCAACAGCCAGTGTCAAATATTATGTTAGACAGTTTTACAGATGGTGCAAGTGAGAGAGGATAAACTAGAGGTAACTGACACAAGCAGGATTTTGATCTTTTGATGTGTACCATCAATGTGCAATACGATTCAGCATGCAGTACTCCAACTGGTGATGAAGATATGTGTAAGATGGCAAACAACTAAATGCGGATAAGGTGTGTTGCAAATAATGAAAATGTCAATAATGCTGCAGCTTAACTTGACTGTGTGTTGTGTTTGATGAAAAGGATAATGTTCAATGTTTATGAAAGGATGATGAAATAAGACAAGAATTGTGATACTTGAGAAAATGTAAGTTCTGTTCCCAACATGCTATATTTTCAACAAGATTAATTTGAGGTGTAGACTGTACAAAAGAATTGAGGTGTTGGGTGTGACACATGTGACAGATGGTTCCACTATGGATGCGTAGGAGTCAAAGGGGATGAGAAATTTCTAATGGACGAAAGATCAACATGGAAAGGCTGTAGACTGAAAGGAAAAGGAAAAGCGCGAAAATTATCTGCTCCAACCACAAAGTAATGTTTAAGATTAATTATTTATTTATTTATTGGTGTTTTTAAGGCCACATACCTATGCACAATGGCTAATCGTGAACGTGATAGTTTTATGGGTGGAGGAAGCCAGAGTACCCAGAGAGAACCACCAAGCATCGATGAGCAACTGTCAGCTCAACATTCTAACTCTGTTCAAGCTCTGCTCAAGCCGGGTTACAGAGGTTGAAGACATGAGCACCATCGACATGCAGTATGCCTTAGTACACGGCATCTTCGTGCCCCCATGTAGGCAACCGGGATAAAGTGCCTTGCCCAAGGACACAATGTGGGTTGTCCTGGATGGGGATCGGACTCAGGACCTCTAGCATAGAAGTCCAACAGACTACCACTGAGCCACCGCGCTCCCAATGTTTAAGATAAAAATGGTTACAATTGTGTATCTGATAACTAAAAGGATTGCATTTTAGTTCTGATTGATGTTGCCACCATAAATTGTGAACAACAAAACCCCAAACATATAAACAAAAAACAAACTATGTTGACAGCATACTGTCTCAGTCATCACTCTACCGAAAATGAGACATGAACGAAAATGTTTATACAGAATAATTTAGCCATGGTAATTGACAATGACAACATGTTTGCAAATGTCAAGCCTTCTTTTTGGTGCTAGCAACATGTCATTCTAGAATGGATGTTATGGATTTCATCCATCTTGTGGAGGAAAGAAGGTAAATGTACAAAATTTTATATATTTATATGTGTGTGGATCTTGAAGGCATTCTTTTTATTGTTGTTAACTTGCGCTGTTCCCGATCAGTGAAAAAATAGTGCCGAACCTTCGTATTAACATAAATCATTTCCAACTGGGTGCAATAGAAGGGGCCTTTTCGAATTGGATAGAAGAGGTCATCCCGGGCCCTTGGGTCCAAACTTTAACCACTGCGGTCCTCGGGGGTGTGGGAGTGAAAAAATATTGAGGGTTATTGAGGGTTGGGTGCAATAGAAGGGGCCTTTTTCGAATTGGATAGAAGAGGTCATCCCGGGCCCTTGGGTCCAAACTCTAACCACTGCGGTCCTCGGGGGCGTGGGAGTGAAAAAATATTGAGGGTTATCACACAAAGGTGTGTGTGGGAGGGGGGGAGGGGGCTGATTAAGTTGCCAGCAGATGCAACGCCTTGTATTATTGCAAGTTTGTGTAAATTTCATCGATCGAAAGAGATATTCAGTGTTTGTTTGTGGGAAATAGCTTTTAGTGAGGTGCTGGTGAAAATCGGAAAAATTAAGCTTTCACAACTTGTGGTTTTATTTATAAGAAAGGTATATTTTTGTCAGAAAAGGCTTATATTGATCAAATAAGGTTATTTTTCACAGCAATTCCAATGACTGGTGAAGCCTGTATAAACGAAAGTGGAAAAGTGTAAACAGTGAACTGACAAAAAACCATAACATTTTGCTTTTTTTTTGCTTGGAATGTTACGAACAATTCCCATTTTTACATGCGACAGTCAGCTAAAGATTTATGTGGCAAAGTCGGGTGGCAGAACCCGAGGCCAGTGAGGAATCAACATGGGTATCTCTAAATAGGCATCCCCCCCCCCCAATTCCAAGCAGGGCCGGAGAGAGGCCAGAGAGAATAAATTTGGGCCCAGGGTTAATTCTGTGATGGGACCCCTTTCAAATTTATTTGTTTATTGATTTTTAAGGTCACATATTTATGCACAATGGCTAATCATGACCGTGGCAGTTTTACGGGTGGAGGAAGCCGGAGTACCCGGAGAGAACCACCGAGCAACGACGAGCAGCTGCCAGCTCCCCAACATCGTAACTCCGCACTGCAGCACAGGCAGGGTTAGATTGGTTGAAGACATGCGTACCATCGACGTGCAGTACGCCTTAGTACCCGGCATCATCGTGCCCCCATGCGGGCAATGGAGATGAAGTGTCTTGCCCAAGGACACAACGCGGTTGCCGCAGGTGGGATTCGAACCGAGGACCTCTCGGCTTGCAACCTGCACCTCTACCTACTGAGCCACCGCGCTCCCCGACCCCTTTCAAAAGTGTTGAGATACTGACACAAGTGCCAAAGACACGAGCGATGATAGGGGGTTGGGTTCTTCCCCCCCCCCCCCCCCAAATTTTGAAATCAGTTATTATATGGTGACTTCTTCTGGTGGTTTTTAGTACATTTTTTTGCCATCAAAATTACGTTTTTGGGAGTATGCTTCAAATTTTCAAGTTCACCAGTGAGTATCCAGTGACCTAGAGTTATAGCTTTGACTGCTTGAAGTGATAACTATATTACATCAAGATGATTTAACACTTCAATGAAAGTGTCAATGACACTGTAGCTCAACTTGTCAAGACATGTACATGTATAGTATGTGACACAGCAATGACAAACATCTAGGTAATGACCTGATAACAAAGGTACATATAAAGTATTGTAACGGCCTGTACATAAATACTGACCGTAGCCTGTAACAAATGTATAGGTAAAGTATTGTAAAGGTGGGTGACAGTCAGATGCTAAACTAGAAAAGAAATCTTTGAGTGCCAGAGTGGGTCTGAATGAACCCCAAAATATTTGTTCTCATAGCACAGTTATAACAAAGGCACCCCAAAACACACTCTCTCCTGTCCCAAGGTAAAAACAAAGGTACCCAAGAAGTTTCGTGAACATCAGTTCATAAATACGAGCTGTATAGAAGTTGTGACAAAAAATTGATTGGACCTAATTTTGGTACAAAATGGCCACTGGCAGCCATCTTGAATTTTGGACCGCACTCATAAACACTCGTTCTTGTCCCAAGGTGATAACAAAGGTGCCCAGGAAGTTTCGTGAAGATCGGCTGATAAATACAGCCTCCAGGCCGAGCCGTATTGACATGTGCACTTACCGTGTATAAGTAGCACTAAATAAATCAAAATTCATCTAATTTGCATAATTTCTGCTTGAGAAAAAAACCTGTACTGTATGCGATGTATTCCATTTTACTAAACATTCATACAATAATTTATTCAAATCAGAACTTTCATACAGAAGTTCTGTACAAAAGACTGATTGCACTAATTTTGGTACAAAATGGCTGCTGGTGGTCATGTTAAATTTCAGACCACACCCAAAAACACCCATTCTCATCCCAAGGTGATAACAAAGGTACCCAAGACGTTTCGTAAAGATCGGTTCATAAATACTGCCTCTAGCCTGAGCCGTATAGAAGTTGTGTACAAACAAGAGGCCCCAGGGGGCCTGAGGGCGCTCACCTGACATGGTAGCCTAAATATCAACCCAGAGAATTGATTTCCACAAGTTGCATCTGCTCCTCCTAAGAAAAGCTGAAACCAAATATCCAAATATTCTGACCTGTGGATCTAAAAAAAGATTTTTAAAGAATATTCCTCATATTGAACTAAGTCATAATTTGGGCTCCCACAGGGAGCCCATATATGAACCCAGGGACTTGGCTTTAACAAACCTGAATCTCACACCCCTAAGGATTCTGCACACCAAATATCAAAACATTCTGACTGCTGGATCTGAAGAAGAAGATTTTTAAAGAAAATTCCTCATTTTGAACCAAGTTACAATTCGAGCTCCCACAATCAGCCCAAATATGGACCTAGGGACATGGCATGAACAAACTTGAATCTTACCCCCCTAAGGATGCTGCATAAAAAATATCAAAAGCATTCATCTGCTGGATCTGAAGATTTTTAAAGAAAATTCCTCATTTTGAACTAAGTTGTCATTCAGGCTCCCATAGTGAGCCCAAATATGAACCAAGGGACTTGGCTTGAACAAACTTGAATCTCAGCCCCCTAAGGTTGCTCCATGCCAAATATCAAAACATTCCAACTGCTGAATCTGAAGAAGAAGATTTTTAAAGAAAAATTCCTCATATTGACCAAGTTATAATTTGGGCTCCCACAGGGAGCCCAAATATGGACCCATGGACTTGGCTTTAACTCACTTGAATCCCCCCCCCCCTCCCCCCCAAGGATGCTACTCACCACATATCAAACCATTCCGACTGCTGGATCTGAAAAGAAGATTTTTTAAGAAAATTCCTCATTTCGAACAAAGTTACAATTCAAGCTCCCACAGTGAGCCCAAATATGGACCTAGGGACATGGCTTGAACAAACTTGAATCTCACCCCCCCTAAGGATGCTGCATACCAAATATCACAAGATTCTGCCTGCTGGATCTTGAGAAGAAGATTTTCAAAGAAATTTGCCTGAAATGCACTAAGTTCGAATTTGGGCTTCTATAGTGAGCCCAAATATGAATCCAGGTGGCCGATTTGAACAAACTGGAATCAGATCCACCCCACAATGCTGCATACCAAATATCAAAAGATTCTGCCTGCAGGATCTGGAGAAGAAGATTTTTGAAGAAATTTGCCTGAAATGCACTAAGTTCGAATTCGAGCTTCTATAGTGAGCCCAAATATGAATCTAGGGAGCCGATTTGAACAAAATAGAATCAGATCCACCCCACAATGTTGCATACCAAATATCAAAAGATTCTGCCTGCTGGATCTGGGGAAGAAGATTTTTTAAGAAATTTGCCTGAAAAGCACTAAGTTCAAATTTGGGCTCCTATACTGAGCCCAAATATAAACCCAGGGAGCCGATTTGAACAAATTTGAATCAGATCCACCCCACAATGTTGCATACCCAATATAAAAAGATTCTGCCTGCTGGATCTTGAGAAGAATATTTTCAAAGAAATTTGCCTGAAATGCACTAAGTTCAAATTTGGGCTCCTATACTGAGCCCAAATATAAACCCAAGGGGCCGATTTGAACAAACTTGAATCAGATCCACCCCACAATGTTGCATACCAAATATCAAAAGATTCTGCCTGCTGGATCTGGAGAAGAAGATTTTCAAAGAAATTTGCCTGAAATGCAGTAAGTTCAAATTTGGGCTCCTATACTGAGCCCAAATATAAACCCAGGGGGCCGATTTGAACAAACTTGAATCAGATCCACCCCACAATGTTGCATATCAAATATCAAAAGATTCTGCCTGCTGGATCTGGAGAAGAAGATGTTTTAAGAAATTTGCCTGAAATGCACTAAGTTCGAAATCGGGCTCCTATACTGAGCCCAAATATGAACCCAGGGGGCCGATTTGAACAAACTTGAATCAGATCCACCCTACAATGTTGCATACCAAATGTCAAAAGATTCTGCCTGCTGGATCTGGAGAAGAAGATTTTTTAATGTTTTTCCCATTGCCTACAGTGTTAAAAAGTGCTGACTCAGCACTTTTTCAAAGTCCCGAAACTGTACCCTATGATAAAACCGATGGCAATTTTTTTTTACCAATTCTTTCTGTTGGTCCTAAGGAAGCTTCACACCAAATAAAAATTCTCGGTGCCGTGCAGTTTTGGAGATATGGGCGTTTTAATTTTTTTCTATTTTTAGCTCCTGCGGTTCCCATGGGGCTACGAGAAAAAAAAATCAGCATAAATTAGGTACTTATGACCCAATAAGCCCTCACATAAAATTTGGTTCAAATCAGCCTCTCGGTTTGGAAAATAGAAATTTTGGGCGGGGCCAAAAATTTTGCCCCACACATAACGACGCCAAGTGTAGCCCCACAAACTTCTTTTGAACAAATCTGAGTCTACACCTCAAAAGGAAGCTGCACACCAAATATCAAGTCTCTGCTACTGCTGGTTCATGAGAAGAAGATTTTTTAAGATTTCAGCACACTTTTTGGGTGTGGCCCTACCCACGGGCGAGGCAACTTGATTTGAACAAAATCAAATTGCGATGCCATAACAAACTATTATCTCAAATATCAATTAAATTGGTTCAGCGGTTTGGGAGGAGAAGACGCAAACACCATGTTCACGGACGCCGGACGACGGACAGTGAGTGATCACTATAGCTCTCCTGACTGAAAGTCAGGTGAGCTAAAAACTGATTAGACCTAATTTCGGTACAAAATGGCCACTGGCAGCCATCTTGAATTTTGGACCGCACCCAGAAACACTCCAAGGTGATAGCAAAGGGACCCAAAAAGTTTCGTGAAGATCGGTTGATAAATACAGCCTCTAGCCCGAGCCGTGTTGACATGTGTACTTACTGTGTGTAAGTAGCACTGAAAAAATCAAAGTTCATCTAATTTGCATAATTTCTGCACGAGAAAAAACCCGTACTATATGTGATGTATCCCATGGTACTAAACATTCACACAAAAAAATATTCAAATCAGAGCTTTCATGTGGAAGTTCTGCGCAAAAATCTGATTGCCCCTAATTTTGAACAAAATGGCTGCCAGCGGCCATCTTGAATTTCAGACCGCACCCAAAACCACTCGTTCTCGTCCCACGGTGATACCAAAGGTACCCAAGAAGTTTCGTAACGATCGGTTCATAAATGTGGCCTCTAGCCCGAGCCATATTGGCATTTGCACTGACAGTGCTGGATGTAATACTAAATACATCAAAGTTAGTCTAATTTGCATAATTTACGTACGAGAAAAAAACCTGTATAAAATGTTATGTATCCCATGGTACTAAACATTCATACAAAAAATTATTCAAATTAGCGCTTTCATATGGAAGTTCTGTGCAAAAAACAGATTTCTGCATTGTCGGTACAAAATGGCGGCTGGCAGCCATCTTGAATTTTGCACCGGACTCATCCCACGGTCATAACAAAGGTACCCAAGAAGTTTCGTAAAGATCGGTTCATAAATACGGCCTCTAGCCCGAGCCGTATTGAATTGTTGAAGGACAGACAGACAACTGGCCATAGCATAAGCTCAAATTTGGCTTCGCCAAAGTTGAGCTAAAAATCATGCAGTCCAAAATTACAACCATTATCATGTGCAGAGCTCCATTCAACATACAGCCACCTTCTTAATTGTTGGCACAGGAGGCAGAACTGTAGGGTGGGGGTGCTCGTCCAAACATGACCTAAAGGCCTGTATTTTATTTTTTTGGTTTGGTAAAAAAATTATAATACGGTCTTTCAGACAATGTCTGGAGAGGGGATGCTAACCCAACAATCCTGGCCTTGTGGGCTAATCTTGCCACCTCCCAAGTTCTGGGCCCTGGGCTGTCTACCTGGGGCCCCACCCTCTTTTCGGCTTTGATTCAAGCCAATATTTCCAAAATCTCCAGGTTATTAGTTTACCTGACTGATAGTCAGGATGAGTCAGTGATCACTCACCGGCCATCATCTGTTAACATGGTGTTTGCAGTTTTTGCACCTGCCCCTCCTAAACCGCTGAACCAATTTTAGTTATATTTAAGGCGATTGCTTGTTCTGACATCGCATTTGGGTTTTTTCAAATCAACTTGCCCAGCCTCATAGGGCCCGTCTGCCCGTCCGTGAGTTCTGCCCGTCCACCCCATCAACTGTATATGTGGGTGGGGGATACCAGTATAGGAATGAGTTCTGCCCGTCCAACCCATCCCATATTTTGTCATCATATTTCAAAGGTAACCATTCACGATTTTGCTTCCAAATTTTAGATATCACTTTTTGGTGATGCTATCGTGAATGTGGTTGCAAACCAACTGTATCCAAATATATTATTCTTCTCTCTTAGTTGGAATTATACAACATTTCTACATGAACACGTTTAATCGGTTAACCACGGTTAATCCACGTGATTAATCGGTTAAACCTTTTGTTCTTTTTACATTTACCTTATATTGCTTTTATTCAGTCTGGCTCTTAATAATCCAAAAGAGGCATCAGCAGTGTCTCCCGATGTGCCTAGAGCTGAAATGGTTAAGGGGTTTTCTTGATAAATTAATCACATGGATTAACCTTGGTTAACCGATTAATCACTTGTCCAAATACATATCTGAATAACTGCCATACCGTTGATGATTTACAGTATGAACCCTTTACCTAACAAACAAAACTGAAAGGCCAACATGTATATACAAAAATCTCCCTTCAAATTTATTATGTTTTCGTTGAGCTCATTCCAATGAGGGGTCATAAGCTATGTTTTTGAGACAAAAACTGAATTTTTTTTTTAGTAATTTATGAATTTATTTCGCAAGTATCGTCTGCTACCCGCAATGAGTAAAAGGGTTGAGAATGAGCATTTCCAGCTACTTATACAGTATAATGATCATGCAAGTGAACAAGTATGCCAGCACGTTATTGACATGCTTTACTCTGTCTCATATAACTGATGCGAGTCAGTGTGATAATGTTTGCCTGTTTTGGAGTAAGTTTGTTCCGTTGTTATGCCATATAATACCGTAGTTCAAAAGTAACGGTTAACCGATCAATTACTTTTTTGATCGATCAAGACATTGATCATTGGTTAATCGTATCAGCTATAGATGTGCCAGTCCCAAATATGCACCAATAAATTATTTTTATTCAGTTTCAGAATCCAAGAAAGATCTACTAGGAAAATGTATGAAAGACAAAAATGCCAAGCACATCTAGTCGGTGGACTCCAAGCATCATCAGGTGAATTAATTATGAATACATTCATTTCATTAATACAAGAATAGGGCCAAATAGGCCCAATTATTTAAACTTCACACAAACATTACGCCTAAAAAAATTAAAAATCTGTTTCTCAGGCCCTCCTGCATGGTCCGTTTGGCTGCCGCAAACACACCCACATACCAAAAGAATATTCTATTTTATTCATAAACCTCATTCAAAAAGGATTCGAGAAATTGATAAACAAACACAAGCACATATACAATGCAAAGGGTCAACATCAACATGCATTTTTTTTTTTCTTATGGGTTTTTTTCCTAGGTTTTTTTTTCCAAGGGGGTTTATTCCTAGAGGTGTTTTTTCCTGGGGGGGGGGGGGGGTACACCCTCAAGACAGGTGGTCTCTCCATTATAGAGTAAAACCAATTGGTGCCTGGCAGATGTGATCTCTCAAGACAGGTTTTACTGTAATACGGTTTTGTGTAAGAATACAATACACTTGGCTGTATTAACCAGGAATATACTGAGCACACATACTTTGTGTCTTAACTGAATAATAACTTTTATGTCAATGTGTGTTGTGAAGTTGTATGACGCATGGTTTACACACGCGATGTACTCTGCAATCAACATTGGAGAGAAACATCAAGGGAGGTAACAATTAAAAAAAATGAACTTGACAAACTGAAAACGTGTTTGTGACAGATCATGCGACTTACATGTTGCATAACAATGATCTATCATTGGAAAAAAAGTGTTTCTCAGTTTTTTCTCTAATTTTAATTTCTTATTGTATTGTGATGCTTGCGTCAGGAAGAACAGCACCATGACTGAAGGCCAGTGACTTCAATCAACTGTGAAATAGTGGCTATCTCATACCGATTGCAGGGCTCGATTTAACTGGATTAGCATAGCACTTTGCTCTCCAATTTCTGAATTTTGCTATTCAAGATTTATTAGTTTCAAGTGCTTTTGGATCAACTGCTAATCAATTTTCCAGGGTGAATAGTAAATTGCTATTCAAAATTTTCAGATTAAATCAAGCCCTGGATTGCAGATGGTAAATTCTGTAATATATCTGCTCTGCAACTCCTACATATTCTGCTATGCACTAGACGTTTTTAATGGGAAAACTTTATTGAAATGGCCAGATATCAAAGAGATTTTTAATAATCAGTGACAAATACAGAATAACCGGGAACTGCCGGTTGTCACAATCAGTCTATACCCCATAACCAGCTGGTGCCGATTCTGATTATCGGTTCATCACTAGAATCGACTCATCATGTACTAAGGTATTGTAGGTATGACTGTAGTGTTGAAACGATTAGTGATTTTCTGGAATTGACTAGTCGCCAGCAGTAATCGATTACTAATCGACTAGTCGAAGCCCCCATGTTATTGTTATCTAACATGTGTACCGCCGTTCTTTCCTGGTTAAAACTAACAGTAATACTTGCAATGAAACAATGGCAAATGAAGCTTTCAAAGTCCCCAAAATCTCTTTCAGTTTCGAGAGAGAATTAATGTTGGTAGCTTCTGTTTAAAATCATTTTTTCTCAATATAGTCACTGATATTTTAATAAAAGAAATCATTATTCAGGTTTTTTTTATATTATTCGTTCCATCCCATTGAATGTTAACAAAAGGAAGTGCTCTTTACGCATGCGTGATGTACATCCCCTGTCGAAAATTAAGCACAGTTAACGCCCACAGCAGTCATCAGCCTGTCAACAATTGTACACCGAACACTCCCACACAACTTCTCGTATTATGACTTAACCTCTTATCTGTTCATAATTATGCATACATCAAAAACGCCTACTAATTTCCATGTTGTCTGCTTTGAAAATCATCACCTGACCTGATTGGGTTTCCTCTTAACTCAGTTGCAGTTCGAGGAAAAGCTAGTTTCACTTTCAATTTCCCGTAAACTCGCAGATTTCCAGGAATCTGTCCGCATGTATTTACAAAATGAAAATAAAAAGCACATGGATTTTGTAATTGGTTCTTTAGTGATAACAAATTGTTCCAAATACGAACTGGTATGTGTTCTTCCATAATTTCTCTTTGATATTTCTGTAAGACATTTCGAACTTACCAGTACCTGGTGAACAAATTGATGTCCGTAGGTGGCCTAATTTCATGTCAACTGTGGGTCCTAATTTTCCTGCAGGCTGCTCCCTCGAGAATAAGCTCACCCATATATTTTTCCCTGTTTACTTCACGCACCCCTGGTCTTATTCAATCTCTGGTCAGTTGGCCAACTGGGGTTGTTATTCATGCAGTCGGAAACATCAAACGCGTTATTTCCGTGGGTTGTTTTTTGATTTCGGGAGTTTACTTGTGATGTTCGCAACAATGTTGGATGAATTTAAGGGGATGGTGTATGGTTGGGGCAGATGTTCCGACTAATCGACTATCAGCTTTAGGGATCAACTAATTTAATAATCGCATCTAGGGCTGTCGCGACTATCATTTTTTGTAATCGACTAATCGTGACCAGTAATCGACGGTTAGTCGATTAATAGTCGCTTCCCATGATTTTTTAGCAAATCATTCTTCTGTTCGTAAAACTCTGAAAATGACAATGGCACCAGTGTGTTCAGACGAAGTGGGGTTGTGGGAACAACAAATCGGTCCCGACTGAAGCTACGTGTAGTCCAATCTTGGACCCACAGTCCGTAATATAATTTTTGGGGTTGGTACGTCCTGTAGGACGTACCAACCCCAAAAATAATATTACTGACTGCGGGTCCAAGTTTGAACTAGATTGAAGCCGATGAATTAAAATGAATTTACCAAAGAACGTTCCTGCATATGTTTCCTTTCTGCAATAAGTTTCTCGAAATTTTGAACATTGAGATCTATGCATTCCCTCGTCAGTTGTTAAAATTGGATCTTAGTCTGAAGTTCCGAACTTTGAGAAGTGATCTGACGTTCTGACTTTCGTCATAATTTTGTCACTTCCGGGCTTTGGGTTTTCCAATGGGTGCATTCGTGTGTACAAGACTGGAGAAATTCAGAAGAATCTATTCTTCTCGAGTAACTGTGAGTGTTCTTTCTTACACAGTCAGTGACAGTCGTACAGTCTTCCGGATATGAATGTTAACTATGGTTAGATATTTAAAGTTATTCACCTTCATTGATCATTCACCTCACAAAACAATGCAATTTAGCCCTGACGTGTAGTAGACGTGTACCACCTTGAAAATGAACGACGATCGACTAAAAATGAAAAACGTCGACTACTTCAATAGTCGACGGTTAGTCGACTAATCGAATAATCGCGACAGCCCTAATCGCATCGACATCGATTAGTCGGCTAATCGTTTCAACACTATATGACTACTAAATATTTTATTTAATCTAAGCAGCCTTTGAAAAAATATATTTGGTTGAAACATTCTATTGACATCTTGCATTATCGTTGAATATTCTAAATAAAGAAAAGAGGGTGATTTGATGACTTTTGGACCTACAAAAATACAATTGACTATTGGTGTGTTTCTGTTGGGTATTCCCTGAAAAATATGTGCATATTACTGGTACTTTCCTTCCTATCAGTTTTTCTCTCTTATTTGTTGTATGACCCCCTGTTTTCATGTCACAAAACGTTCTCTGAAGGGCTATACTTGACAAAGATAACTGAATGTCAAAATTAAAGTGATGCAATCATATTTTTTTGCTGGAACGTTATAATGGTCACCTATGTGAAAGTATTTAGTACTGTGATACCTGTAAAATCATGACTTGTGCACAGCAGCAGTGGTATCCCAGTAAAGAGGTGGCCCACTTCTTTGGGCAGCCATCCCTTTATTGGGAAGCGATTGTTGTTGTTCATTTTGCCTCCTTGAACTTGCCAAAATCTAAGCATGCATTAGGCTGGCTGAGTCTGGCTCCCAATAGACCTGAAACGGTTAACCAATTAATCAGTTTAATAATCGACATCTTGATCAATCAAAAAAGTAATTAATCGATTAACCTTTACTTTTGAACTACTGTATTAGATAGGTTAGTTAACAAAGGAACAAACTTGCTCCAAAACTGGCCCATGGTGTCACACTGACTCACATCAGTTATATGAGACAGAGTAAAGCATGCAAGTTACGTGCTGACATACTTGTTCAGGTGCATGTAACGGTAGCTGGAAATGGTCATTCTTAGGGCTGTCACGATTAATCGACTGTTGATCGGTCACGGCGAAATCGATTAGTATTTTTCGTTGTCGAATAATCAGTAAATTGTATCCCGTTTTAGACGTTTAATAATTAAAAGAAAATTTGATGAAAAAACTATTGTTTCTAAAGGTAAAGAGTTAAGAACATCGATGTTAAACCCCAAGACGCAGTTGGAAGCAATAGTCTTCCAGGTACATTCATCAAATCTTTGATGTTCTGAACTTTTGAACTGTCAGTGTAATAATCAAGACCGGTCAGCAGTTGCGAACTTCGCAACTGCCGACCGGTCTTGATTATTACACTGACAGTTCAAAAGTTCAGAACATCAAAGCTTTGAATGCACCTAAAAAGGATCGTCTTCGTTGTTTCCTTGAGGTAGGTCAACTGACTTGAACTTCATTTTTATCGACTTCAAAGAGAGGGAGAGGAGGGGGGGGGGGGGCATTTAGGTACGATTAATCGTTGATTATTTGCGACGATTAATCGATTCCTAAATTAAAAAATCGTGACAGCCCTAGTCATTCTTAATCCTTTACCCAACGCAGTTGATAGACGATACTTGCAAAGTAAATTCTTAAATTACTAAAAATTTTCAATTCTTATCTCAAAAACATAGCTGGTGACCCCTCATTAGGACGAGCTCAACAAGCTTGTACCAATGAGAGGTCATAAGCCATGTTTTTGAGAGAAAAATTGAAAACATAATAAATGTTGAATGCAGACTTTTGTATATAGCCCTGGCTGGTTTTTCCGTTATGTTGGGTAAAGAGTTAATATGGTGTAAATCATCAGCAGTACGGCAATTATTCAGCTACCTATTAGGGTAAATGATTAATCGGTTAACCAAGATTAATCGATGTGATTAATCGATAAAAAAAAACCTTTAACTGTTTCAGCTCTAGCTCTCAAGCTGAAAAATCTGTAACATGATCCATGTGTATGTGAAAATATTTTAGTAATGCATGCTGTATACTTTCAGATGTTGAAGACATGAGAGATGTGTGCGATTTGGATGGCACATCAGGTGACACTGAATGAAAGTGTCAATGGCACTGTAGCTTAACTTGGGTGTTGTGTTTGATGAAAAGGATAGTGTTCAATGTTTATGAAAGGATTATGAAATAAGACAAGAATTGTGATAATTGGGAATATGTTCATTTCTGTTCCCTGTATGCTATGTTTTTGATAAAAATAATATGAGGTGTACACTGTACTAAAGAGCTGAGGGGTGGGTTAATATGACCTCACAGTTAATGTATGTGGCCCTCACAGTTAACGTATATGAACTAAAGTTACCAAGTTACAGTGAAATTATTCCAAAACGAGTCATACTATCAAGTTACATTGAAATCCCTTCATAAATATGGCCTGTAGACTGTGCTAAAGGTTTTCGGGCTTCGGGACACTGTTGCCAATTGCGTCCAAAGGGGACGTTCTCATCTAGACATTATATGAAGTCAACCTACCAAGTTACAATGAAATCCCTTCATAAATATGACCTGTAGACTGTGCTAAAGGTTTTTGGGCTTTTGGCTCGGGCAGCCATCATGGTTGAATGATCACAACCAAAAAGGGACATTCTCATCTGGGCATCATCTGGAGTGAGCCTACGAAGTTACAATGAAATCCCTTCATAAATATGACCTGTAGACTGTGCTCAAGGTTTTCAGGCTTTCGGGCCCCTGAAGCCGTCGCAGTTGACCAATAATGACAAAAAGGGGATATCATCATCTAGGCATTATATGGAGTCAAACTAACAGGTTACAATGAAATCCTTCCATAAATCTGACCTATAGACTATGCTAAAGGTTTTGGGGTTTTGGGCTCAGGCAGCCTTCAAGGCTGAATGATCGCGACCAAAAGGGTATGTTCTCATCTAGACATTATTTGGAGTCATCCTACCAAGCTACAATGAAATATCCCTTCATAATTATGACCTGTAGACTGTTCTAAAGGTTTTCAGGCTTTGGGCCCCTGTAGCCATCACAGTTGCACAACCGTGTCCAAAATGGGACATTCTCATCTAGACATTATATGAAGTCAACCTACCAAGTTACAATGAAATCCCTTCATAAATATGACCTGTAGACTGTGCTAAAGGTTTTCGGGCTCGGGCAGCCATCATGGTTGAATGATTGCAACCAAAGGGGACAATCTCATCTGGGCATCATCTGGAGGGATCCTACGTAGTTACAATGAAATCCCTTAACTGGTAAAGTGCTGAGTTTTTTCTGACAACAAATCAAAGCTCATCATATACTGCTCTATTACATTTAATTGGATAGGCCTTGTAGGCACTATCCAATTAAATGTCAGAGGCAAGGTATTGTATAAAAAATCTGATTCATATCAGGGACAATAAAGGCTTCCTCAGTTATTGCCTGTCACATTTAGTAAAGCCCAAAATAGGGCTTCCAGCACTCTACCAGTTCATAAATATGACCTGTAGAGTGTGCTCAAGGTTTTCGGGCTTCGGGCACCTGTAGCGATCACAGTTGACCAATCACAACCAAAAGGGGATGTCATCATCTAGGCATTATATGGAGTCCACCTAACAGGTTACAATGAAATCCTTCCATATACCTTTTGCCTATGCTAAAGGTTTTTGGGCTTGGGCACCCATCAAGGATGAATGATCGCGATCAAAATGAGACGTTCTCATCTAGACATTATTTGGAGTCATCCTACCAAGTTACAATGAAATCCCTTCATAAATATGACCTGTAGACTGTGCTAAAGGTTTTTGGGCTTTGGGCCCCTGTAGCCGTCACAGTTGCCCAATCACGTCCAAAAGGGGACTTTCTCATCTAGACATTATATGAAGTCAACCCACCAAGTTACAATGAAATTCCTCAATAAATATGACCTGTAGACTGTGCTAAAGGTTTTCGGGTTTTGGGCTCGGGCAGTCGTCACGGTCGGCAGATCATGCCCAAATGGGGAAATTCTCATCTAGACATCATAAGGAGTCATCCTACCAAGTTACAATGAAATCTCTCCATATAAAACATGACCTGCAGACTGTGCTAAAAGTTTTTGGGTTTCGGGCTTGGGCAGCCATCACGGGTGACAGATCATGCCCAAAAGAGGACGTTCTCATCTCGGCATTATACAGAGGCATCCTACAATGAAATCCCTTCATAAATACGACCTGTGCTAATGGTTTTCAGGTTTTGGTCTCGGGCAGCCATACCGGTTGACCGATCATGACCAAAAGGGGACGTTCTCATCTAGACATGACCCCAAACCTGCATATGAAATTTTGTGACAATCAGACAAGAACTGCGGGGTGTAGCCCATGCTAAAGGAAAATGTGAACAGACTCGCAGACTTACAGACTTCCGCAAGCGTGATGGCAATAGCTTATCTTGACTTTGTCAAGTTAAGCTAAAAATGACTCCACATATATTTTTCTGTGAGCCAATTATGAAGCCCACAACACTTTCACTGCCACGCCACTTAAGCCATGTATGGAGGCCCTATATGTACAATTAATCGATTATAATCGATTATTTGCAACGATTAATCGATTCCTAAATTCAAAACAGCCCTACTTTCGTGCACATGAAAATAATTTTTACCAGAAAAAAATGTTGGCATCTCTCGCCTCCCTCCCAACCCTTTTAATCGATGTTATTTCACTTGTGCCATGATGAACCCTTTCAGTACCCCAAAAATTCTTCAAACCATTATGCCGTGAAAAAATTATAAACTCCCATACAGAAACATATGTGAATACATTTCAGAATATATAATAAGATGCCATCGGAAAGTGGCAATGTTCATTTTACTACAAATCTTTTAACCATCCCACCCCCACCCCCCGTCCTGTTGGCTTTGCTATTCAATTTTGTAGTATATACTTGTAGTATGTACAAAACTCTTGTGTGGTCTTTGTTCAACATAGCTGCACACACCCCTGAATTACTTTTGATTATGAAGCCAGGGTGTTTTGGGAGGGGGAGAAAAATTATCCCTTATGGGGTGGGTGTGAGATGGGGAGATCTCACCCTTGGGACAAGATATTTGGACTAGACACCCGGCAAGCCTAATGTCTGGCCCAAATATCCTGCCTTGGGTGAGATTCCACCCACCTCACATAAACTCCCATAAGGGATAATAATGATCTCTCATTGAGTCACCAGAATTAGACAATTTATCACCTCTCAAAAAGGGAAGTCAGATTCATATTTGGAACCTCAAAACAAATTTGAGAAAAGTTAGTCTAGGAGTTTGCAGCAATATTTATGACATGCAGTATGTGTAGAGTGTATTATCACCCACAGAGTGGAGATTCCACACAAGCAATAATTGCAAATTTGCTTTTTGCAATTAAAAGCAATAATTGCAAATTTGTTGCAAAGCGTAACAGGCACAAGCAAAGTTCCAGCCAATGAACCTCTGGGTTAAAACCCGGAGGTCCATAGGCTGAAACATTGCTTGCATTTTTTTGTCCATATGTACAGAATTTGAAAGTATTACTTTGAGTGATAACTCAACTCCATGGGTGATTTTTGTTACAATCCATTCTTTACGTACTGCAGCACACTGACACATTTAACCAATAAAATTGAACAATCCTGACCTATTTCTACAAAAATTTTGCTTTTATGACTAGTGACTTGTTTGAATAGTTTTTACCTTTTTGGGCTGCCAAATCAACAAAAGAATTGAACCCGCAGACCACAAATCAAAATCTGCAAATATCTACCAAGGACTTCAGGATATATACATTTATAATAATAATATACATAAATATTTTGATTTGTTTCGTAACTGTAATTGACACATGATAAACTGCACCTCACTTGTACAGAGTAAGGTCACTGTAAGTTTGCAAAACTATTTTGCTATAATGCCTATGATGATAAATTCCTGCTTTCTGATGTAATTCAACCATGATACAACCAGACCCATAACAAATTAGGGATGTATATGGTGGGTCAGTCTAAACAATATTTTTATTTGAAACAAATATGTTACATGGTTACATAATATGGAACCAACCCTTGAAAAAATAAAAATATTTAAATTAAATGCATAAAATGTAACAAGTACAACAGACACACACAGATGCTAGGGTGGGATTCGACAGTGAGCTAGGACCTTTTGATTGTCATTTCTCTGAAGAATATGGATTGTATTTATAGAAATTTCCAAGAAAGCTACCTAAACGTGGACCTTTACCACAATAAATGTGTATATAAGTGCTTTTCGGTAGCCAAGTGTCAATATAATTGTCTTTGTGAACGCAATGTTTTCAAAATTACTATATCTTCTCTGTTCAAAATGGTATTAAAGTAATTTTACTCAGTTTTAATAATAAATATCTTACAGGTACACAAGACTGTCGAGGGAGAAAGTTGGCGCCGACTGGATGCCGTAGTGAAAGGCATGTATAATGATGCAGAGGTCAAGATCAAGCTGTGAGGCAGTTTAATTTCAGCTTTAAACAAGAGTGATGAGGGCAAGGTAATAGATTTCACTACAGCGGCAGTGAATGTCTACAATGGAACAAGAAGCCTATCTTCTGTTCGGGAGACCAAGGTCATTGTAAGTGTAATTTTTCCCTTATCTAAATTCGGTGATTCCAATCGAACCTGTAATACCACATCCATATATACATGTTCTTATCCCCCCTCCCCCTCCCCCCCCCCCCCCTCCCCGACTTAAGTCGGGTGGCATATAGTGATTGAAGTGTGCATGTGTCCGTCCGTGTGTGTGTGTGTCCAAACCAATAACTCGAAAACGGTTAGGGCCACAGTCATCAAACTTCACACAATTATAAAGGGCCATGGGAGGATGTGTCACACACCACAGCTGGGTTCGTACCTTCAAGGTCAAGGTCACATTTCAAGGTCACACTAAAAATTGGTCAATATTCGTGTCTCAGCCATAACTCAGAAATGAATCATAAAACAATTGTTAAAATGTTAAGGACAGTCAGAAGGTGTGTCACGTATAAGTTTCCACCGCATCTGCAAGGTGGTCACAATTGACCTTCATATGTTCAGAGTCACAAATCGTGTCTCAAGCATAACTTCAAAACTATTAGGGCTACAATCATCTAACATCGCTCAATTATAAAGGACAATGAGTGGATGTGTCGCACACCACAGCCAGGTCCCTGAGGTCAAGGTCACACTGAACACGGTTAGGGCCACAGTCATCAAACTTCACACAATTATAAAGGACCATGGGAGGATGTGCCACACACCATATTTCGTACCTTCAAGGTCAAGGTCACATTTCAAGGTCACACTAAAAATTGGTCAATATTCGTGTCCCAGCCATAACTCAGAAACGAATCATAGTACAATTGTTAAACTTTTTACAAATGTTAAGGACATTCAGAAGGTGTGTCGCATATAATAGTTTCCACCGCATCTGCAAGGTGAAGGTCACAGGGGGGGGGGCATGGGTTACCTTAGTAACACTTTTCTTGTTTGACATTAAGTTCTATCTGAACTAACAGCTTATAGGCATTTTGAAAGAAATGAAAGTGTCAATGACACTGTAGCTCAACTTGTCAAGACATGTACATGTATAGTATGTGACACAGCAATGACAAACATCTAAGTAATGACCTGATAACAAAGGTACATATAAAGTATTGTAACAGTCTGCACATAAATACTGACCGTAGCCTGTAACAAATGTATAGGTAAAGTATTGTAAAGGTGGGTGACAGTCAGATGCTAAACTAGAAAAGAAATCTTTTGAGTCCCAGAGTGGGTCTGACTGAACCCAAAATATTTGTTCTCATAACACAGTGATAACAAAGGCACCCCAAAACACACTCATTCCTGTCCCAAGGTGAAAACAAAGGTACCCAAGAAGTTTTGTGAAGATCAGTTCATAAATAGGAGCCGTATAGAAGTTGTGACAAAAAACTGATTGGACCTAATTTCGGTACAAAATGGCCACTGGCAGCCATCTAGAATTTTGGAGACTCGTTCTCGTCCCAAGGTGATAACAAAGGTACCCAAGAAGTTTTGTGAAGATCGGTTGATAAATACAGCCTCCAGCCAGAGCCGTATTGACATGTGCACTTACAGTGTATAAGTAGTACTAAATAAATCAAAATTCATCTAATTTGCATAATTTCTGCACGAGAAAAAAACCTGAACTGTATTATCCTATGGTACTAAACATTCACACACAAAAATTTTCAAATCAGCGCTTTCATATGGAAGTTCTGTGAAAAAATCTGATTGCACCTAATTCTGTACAAAATGGCTGCCATTGGCCATCTTGAATTTCGGAGCGCACCCAAAAACACTCATTCTCGTCCCACGGTGATACCAAAGGTACCCAAGAAGTTTCGTAAAGATTGGTTTATAAATACGGCCTCTAGTCCGAGCCGTATTGGCATTTGCACTTACAGTGCTGAAAGTAACACTAAATACATCAAAGTTAGTCTAATTTGCATAATTTACGTACGAGAAAAAAACCCTTATTATATGTGATGTATCCCATGGTACTAAACATTTATACAAAAAATTATTCAAATCAGCGCTTTCATATGGAAGTTCTGCGCAAAAATCTGATTGCTCCTAAGTCTTTACAAAATGGCCGTCAGCGGCCAACTTGAATTTCGGATCGGATCCAAAAACACTTGTTCTCATCCCACGGTAATAACAAAGGTACCCAAGAAGTTTCGTAAAGATCGGCTCATAAATACGGCCTCTAGCCCAAGCCGTATTGAATTGTTGACGGACAGACGGACGACTGGCCATGGCATAAGCTCAAATTCGGCTTCGCCAAAGTTGAGCTAAAAAAGGAAACAAATTCTAGTGCCATTTCCAGAAGCATTCCTAGAGTATTGATAATTCTAATCAATACTGCCATTTGTAGTTGATCTGCCCTTAACTTGCAATATATTCACTCAATTCAAAATCAGCCACTCCTTCTTTGCCTGTCCTTAATTAACAGCTATGACCGAGTCTGCCAATCAGTGCTCAAAATAACTTTTTTTTCTTTGCGTTGCAAAATGCTACGCATTTCCAAAAAATGAATAGCATTTTGTAAAAATTCCATAGCTATTTTTGTATACCAGAGTTATGTTATGCTGTTTTATATTGAATTCTTCTAAGTAGATAGAATAGTTTCCATCCATTTCTGGTCATTTCCAAATGATCTGCAACACATGAAACATTTACTATGTTTTTTTTAACTGAACTGCCTTTAAGGGTTGCATGGACTTGTATACTGTTATAAATTGCATCTTGGTTGTTTAATAGAGTTCTCAAAATGGAAGTTGGGATTTTTAATTTGATGGGCTTGTAGTTATTTTTAATGGACATTTTATGCAAAATGTTGTAAAAACAGGAAGTATTTAAACCAACAGAACTCATCTTACATATGAAGTTGCTAATGATGCTTGATGAAGAGTTACTCGGAGTTATGCCTGGAATGTTCCACAAGCAGAAGTAAAGCGTCAGTGAACTAGTTTTCAAATTTGTTTGCAAATGCTATACATAATTTAACACTGTGTAGCTTTTTGCAAGTTTTGCATGGCAAAAAGCGACGCGAAACCGCTTATTTTGAGCCCTGCTGCCAATTACAATTTTTGACCCATCAGCACCAAATTCCATAGTCTCATGGACTTATTATGTAGTTAACAATGCATGTTGAAAAAGATGTTCAAATATTTAGTTTTTAATGCCCGCAAGCTTCAAATACTATAAAAAATACAAATAGGTAGTCCTTTTAAAATTGTTAATACATGTACAAGAAAAGTGTATTACATTATTTGAAGGAATGTCTTATTTTGACTTTGGAAAAAATTTGCAAATGCAATAAATAACAAAGTTTAAGAGCAGCTTGTTTTAAATCAAGTTTTTCCACTAAGTCCAAACTGCACCGAAAATGCAACTTTATTTTGAAATAAGGCCCATTTATTATAACAAAAATAACTAACACTGACTTTTTTCAATTTAACAGCTTCAAAGTACAGACAATTTACCAAGTAAAGAAGAGCAGTTGATTGTGATTGGCACAGGCATGAAAAGGTAATACCGATTTCTTTTCAACCTACTCGCAATTGTTTACAATTGGCTGTAACGTAAGTGCAAGCCCTACTTTGGAACTAACTCAAGCTTTGAAAAACTTTTCCAAACAAGTTGGAAAAGTAATCGAGTGCAAAAGCATGAAAAAGATCGAAAAAGGGTCGAGCGAGACAGACAAATTACAGGTACTCTCTCTGCACACCTCTTGCGTTGACCGAGCGCATGCGCAACAACCGAGACGTCAATTCCTTTTATTTCCGCCATTGTACTGGTCGGAAATTTTGTGACTCGTGCTATTATTTAGCTGTTATCTTCGTGAACAACTTATTTGTATGGTGCTATCTTATCTGATTATGTGCAAGTGGATTGTATCCTTTTCAGGCTTCTAAATTATTCACTATTTGATGATATTTTTGATAATTTTTGCTTGCTTTTTCACACATAGTCTTGTTTTTCCCCCACGTGTGAACACAACCATTGTTCTGTTTTCCGTCGGCAGGAAGCTTGATTTCATTTATCATATTATGCCTAAGACTATTCCTTGTTCCTCTTGCTTGTAGGTGAAACATGTGGACAACTCTCATTCCACATGTGTCACTTGCAACAATTGTACACAGGCCCAATCATGTGGTATTTGGTCCTCAAAATTCTGGGCTTCTGTAAACAAGGTGGTTCTGTCTAGAGCTAGAACCTCTCGTTCTCAGGGTAAGGGTAGCCATGCCTTATCAGACATTTCTGTGAGTGCACGTGGTGACTCTGTCACACAGGATGCCGATCTGTCTTTTTCTGTGGCGAGTTCCTCTGCAACTGTTGACGGTGCTAGTGTAGTGATACCTGAAGTGGAGACCGTGGTCTCTTTATCTTCTGATGTCACTCTTGAGGCGTCTGTTTTCGTCGAGAGTTTCTCCGAGGTCAGCTCAGTGACACTCTCCGATTTGCCTCCTACGCCGTCGACAGTTGCTGAGGAAGTTGTTACTACAGATCCTATTCTGTATGATGGTGTCTTTTCCATCTCTTCTGGGGATGGTATACAGTCTCCGGGGGTCCGAGACTGTATCTGCTGGTGTGTCTATGAGCTCCGAGCTTCCTCTGGCTTCGCGGCGAAGCTGTGCGGGTTTGCTGTCTGCTCCGTCTCATCTGGCTAGGTTTGCTCCTAGCTGGTTGAGCCATTCAGTTGCTTCGGCAGTGATTCCACCCCCCTCGAGCGAATTGTTTATTGTTCCTCCTTTCCATGCTAGTGTGCCGACTAGCACGATGGGGCTGGGACATTGGCATCCAGGGCCTGCTGTTCGGCAGAGGTCAGTGACAGCTCCGTTTAGCTGTCACTCTTGGAACCTTCCTCCAGTGATTCCTCACTGTGTTCCGTGTCTGCCTGTAGATCGATGCTTGCAGTCTGTCTCAGAGGATAGGCCTTCTGCCACGCAGAGGCCAATGGCAGGTTCCTGTCATTCTTGGGACAATCCTCCGGTGTCTTCTCATCGTGTGCCAGGTCCAGCTACCGATCGACGTACGCCATCGGTCTCTTTAGAGGATTTGCAAGCAGGGCCTTCTGATCTGCAGGGGTCAGTGATTGCCCCTGGGCGATGGGCCCTCCTCAGCAGTCTTGGGGCAGGCTTTGGATTTTGTCTTTGGCTTATTGCTGGACATTCAACCTTCAGACCAGCCATCTGCGATCGTCCGGACGCGGTCCTCTGTGGAGCGCCGTAACCCTGTTGAGCCTTCTAGCTCTGGGGCTTTGTGTCCTCTGCAATCAGCTCAGGTTGTTGAGTCCTTCCAGGGCTTGGACGCCAAAATGCGTTCTAAAGCCCTCAAGGGTTCTTTCTTTTCTAGAGCTGATGGCTTTCTGCCCCCATCGCGGTTTCGTGTTTACGATTCCGCCTGTCCACCAGTCTTCCAAGGGATGACTACTGTGGATGAGGATTCTTCTTCCCTCGGGTTGACTAAGCCTAAGTCGGGAGTTCTCCCGATGTCAGGAACCTGATTGGGAGCACGAGAAGGCATTGTCAAGCTGTAATTAACAGTAATGGGTCTCATACTAGATACTGAACCCATACCAGTTCGCTCCGTCATCTTTTTTGCAATTTGAAAAATTTCCTCTTTTACCAATAATATCCATTTTCCATGGTTATCGTATTCAAAAGCCAAAAAAAACTAGAGGTACTGTGAGCAAGCTCACAAAGTGATAGCCTTTTTGGAACATTAAAATGTATAAGTTAGATTATCTCCCCTTGGAAATGTCAGAACGGAATTATATTGCTTCATGTTCATCTTCATATGGAGTTCTTCCATTGTGTAAAGTTTCATGAAAATTCTTCAAAAGGTTTAGGAGGAGTTGCACTTATAAGGATGGACAGATGGACGGGAGGGCGTTTCCTATATACCCCCCCCCCCCCCCCCCCCAAAACTTTGTTTGTGGGGGTATAATAATGTCAAACACAAATAAAATCTTAATTTCTGTACTTAAATCATTAAAGATATAATTAAATAAAAAATATATACACTTTTCATTACAATATTTCAACTAAAACGTAAAGCAGGTAGTTGGATACACTTGGTGCTTAGCCAACTTTGAGTAGTATATCTATTAAATTGAATAGGGCCCCATTTCATAAAACTGGGGAGATTTTACCTAATATTTCCGGTTCTGCATTGGGAAATCGAACACATCCTCTCAGCCCCTACATAAGGACTGGTGAACCAGATGACCTTGCCAGAAAAGAAGATTACCTGTTGACAAAAGACTGAGAAAATAATCAAGTTCAAGCATATTCAGCTGAGCAGCTGAGTTTATCGTCAACATTTAACAGGTACTTATTACTGTTGTGGGAAATATACAACAATATAAACATTTTATGTGTAGTGATGGGCCTTTTGGAAAAGCATCCTGGAAATTAAGAATAGTTTGAGAAACAGAAAAGTGCTTCATTCAATGTGACTCATAATCAAGGTTTTTCAAGGTTTTGTTAAAGCTGAAAAGGCACCAAGAAAGTTACCTCCCCCTCCCCTCCCCCCACCTCAAATAGTCTCATGCTCCAGAAAACAAAGCATGCCATGCGACCATTGCCACACACCAAACTCCACCATTGCCACACACCAAACTCCACCACTGCCTTCAGTGATGCAAATCTGATCATTTCACATCCCGATGTTATGGATTGTACTTATGTTCTTTGGGATTGGTTGGTAGGCATTTGTCATTGTGGTTTATAATCCATGTTATATCAACTTATAATTTTCTCTCCGTTCCTGCATAATTTTTATATTCCTTAACAGCTGAAGCTCCAGAGAATGAAAATACAGTCATCCATGCAGTGATGTTACCAGCCACAGAAGACACACACCATCAGCGAAAGCAACAGAATCATTTTCACCACAGCCACTTCCATTATATCCGACATTCAAGTCACCACCACCACCACCACCATCCTCTCAATTTCCTGTAACCAGTGCTTCACACACATTTTCAACAGCTACATATCGCCCACAAGAATCATCTTCCATGCCACCACTTCCATCAAATCAAGTATTAATGTCACCACCACCATCCTCATCTTTCATGCCACCACTTCCATCATATCAACTATTAATGTCGCCACCACCATCCTCATCTGGATCACAGGTTCTGTTCCCACTTTCATCTCAGGCTCAGCCGACTCCAATACGAGAGTGCCCAACAGGAGGTCTTTTGAACCTCCTTGAAATGGATAAAGAAGACGAATTGGATACTTTCTCTTCTACTTATGCCAGATTGAGAACTACAACCAATGAACACATCAGTCAAGAAACTGAACGTCAATGTAGTTGGATGTAGACAGGCCCGATGCAGTGGAGATTGTGACAACATCAAGTGCATGGATGTGATGCAAAAGTATAAGGAAGGTGAGCTGTAAACCTTTTTATTACATGCCTGTTCCATGAAATCTCCATCTTCAGCAACACTAAACCGTGCGGAAGATAAAAATCTGTACCGCACATATGTGCGGAATGGAAATCGTTGACAGACTATTTTTAAATAGAAACGAAATTTCACTAGAATTTTCTACAAATCGTGCAACACAATTTCAATTTGAATCGCTAGCGACAGCTGAAAATCGGCTCTCAGTTCCAATGTGTTCTATGTGCCAGTAGGCATATAGAACACATTGGAACTCAGGGGACGGAATAGTATTACGGGTTCCCCTTGCAAATTTGGTTGGCAATAAAATGTGTTGTCTGTGTTAAGAGTTGTCAAATAAATTGCCGAGTGTCCCCTTCTAATAATTGTTTTACAGACGTGAAGGTGTGTAATAAACACCGAATGACACACACGTGTAAATGGGTTAATAGATATGGCACTTGTGCCATCGCGGATGGATAAAACTCAAGACCTGCAGCCTCTCGTTCTATCCTTCCGCACTGGCACTAGGGCCATATCGATTAACCAATTCACAAGCTTTGAGTCGTTTTTGTGTACATCCCTTTGTACAATAAAAATTTCATCCAAAAAATTCATAAATGGGATTTATCCTCAGAACATATGGAGTTGTTATAGAGGGGGGAACTGTGATATGAACATTTCTCCACCCAAACAATGAATGAACAACTCAGCAAGATTGCCAATACACCCTGAGATGTGATTTTTAAGTTAAAAAAAAATAGATTTAAGTTTTCTAATTTTCTTAAAAATTTCTTTCAATTCATTTCCATGAAAATGATCAGAAAAAACATTTTCTTTACAAATGTATGGAAACAAATTAGACTGTAGACTTAAATACTGAGGGATATATGATGTTTCCACTTGATTTTAATCATCTTTATCCTTCAATATTTTGAGGAGAAAGATGATTAAAATTGAAGGATTACATCCAGTACTTTGTCCATCATCTCTAAATTTCATGTGCAGGTTCAAGGCCATTTATAGATGAGAACGTCCCATATTGGGTGTGATTGGTTGACCGTGACAGTCGCTGGGGGAATGTGACCTAGATTTGCTTAGCACAGTCTACAGTTTATGTTTATGAAGTGATTTCATTGTAATTGGATGACTAGGTATGAAACATAGATGAGAATGTCCCATTTTGGTGATGATCAGGCACCTGTTGCCGCCGCTTAGGCATGTGACCTAGATTCCTTTAGCACTGTCTACAGGTCATATTTATGAAAGGATTTCATTGTAACTTGGTAGGATGACTAGGTATAATGTACAGTTGAGCCTGTCATATTTTGTTCATGCCTGGTCTACTGCTGGACAGGCCCATGACCTAGATCCCTTTAGCAAAGTGTCCGGGTCATATTTATGAAGGAATTTCCTTGTAAAATGGAAGAATGACTCGAAGAACGAACCCAGAGAAACCGATGGAAAGTGGTTAAATAGTTATTTCACTACTATTTCTGTGATATTTTGTTTCTTATTTTGTAAGGTTAAAACTTTCAGGTAGGTCAGGGTAGGTAGGTAGAAAACTCTTTTCTCCACTTTTATCGTGGAAAACTCCAGAAATACTTGTGCTCAAAAGCAAAATCAGAAAATTTGAGAGATGACTTAATACAATAAGAGGCCCCAAGGGACCTTAAATCGCTCTCCTGACAAAGTAGCATTTTAGGTCACATTCAGCTAGTCATGGCTTATCAACACTATAGAGAAATAAAGTCATGAAATTTTTCATAGGTCCTGCTGACTGGGTCCACTTCCACCTGCTGTAGCCAAGCACTGTCATAATCCAAGGGTTGTTATGTCACTGCAGTTTGAAAGTTATAATTCTTGGAAAAATACTAAGGAATGGATTTTAAAACTAGATGAAGTGATTGTGCCCACACAATACACAGGATTTTTCTTCTATTTTCAGTTCCTGCACTTTTACGTCCCAAAATTGAGATAAACGCATAAAAAACAGATTTTTTTTTTTTATTTTTGTTCGGCAATTTTCCACGTCCCAAACAGAATATTTTCAGACTAAAATTTTTTTTTTCTTCTTAAAATTGACCAAAATGCATAAACAACTAAACAAGAGGCCCCCGGGGGCCTGAGGGTGCTCACCTGACTTGGTTGCCTAAATATCAACCCAGAGAATTGATTTGAACAAGTTGCATCTGCTACTCCTTAGAAAAGCTTATACCAAATATCCAAAGATTCTGACCAGTGGATCTAAAAAAAAAAGATTTTTAAAGAATATTGCTCATATTGAACTAAGTTATAATTCGGGCTCTCACAAGGAGCCCATATATAAATCCAGGGACTTGGCTTTAACAAACTTTTATCTCACCCCCTAAGGATGCTGCACACCAAATATCATAACATCCCGACTGCTGGATCTGAAGAAGATTTTTAAAGAAAATTTCTCATTTTGAACTAAGTTACAATTTGAGCTCCCACAGTGAGCCCAAATATGGACCTAGGGACATGGCTTGAACAAACTTGAATCTTACCTCCCTAAGGATGCTGCATAAAAAATATCAAAAGCATTCATCTGCTGGATCTGAAGATTTTTAAAGAAAATTCCTCATTTTGTGTTGTCATTTGGGCTCCCATATATGTGAGCCCAAATATGAACCAAGGGACTTGGCTTGAACAAACTTGAATCTCCCCCCCCCCCCCCCCCACCCCCAAGGATGCTGCATGCCAAATATCAAAACATTCCAACTGCTGAATCTGAAGAAGATTTTTAAAGAAAAATTCCTCATATTGACTAAGTTATAATTCAGGCTCCCACAGGGAGCCCAAATATGGACCCAGGGACTTGGCTTTACACTAAGGATGCTACACACCACATCAAAACATTCCGACTGCTGGATCTGAAGATTTTTTTAAGAAAATTCCTCATTTCGAACTAAGTTACAATTCAAGCTCCCACAGTGAGCCCAAATATGGACCTAGGGACATGGCTTGAACAAACTTGAATCTCCAGGGGGCCGATTTGAACAAACTTGAATCCACCCCACAATGTTGCATACCAAATATTGAAAGATTCTGCCTGCTGGATCTGGAGAAGCAGATTTTTTAATCTTTTTCCCATTGCCTACAGTGTTAAAAAGTGCTGACTAAGCACTTATTCAAAGTCCTGAAAAAAGTACCTTGTGATCAAACCGATAGGGATTTTTTTAAACCATTCTATTCTACTGGATAAAAGTAAGCTTTATACAAAATAAGAATTCTCTGTGCCGCGTAGTTTTGGAGATATGGCAGTTTTAAGGTTTTTCCTATTTTTAGCTCCCTAGGTTCCCACAGGGCAATGAGAAAATTTTTTTTTTTGCATCAATCAACTACTTATGACCCATTTTCATCTCATTTCAAATTTGGTTCAAATCGACCTCACAGTTCAGAAAATAGAAATTTTAGGCGTGGCCAACATTTTTGCCCCTCCCATAACGAAGGCAAATAATGCCCGACAAACTTCTCTTGAACAAACTTGATTCTACATCTCAAAAGGAAGTTGCATACCAAATATCAAGTCTCTGCTACTGCTGGTTCATGAGAAGATTTTCAAAGATTTTGGTGTCCCTTGGGGGCGTGGCCCCACCCAGGAGGAAGGGCAACTTCATTTGAACAAATCTGAATTGACATCTGGTAATAAACATTTACGTGGTTTCTTCGGAGAAGTTGGTTTTGTAAAGTTTACGCCAGACGACGACGGATGGACGACGGACGGAAAGCGATTAGTAAAACTCACCTTGAGCTTCGCTCAGGTAAGCTAAAAATCTTCTCATAAACCAGCAGTAGCAAAGACTTGATATTTGGTAAATTCTATGCAGCTTCCTGTTGAGGTGTAGACAAAAGTTTGTTCAAGAGAAGTTTGAGGGGCAATATTTGCCGTCATTATGGGAGGGGCAAGAGTTTTTACCCATTGTCACAGTATTGGGGGGGGGGGGGGGTTAAAATGATATTGAAGAGGAGGGAGATCTATATTTATGCTGGTGGCGCACTCGATAACCAGTGACTGTCATCTGAACCCTTGTTAGAATGTAAATCTTGCCACCTATTAAATCCTTGTCCGTGGGATTCCTGAAGGTGCATGTGGCTTAAAATATTTAAATGTCATCAATAATACACTGATTAACTTCCTCCATGACAAGAACTTAAAGAAAGGCACTTAATTAGGGTGTTTTGTGTATATTTTGATGCACATGTGACAGAGCAATACAAATGGAAGATATGTTGTGAAGAAAAAAAAACATGGTGTTCAACATTGGGAAATTGCTCTACACTTTTCTGTCTTTCATAGAGTGTTAGGTATTGGTGTATGAACCAAACTTCCTTAAATAATTCCACATGTTAATTTGCATAAATAAAAACATATTAGTTAATAATTAATGTTTAGTTCTGTTTGACTGAATTGGTAATTCTGTGTTGCAGAATTAAAGATTATTGTAATGGAAGGTGAAGGGTTGTCAAGTAAAATTGTTTTTTGCTAACGTGCCCCAATTCCCACAGATTTAATGCTGTAGAAAACCATTACCGGTCTATTTTTTGTTGTAACAAGAGATTAACTATGGGCTTGTTATTGCAGAATGTTTCTCTTGGTTAGAATTCCACAGTATTAGGATATATGAACTTTTATTGAGACAAAAAAACACACATGTAGTTTTGTAGACAGTCAAGTGAAGACATTATGCATTGTTAGTCGAGCAGTATTGTTGTATTCATCGAGTGGATCAGGTGGAAAGTTTAAATTTTAAACCATGAACATTAACATGAATTGAGTTACAACAAGCTCTTCGAGTCTTCGAGTTCGAGATCGAGTTAAAGAAGTATGGCAAGGAACTTTATACCAAGTTCAAGCTCTTCTTAAGAGCTAAGTCTTCGAGTTCGAGATTGAGTTAAACTTTTCTGGACATGAACTTTATACATGTAAAAGCTTTTCTTAAGAGCTCAGTGTTTCGAGATCGAGTGTAGAAGTCTTATGGTCAGCATGGACTGCCAATCATCTGGTTATAAACAAGAACCAAGATTTTGTGCACAACCCGAGTCGAGTTTGAGGTGTTCTTCCACTTTACTAGTGACTGACATGCAATCACTGTCTATTTGTGCATTTTAACCACTTGGTACAACGATCAATCAGGACTGCAAGAACATTCGTGAGTAATTAGTTATGACGTCATAACCCGCGACGCGTAGAACTAGACATTCATTTGAATATTGAACTGTAGGTTGAGTTTAAACATTAGGCTGGAGAGTTAGCGAGAGAGAAAGAGTGTGAAGATATAATAAGCCCATACATTATTAATCCATGTAAATATTATAAATACAGTCCTCTATATCACAATAAATATCATATATATGTTACATGTACTTGAGCGTTACGAATACTTTTACCGAGAAAAATTAAGCTTTAGTTGGCCTTGGTCGGCTAAGACTACATAGAGTTTTGCTATGTAAATAAAATAATAGAGGTATTTTTGTTTCCTGATAACCAAGATCCTTTCATATTGGCATTCCAAATCTCTTTTTGTTACGATCCACTAAAAGTCTCTTGTTGGTAGAAAAATGAGGTTTCCTTCCCACTTCATCCATAAAATGCATTCTATTTATTCAGTACCTTGTACCAAATATAAATAACAGGCAATATTTATGAATTTACAGTTGCAGAATTCTCAACCTTTTATGCAATTCTTTATTCAACAGAAACTGCAATCTGTGTGTGAATATATGGAAACCATTATTTATTTATTTATTTATTTATTGGTGTTTAAGGTCACATACTTATGCACAATGGCTAATCGTGACCGTGACAGTTTTACGGGTGGAGGAAGCCGGAGTACCCGGAGAGAACCACCGAGCAACGACGAGCAGCTGTCAGCTCTCCAACATCGTAACTCTGAACTCTGCACCGCAGCACAGGCAGGGTTAGATTGGTTGAAGACATGCGCACCATCGACGTGCAGTACGCCTCAGTACACAGCGTCATCGTGCCCCCATGTAGGCAATCGGGGTGAAGTGTCTTGCCCAAGGACACAACGCGGTTGCCGCAGGTGGGATTCGAACCGAGGACCTCTCGGCTTGCAGCCTGCATCTCTATCAACTGAGCCACCGCGCCCCATGGAAACCATTAGGGCTGTCGCGACTA
Source organism: Pictodentalium vernedei (assembly GCA_031216915.1). NCBI lineage: Eukaryota > Metazoa > Mollusca > Scaphopoda > Dentaliida > Dentaliidae > Pictodentalium > Pictodentalium vernedei. The sequence continues at coordinate 39,125,337 of CM062294.1, forward strand.
TCATTTTTTGTAATCGACTAATCATGACCAGTAATCGACGGTTAGTCGATTAATAGTCGCTTCCCATGATTTTTTAGCAAATCATTCTTCTGTTCGTAAAACTCTGAAAATGACAATGGCACCAGTGTGTTCAGACGAAGTGGGGTTGTGGGAACAACAAATCGGTCCCGACTGAAGCTACATGTAGTCCAATCTTGGACCCACAGTCTGTAATATAATTTTTGGGGTTGGTACGTCCTGTAGGACGTACCAACCCCAAAAATAATATTTCTGACTGCGGGTCCAAGTTTGAACTAGATTGAAGCCGATGAATTAAAATGAATTTACCAAAGAACGTTCCTGCATATGTTTCCTTTCTGCAATAAGTTTCTAGAAATTTTGAACATTGAGATCTATGCATTCCCTCGTCAGTTGTTAAAATTGGATCTTAGTCTGAAGTTCCGAACTTTGAGAAGTGATCTGACGTTCTGACTTTCGTCATAATTTTGTCACTTCCGCGCTTTGGGTTTTCCAATGGGTGCCTTCGTGTGTACAAGACTAGAGAAATTCAGAAGAATCTATTCTTCTCGAGTAACTGTGATTGTTCTTTCTTACACAGTCAGTGACAGTCGTACAGTCTTCCGGATATGAATGTTAACTATGGTTAGTTATTCACCATTCATTGATCATTCACCTCACAAAACAATGCAATTTAGCCCCGACGTGTAGTAGACGTGTACCACCTTGAAAATGAACGACGATCGACTAAAAATAAAAAAACGTCGACTACTTCAATAGTCGACGGTTAGTCGACTAATCGATTAATCGCGACAGCCCTAGAAACCATGTACTGTTAACCCTTCACCAAGGCTAAATAAGAATAGGCGACTAACATTTTGTTATATAACTAAAAAATTTCAGTTGTTTGCTTGAAAAATATAGCCAATGAGTTCTCATTGGAACAGGTTGGACGAGCTAGTTCCACTTTGGAAGGAAAAAATGAGAAAATTTAAACCTGATTTTCTTGTATAACATGCACTGGTTGTTTTTGCTGTGTTACGTAAATGGGTTAATTATGATCTTCAAGCTGAAGCCTAATGTTGTCAAACATTGTTTACTGATTTGTTACATGCTTCACTTTCAATAGAATATTCAACTCGGTAAAGATGAAGTTAGCTCCAATGTTTTATTTAATTCCACACAGTTGTCCTCCCAAGAAAATTTTGTATACTAAGTTTTGTAAGGATCTATGATAATTTATGTTTTAACTATGAAGTTATGACAATTGTTTTCTGAAAAGAAATCTATTTTTCTTTTCAGAGACGTTGACAGAAACATCTGAGCTCAGGGGTGATTATTATGATAGCAACAGACGAGTGGTTTAATGCCAGTGAAATGAAGACAGATACAGAAGAATGGTTTGATGATCATGATGACAGTTTCTCAGATGATTCTCCCTTGTATCCAGGGTCTCCTCTTACAGTAACAGAAACTTTACTGCTAATATTGAATTTTGTGTACTGTCACCATATTAGTGGAACCTGCCTATCAGATTTATTAACTCTCATTTCTTTACATTGTCCATCACCCAACTTTTGCATCAACAGTCTCTATAAATTCAAGAAATATTTTAAAGATGTAAAAAACCCTGTAATTGTACACAAAATTTGCAGAACATGTTCTTACCCTCTACCGAATGATGATCAGATTGAAACATGCAGTATCTGCTCTTCAGACATTTGCAATAAGAAAAATTTTTCATATTTTACTGAAACTCCTATAAGGCAACAAGTAAAGGAATTACTTCAGAGACCTGGATTTTATGCGGAAACTCAACACAGAAAAAGCAGGACAAAAAAGAATGACCAAAACATAGAGGATATTTATTAGAGCTGTAGGTTAAGCGAAACCGAACCGAGGTTTTTATTTTTTTTTTAAAAACCGAAACCGTCGACATCCCGTAATCGAAGGTTTTTCGTTTTTTATTAAATACTCTCTTGCTGCAGAAATTCACAGAATGTAATCATCCCAGAGTAGTGAGAGTACCCAGAAACTGCCAATGGCAGTGTCTGGGTACTCTCACTACACTGGGAAGGCTACATTCTGTGAATTTCCGACATTTCAGTTAAGTGGTGTTTGCAGCTTTCCTCAAGTTGCATGTAGGTGTCAGACCTCGAAAAATGGCCAAGCACAATAAAAGTTCTGTATATTTAGGTAATTATTATATTGGCCTTCCTGATTCTTCATGTATTATAGCTTATTTCGGGCATTCATTGAGTTTCACTCAATTTCACTGCCATTCAGTTAAGACTCCGGACAAAAGAATGAGTTTTATTGAATTTTATTTGGCCTCATGAACAAACCGAAAACCGAAAACCGAACCGAACCGAGGTTTTACTCCACCTAATAAACCAAAACCAAACAACAAATTTAAAAACCTACAGCTCTAATATTTATGACGGGTCACTTTATAAAGACCAGATAAAAAATGATGGAATTTATTTATTTATTTATTTATTTATTGTTGTTTAAGGTCACATACTTCTGCACAATGTCTAATCATGACCACAACATGGAGATAAAGTCAAGGTCAGTCAATCGTTTATACCCCATGTTGACTATTTTAGAGGACTCGCACCCCAAGCATTAGCGACTGGGTCCTATTTTACCAGTGAAACAGAGCTTGTTTACCACAGTAAACAAGCACTGCTTCACTTCCCGGGGTTCCCACGGGGGAAATGATGGAATGCTTGCAGATGATAATACATTATCCTTCATGTGCACAGATGGTATTCCACTCTTTGAATCTTCTAAATTCAGTACCTGGCCTATAGTTTTCACAATCAATGAACTACCATATAATAAAAGAACAAAAGGCCTACTAAAATAAAAAATCTGTTTCTCAGGCCCTCCCGCATGGTCCTTTTGGCTGCCTCATGCTCTCTTTTTATAACCAATTTAAACTTAGAAGAAATAAAAATTAAATGGTTCATGTCTGATATTTTACCCAAGTTGAAAAAACTGATGAATTTGACCCTTGAGTGCAAGAAGGCTTTGCAATGCTTTAGCATTGCAAAGCCTTCTTGTACTCAAGGATGAAATACACCACCACCCATGCTATTCTGTAGATTATGAGGCCTAAAACTTGAACTAAGAACATGAACTTTTGATGGCAAAGAAGTAATTACTGAAATAAAAAATAAAATAAAAAAACGCTCGCCCGCATGCTATTTTACAAATAATGGCCTGAGAAACAGAAGATCTACTTTGTGTGGCCAAAACGGAAAATATTATATTTGGTGGGTTATGGTTTGGTGAAAGAAAACCTGAAATGCTGACATTTTGGAAACCTTTACACCAGTCATTAACTGAGTTGAGAAATTATGGAATTGAAGTAGAGTCTCCCTCTCACAGTCAACCATTCTTTGTTCGAATACTACTTCTTTGTGGGAATTGTGACCTCCCAGCTGAATGTTTAGTATTAAATATGATCCAGTTTAATGGTCAATATGGCTGTCCATAATGTTTGCAACCAGGTAAGAGTGTTTCAACTGGAAAAGGATCTGTGTGGATATTTACATTTGATGATAAAAATGTTGATGGGCCAAAATGAACTCACGGGGGAACAATACAAGATGCAAAAGATGCCCTGCATAATCAAAAATACTCCAATGACATAAAAGGGCCAACATGGATTTCAAATTTGCAGCCAGATATTATTGCTGGGACAGCAACAGACTATATGCATGCTGTACTGCTTGGAGTTGTGAGAAAACTTTTATCACTTTGGTTTGATAGTTGTTTTTCTAAAGAAACATTTTCAATGCCTAAATTTGTTCAGAAAGTACCGTATTTACTCTATATATTGGGACACTCTATAATTTGGGACACACATTTTTTCCAGAAAAATAATTTTTTTTTTATGCTCCAATGTTTGGGACACTCAGGAGACTTGTTTCCAGTTGGCCCAGTCACCTGAATATGGTGCAAAATGCTCAATATTAAAGCTAAGTTTGTGTTTAATTTTCCTTTTTAAACAATAAAAAATTGATAATACATACTGATTTGTGTTGTTTTTATTTAAATCTGTTCCCAAGTTCTAATATTTACAGTCCGGACTGACATGAGGAAGACTATTTAATATTACATTGTGACAGTTTTCAACCCTTTACTGAACACTAGTGGCAGATGACACTCATAAAAAGAATTCTTGTGTAACTAAAAATTTTCATTTTTTGCTTCCAAAATATAGCTTATGACTCCTCATTAGAACGATCGCAATGCGCTCGTTCTAATGAGGGGCATAAGCTATGTTTTGGAAGCAAAAAATGAAAATATAAAAAAAAATTGGATGGCGATTTTCGTATATAGTGATGGAAAACGAATCACACACAACTTGATTCAGCATCAAAACAAGACCAGGTTGTGTTTTTTCCCCATTTTCTAAGATGTGGGACATCTGTGAAAATATTTATTTTTAGCTGTCCCAATACATAGAGTAAATACGGTAGATTGTCAATTATTAAATATTCATCCACCAAATTTTATATCACGTATTCCCAGAAGTATTGCTGACCATAAAGCATACTGGAAGGCTTCTGAATGTAGATCATGGCTATTCTATTATTCTTTGCCAATACCAGGGACCGACCTGGGCATGCGCCAGTGCATATTTGGTTCTGAAACATCAGGACCTGGCTCTTAAATCTCAGAAATAGGCTTCTCAGTTGGCGCGTAACTTCTCAGATCATATTTTGATATTCTTTCGATGGATAATCGAGAGAGACACTCTTACATGTATTATATATATATGATTATCATTTATCATTGTTGTAGAGTGCTTTAGTTAATACTTCAAGTCTTAATTACCAAGCATTAATCTTCACTGTGGTTTCTGATCAAGTCTTGGCTGCCTAAATAGGCAGCCAAGACTTGATCAGAAACCACAGTGAAGATTAATGTTTGCTATAGTGTACTAAATGAAAATAATGAGAGCTATTACATACTTGCAGTGTATGTTACAAACAGCAGTGTGACTCCGTAAATTGAAATCTGGCGCATGAATTGAAAAAATAGGTTCCGAGGCTAGAGCGTATTTTAAATAGTCCTGATCGGTCCCTGCAATACTATGTAAAGTGATGGAAATTGAATATTTTAAGCATTGCATGCTGCTGGTTGAAGCAGTTTATGGGAAGTATATCAGACCAAGATATAGACCACTGCCATCACCTTATGGTACACTTTGTATCTACGTACACTGTATTGTACGGAGAATGGCACATGAGTGCAAATGTACATAACTTACTACATTTGGCAAATGTTGTGAAAGAACTTGGTTCTTTGTGGGCTTATTCTGGTTTCCCGTTAGAGGATTTAAATGGTCGATTACTGACGTTCCATGGCACACAGCATCCAGAAATGCAAATTGTCAATGCAGTTTCCTCCTTAGCCAAACTTCCTGAATTAAATTTTAAACTAGTACACAATCCTCTATGTAAAGACTTCATTAATAAGCTTTCAAAACATGAGTCGACTTGAAAAAGTGATGACTCAAAATTGTCTGGATACATGTCAGGAGCAATTCTGAAAGGTTAACAGTTTGATGCATATGTGAAGTATTCCAAAGGAATTAAGCACTTATATATGTTATTCAATAGATTATCTCACAGATCAATACACATTCCTTCTGAAAGATGCAGTTCTATAGAAACATGGAATTCACTTACTGTGCTGTGTAATATTAATCAAACTAAGGTCTATGCTAAGGCCTAAAAAAATAAAAAATTTGTTTCTCAGACCCTCCCGCATGGTCCATTTGGCTGCCGCATGCTCTCTTTTTATAACCAATTTAAACTTAAAAAAAAAAAAAAATTAAATGGTTTATGTCTGATATTTTACCCAAGTTAAAAAAATTGATGAATTTGTCCCTTGAGTGCAAGAAGGCTTTGCAATGCTTTAGCATTGCAAAGCCTTCTTGCACTCAAGGGATGAAATACACCACCACCCTTGCTATTCTGTAGATTATGAGGCCTAAAACTTGAACCAAGAACATGAACTTTTGATGGCAAAGAAGTAATTACTGAAATAAAAAATAAAATAAAAAACTGCTCGCCCGCATGCAATTTCACAAATAATGGCCTGAGAAACAGAACATGTACTTTGTGTAGCCTAAAATTGTGCTTTTTTATAAAATGCTTCAAGTGTGCTTGCATTGAACATACAAAAACAAACAGCAGTTCTTGTCCTCATGAAAAACTTGCCCTCCTCAACATTTTTAGTAGTTCAGTGAATGGATTTCCAACTGATGATGTATACACTGCAACCTGCGGTCACATTATTAAAGGTGCAATTGACTGTGAATATCTTGTTGTTCCCGTGGATAATATTGAACAAGTGGTGTGTTGCGTTCAAACAGATCAGAACACTTTTCTCATCAGAAGACCAAAACTTTGTAGAACAAGATTAATTACACAACATAAGTATGTTTTATAACAAGTATATTTTCTATTGATTGGTTTCTCATGCACTTCCAAATACAAATGGCTGACTGATAAATCAGTATATATAAGGTCACGATTCCCATATCACAGGCTAAATGTTGAGATACTGTGTGACATTATTCAGATATCAACTTGTAGAGCTGTAGGTTTTTAAATTTGTTGTTCGGTTTCGGTTTTGGTTTAGGTGGAGTAAAACCTCGGTTCGGTTCGGTTTTCGGTTTGTTCATGAGGCCAAATAAAATTCAATAAAACTCATTCTTTTGTCCGGAGTCATAACTGAATGGCAGTGAAATTGAGTGAAACTCAATGAATGCCCGAAATAAGCTATAATACATGAAGAATCAGGAAGGCCAATATAATAATTACCTAAATATACAGAACTTTTATTGTGCTTGGCCATTTTTCGAGGTCTGACATCTACACGCAACTTGAGGAAAGCTGCAAACACCACTTAACTGAAATGTCGGAAATTCACAGAATGTAGCCTTCCCAGAGTAGTGAGAGTACCCAGACACTGCCATTGGCAGTGTCTGGGTACTCTCACTACTCTGGGAAGGCTACATTCTGTGAATTTCTGCAGCAAGAGAGTATTTAATAAAAAACGAAAAACCTTAGATTACGGGATGTCGACGGTTTCGGTTTCGGTTTTTAAAAAAAAATAAAAACCTCGGTTCGGTTTCGGTTAACCTACAGCTCTATCAACTTGGTGATCTCTGCCAGGCTACTGACATCTGACATTTCATAGCCAAACTAATTTACAGATCGATTCAAATTGTGTATTTGGAGGAAGTATCCCAGAAATCTCTGACCTAAAAGATCCAGCCTCAATCATGATTCCTTAATGAGCATGGTTCATTTTTCAAAAGCGGACCATTCTTAAGACCTCTCCTAGTCTTTTCTATATTATTCACTTCATATGATTTAACCCATAAAATGCCTATCTCAAAATTTAGTCTGAGAGTGGATAGCATTGCATTGCACGAGACTTTGTGCAGACTCCCCAAACCTGGCAAGCAAGCAATCCATCTTAATTAGTAAACAAAATTTCAATGAAAGGAGAATTTTTTTCCTTTCATGTGTTCTTTCCATCCACTTCATGTTGCTTTTGATTTTATAACTCATTCTGAAGAGGTCATAACCTATGTTTTGGAAGCAAAAAATGAAAATTTTAAATTATGCGAGGATTTTTTTTTTTCCAAGTGTCATCTGCAGCTCACGTTAGGTAAAGGGTTATTGGAATTATATGAGGAGAAAATATTGCTGGACTGCAAGATTGTTTTTGGAAGTTCATACATACAGTGTATGGAGGGTGGATAACATGTACTGCAAAATCAAGGTGGGGTAAATGACTAAACCCAACAATTGGACACTATCAAACATTCTGCTCATGGACTACTGAGATGCTCCTGGTGGTTCAGGAGCTGAAAAACTGGTAGTGCCACTTGTGCTTTTTTAAAAATGTGGAGAATGTGGTTGGGTGGAAATCTACCCTCTCGATGATTTTGCAGTAGTGCACCCTTCACAAACTGTATATTGAAGTCATGGACAGCAGCTAGCTGATTACAATTGTGGGTTACGTTATTGTGAAGTTGCAGTCTTAAGAGTATACAAGGCAGATACATGTTGTGGGTGTATTGTCTTTGTTGTACAGCAAGGAAAGGAAAACCAATGTCCCAGTTGTAATTCTGAGGTACACATGCACACGTGTGCCAAGTTTGGTCATGATCAGACCATCCACGTATGAGTATATATATTGAACAAACCCACACCCAAACGATTCTCAAATCTAGTATGATATGAGCTTGCAGAAAATGCCCCCAATGTAGAAAACAAATGTTGCAAACCAAATAAGATGGCTGAAAATTACTCTGTTACGTCTCGCAGCCTCATATTTTTTCTGCAAGTTAAATAAGATTGCAGAAAATTGTTCTGTTAGCTCCCACAAGCTTATATTTTCTCTGCAAGCTAAATAAGATTGCAGAAATTTACTCTGTTTTCTCTCACAACCTTCAGCAGGCTTAAATTTTTCCCGCAAGCTTAATAAGATTGCAGAAAATCAGTCTTACCTCCCGCAAGCTCATATTTTTTCTGCAAACTTAATAAGATTGCAGAAAATTGTTCCGTTAACTTATGCAAGCTTATATTTTCTCTGCAAGGTAAATAAGATTGCAGATAATGACTCTGTTAGCTCCCACAACCTTCCGCGGGCTTGAATTTTTTCGGCAAGCTTAATAAGATTGTAGAAAATTTCACTGTTCCTTCCATAAGATTGTAATTTTTTCTGCAGGGTTGCTGCAAGCTTAATAAGATTGCAGAAAATTATTCTGTTTGCTCCTGCAAGCTTAAAGTGTCTCTGCGAGATAAATAAGATTGCAGGAAAGCTCCTGCAAGCTTAAATTTTCTCTGCAAGCTTCCTGCAATCTTAAATTTCTTTAAGGGTGCTACTGCTGGTTCATGAGAAGATTTTTTAACATTTCAGTCTCCCTTGTGGGTGTGGCACCACCCAGGGAGAGGAGGAACTTCATTTGAACAAATCCGAATTGGCATTAGGTAATGAACAATTCCCCAACATTTGAATAAAATTGGGCTAGTGGTTTTGGAGCAGAAGTCTGTTTTGTAAAGTTTGCGACGGACGCCGAACGATGGACGGAAAGTGATCAGTAAAGCCCCCCTTGAGCTTCGCTCAGGTGAGCTAAAAAAAGAGAAGACTTTGCCTAATCTGATAAGTAATATTAATAGGAATTTTGGGTGATGGGTATTTTTGGATTCGTATTATTAGTTATCCAGTGTTTCATCAGGGTGAACAAAACTGTAATACCATTCTGAGATCCTATTTCCTGAAGCTGAAAGCCAAAGGAAATATGAATCTCAGAAGGAAGTGCAGTCCCATACACCCTGCTGAAACACTGTGTGTCAAGCTTATTATACTGCCCATGTAGTGTGGCAAGTTTTGTTTTATTATATAATCCTGGTATTCCAGTGATGAAAACCTTGAAACTAACAGAACAATATCATTCTATATTATTGAACAAGAACGATTTGGAGTTATTCTCCATATTGAACTCAAACATTTGGGAGACTTCAGTTCAAGATCGTTGGGAAATGATACATCATTATAATTGTTAGACTCAAGTTCACAAAATAGGTGTTTTATTCAATACAGTGGTGTGTTGTGTGTCTTGGAGAATTAGGGACACAATAGCCAAACGTGCGCGTTCTTTAATAAGTGTCACTGATGAGACAATTCATCTGATGAGACTGGTTACACATTTCTCAAAACCACAACAGATCTGTTGTGCAAAAACACCAAACATTAGTACTGACAAAAATGTTTGAGGCGATGGTTGAAAGGAAAATCGGCTAAATGTACCATACAATGTCTGTACCCCACTTTTAGCTGTCACTTTATATTCTCAAAAACCCTGAACTTTGTACACCCAGTTGGTGTTGAATGTATTTTAGGGAAGGCATCCATTTTTTGTTATTGTAATTAGAAATATGCTTGCAGCAATCAAATTACTACCTGACAATATATTTGTCTGATAAGAGTGGCAGCATTCTCTCAGTTCATTTTGCATACTTTTAATATATTCCTGCTTATATCATTCTTGACTAGAGCTTATTTTTTTTTATTTTTTGCAGTTTCAAGAAACTCGAATAATATTCATGCCAGACCAGAAGCTGGTCAGTGTATAACTGAGAATGATATATAGAGGTTATGGAATGAGAGTTTTTCTCATATAATATTTATTATATGAGAAAAACACTCATTTCATATTCTATTTATCATGACACACACACTCACAAATTAGCCACTTAGTATGACTTTTTAACCCATGACCCCTCATTGTAGTAATCAGAACCCCACTCAATAAATGTTTAGGCTACACAAAGTAGATCTTCCCATTCTCAGGCCATTATTTGTAAAATTGCATGTGGGCAAGCGTTTTTTTAATTTTATTTTTTATTTTGTGTAATTATTTCTTTGCCATTAAAAGTTCTTGTTCTTGGTTTATGTTTTAGGACTCATAACCTATGGAATAGCATGGGTGGTGGTGCATTTCGTGCCTTGAGAGTACTCAAGGGACAAATTTATCAATTTTTTTTAACTTGGGTAAAATATCAGACATAAACCATTTAATTTTTATTTTTTAAAAGTTTACATTGGTTATAAAAAGAGAGCATGTGGCAGCCAAAAGGACCATGCGGGAGGGCCTGAGAAACAGATTTTTAATTTTTTTTAGGCCTTATAGCTTTTTTTTTTTTAGCTCCCCTGATTAAAAGTCAGGATGAGGTATAGTGATCATCCGTCATACTTTCTTTTAGGGTCAGCTAATACCTTTGGTCGATGGTATTCTGGGTGTGGAACTAACAAAAGAAGTAAAGTCAAAGGCCATCTTATTATCAGATGGGAAGCCAGAGAAATTGCTGCTGTCTTTGATGGATGCTCTCTTTACCAAAGAACAGCAAGCAAATGCCTCCGCCCTTGGATCGAGGTCAGCGTACAACAGTGGTGAGTGGTGAAAGGACGACTCAACTGGATTCTCACATACTTACAGCCATTAAGCTTAAGTGCATGCATGTACTCAAGTATCAGGATTTCAGATGTGAACGGAACCTGAAAATCGGTACCGTGGTTTAAGAAGCACAGAACACGCCGGTAACGAAAAAAAGGTACTGTCCGTGAGCAGTTATGGGAACCTTTATTAAGTTTTTCCAAATCCAAAATTTTTTATATCATTCATACCTTTTTAGGTTTCAGGCCTGTTTGTCTCCAAGAGAACACAACATGCATTCATTGGTATGCTTGTATGCCGCATAATACAGTTGTTAAAAAACTGATTTTCAATTTTCACCATATATTATAGACAGACTCGTCATTTTATCATATTTAAAACATAATTCTCAGATACACAATTTATTTATTTATTTATTTATTGGGGTTTAAGGTCACATATTTCTGCACAATGGCTCATCATGGCTGCAACACGGATATAAAGTCAAGTCCAGCCAATCATGTTGCCCATTTTGGAGGACTTCCACCCCAGGCAATGGTTACCGGGTCCTATTTTTCCAGTAAAACAGACCCTGTTTAGGCCATAAAAAAAGAACCTCTGTTTCTCAGGCCCACACGCATGCTCATTTTTGGTGCGCATGCAACCTTTTTATCACCCCCGAAAATCCTTTTAAAAAAAATTGAGATAATGTGCTCATTTCGGTAAATCGATCGTACCGAACGCTTGCATTAGCGAAATCAAAATTAACACATTTCAAGCTTATTCTTCATCATACGTTAATAAAGTGGGTGGATTTTACCAATATTCACGACAGAAAATGTTTTATTCTGCAAGAGGTAAGTCATAACGACAGCCAGAACGACAGTGTCTTGTTGTTGTTGTTTTCCATTTATCACTATCAGTTGATTAAGGTCTCTGGTAAGTTTCCACAGGTACTTTTAACTGCACAATATACTTTTGCACGGTACTTTATATTTGTTATGACGCAATATGGACGGAGAAAAACAATTGTATTAGATATTTTTAGAAGTTGATTCTAAAAAAACCAAGACAGCTTCTTTTATAACCTTCTGTAGTTCCACAGGATGCTGAGATGTATCGCCACGTAAAGTTTTTAAATCTATAAGGCGTTTGGTAACTTCATGATTGACAAATCCTGTCTCAAGTGAAGTTACCATTTCTTCTCTTTGTTGTGTGTACAACTGACAATCCAGTAGAAAATGATGTATTGTTTCTGCATAGCCACATTCACAGTTTATGTCACCATCTTCAGAAAATTTTCCAAAGTGAGATTTCAGGTTGGAGTGGCCTGTTCCGAGATGCTGGAGTTGACTGTCCAATTTTGAGTTGCAGAGAGCACCGATTTTAGTTTTGGAAGATTTTCAATGCTGGGAAACAATGATACTGTATGTTCTGCTTTATCCAGATGATTGCAGAGAACTTGCCACTTTTTAACTATTGTGTTCTTTATTGATTTAATAATTTCAGATGCAGTGGCGTAGGAACCGGGGGGGTAAGGGGGGTATTTACCCCCCCCCCCCAAAAAAAAATTTCCCAAAACTTATAGACGTATAGCCTATTGCTCACTGACAAATGCAGACCAGACTCGAATTCAATGCGGGCACTGTACGAAAAAGGAAAATCATTCTGTTTATAAAATAGTCGATCGCGATGCCAACTATTATGGATTAAGCCCAATGAGCAGTTCATTGACTATAAAACTAACACACTAACACCACAAGTTGCCGTGTTGCGCGATTATTTGAAACGTATTGATCAAACGCCAGTTACGTCACGCAGTGATCTCCCTTCTTTCTGCACTGATTCGAAATATAATTGAGTTAGTAGAGTTACCTCTCTTGTAACTTACAAGAGAGGTAACTCTACCAAAATTTTAACCTTGAAAGTTTTTGTGTCAACAAGATTTGAACTGAATTACTGAAACAAAACTTTAGTTATGGCGTCTAAACCGAAGCAGATAAAACTAACATCTATGTTCAAAGTCAAAGAAGTATGCTCGACCTCGGATACGCAAGATTCAAGCATATCTTCAGACTGTCTGGGCAATTCAAAAGTAAATTGTGGTGACTGCCCTGATGGGTGTAAAACAAAGGATAGGTCCACTGGTGTAATCGGCAATACAAATGCAGATTTTTTAAGAAATCTAGGTACTGTTCCAAATCAGCCTACTGATATTGAATTCCCACAAAGGATATTCAAGAAAACGAAAGAAACTGAGCCCAATCAAAGTGAGTCTGTTCCGGGAAATAAGAAAAAAGATAAAAAAATACAGATTTCAATCTAGTTGGTACAAACGCTGGTCATGGTTACATTATATTCAATCGAGCGACTCGGTCCTGTGCTACTACTGTGCTAAGGCCAACGCCATGAACCTACCGTGTGACTCCAAAGGGGAGCCAGCCTTTGTCATAGATGGATTTTCTAATTGGAATAAGGCGACGGAAACGAAAAAGGGTTTCAACAAACACGAACAGTCGAGTTTTCATAAATTTTCAATAAACATGATAAATATCTCCAATGCTGGTAATGACGTCGGTGTAATGTTATCCGAGTCTCTCAGGGTTGAAAAAGAAATGAATCGAAAGGTACTTCTGGCTCTCCTCACCAGTGCAAAATTCCTTGCGCGCCAAGGCTTGTCGTATAGAGGTCACCGTGAGATGGATTCGAACTTTTTGCAGCTTGTAAAGCTGAGATGTCATGATGTTGCAGACTTGGATTTGTGGCTTACGCGTAAGAAGAACTATCTATCACCTCAGATACAGAATGAAATGATTGAGATAATTGCGCTGAATGTTCTGAGACATTGTTAATTGTTAACGATGTACGCAAATCACATTTTTATTCAATTATGGCAGACGAGACCACGGATATTTCAAACCAGCAGCAATTGGTTGTTTGCTTACGATGGGTTGATGATGATTTACAACCCCACGAAGATTTCATCAGCCTATATCAGATGGAAAGAGCTGACGCATCAACCATCAGTTCCATGATAAAAGACGTTTTAATTCGAAGTCAAATGCCACTTTCAAAGTGTAGAGGTCAATGTTACGATGGTTGTAGCACTATGGCAGGTGCAAAAAATGGGGTAGCAGCATCTATTAAAAGGGAAGAAAGGCGCGCATTATTTACGCACTGTTACGGACATGCGCTGAATCTAGCTTGTGGTGACACCATTAAACAGTGTAAAGTAATGAAAGATTCGTTGGATACGGCTCACGAAATAATTAAGCTTGTAAAGATATCACCGAAACGAGAAAGAGAATTACGAAAAATTAAAATGGACACTAGTAGCCCTGAAGCTGATTCTGTCAACATACGAACCCTTTGTCCGACAAGGTGGACTGTTAGAGCAAATGCAATGGTGAGCATTTTACAATTATGATCAAAGAAGGAGGCGAAACAATGATTTCAGCCCTGACATCCTATTTTAATAAATGTTGGAATAAAGGTAGTATCCCATCAGCATTTAAAGAAGACAACAAAATTTACATCAAGAAAGCAGGAAAAGAGAATTACAATAAAGCCAATAGTTATCGTCTGATCAGCCTAACTAGTATAGTTGGTAAACTACTGGAGAGGATAATCACCACAAGACTCATCTGGAAAGCTGAAGCTTTTGGTTGGATTGATGAAAACCAGAACGCTTTTCGAAGATTCAAGAGTACAACTCAAGCATGTAATTGTGGAAGCAGCCATAAAGCTAGTTCGACGAAGTGTATTAAGTACATAAACATTTGTAAATTACTAGCAACACGAACACAGATAGAATAAACAAGAAATAATTAAATCCACTTTCATCAATCATCAAACATCACATCAATCATCACTTGCTTGTAGATAAAAATAGTAACTTTATGTACATATTGTGACTTCTTTCAATACACTCTGCAAATCAATGATTTCAACAGATCAGCACCTTTGAAATTTTTGAAAACTACTAGTCGTCAAAATGAAAATTTGTCAGTTGAACATAAATACATACAGTACCTCCAAAAAGCTCTTGGAACATTATGTGGACTCAAGGAATATTGACATTCTTTGTTTACAAGAAACTAAAGTTGGAGATGGCCAGCTCTCATTCAGAGACTGGAATTGTATTAAAATGGACAGAAACAACAACAAAGGAGGTGGTGTTGCAATCCTACTAAAGCCACATATAAAGTACTTAGCATTGAGGGATCTGGATTGCAATATGGAAGCTGTGTGGTGTAAAATCTCTCATCAGAACTTCCATTTTATTCTCGGAAATATTTATATTCCACCATCGAAAATTGAAGACATCGACATTCTGGAATAAGCTATAGGAAAAATAAAAAATGAAAATCTTCTTCTGGTGGGTGATTTCAACTCCAGAAACTCACTCTGGGAAAATAATTCCATTTTCAAGAATACTCCCTCCTTTAAAATGGGCAACAAATTACTAGAAATTGTAACTGCTTTTGATCTTCAAGTGCATAATAATGGTGAGCATACATGGCATCGAACTGACGTTAGTAGCGCAATAGATCTAACACTAAGTAAAGGATTACCCTCTCTTAAAAGTAATTTGGAGCAAAATTAGTAATACTGTCATCGAGAAAACCTCACTCACAGCAAATACGCAGAACTGTGCTGAAAATTCATTTATTCCGGTTATAATGGTTTCATTCCACTTGTAAAATCTCTCATCAGAACTTCCATTTTATTCTCGGAAATATTTATATTCCACCATCGAAAATTGGAGACATCGACATTCTGGAAAAAACTATAATAAACTGGATAATTTCCATTTTTTATTCACCAGATGCAACCTGAATAATTTCCTGGCTGAGTCTTTTAATAACGGCGATTTCCACAACAGGACAGAACACACAAAAACGTCTAATTAAATTTCGTCAACACCTAGGTTATTCAAATATCCCTTCAAAGGTGTTTGTAATTCACTAATCCACTTAGTACACCAATATACTTCAGATTTCCGTTGAGTGACATCTAATAATGCTTGAGTTGTACTCTTGAATCTTCGAAAAGCGTACTGGTTTTCGTCAATCCAACCAAAAGCTGAAGCCTTTAAGTTGCAGTATCTGCACTTCAGACATTTCAGTGTCTTTCACTGTTTCAGACTGACAACAAGCAGTCACAAAGGGGAATGGTCAATTCGCACCAACACCAAATGGTCCGAAGTCGCTTCACACCATCCCATAAAATGGTGCAATTCGACTTTTGAGATGGTGTGAATCGACTTCGGCATGGTGCTAAACGATTTTGGAGGTGGTGCCAGCCGATTGTTTTTATAATAATATATTCTCAGGGGCGAACTCGTTTGGGGCGATTGACCGGTTTCGACAAACTTTCGTTTCCAGGTTGTGTTTTTTCCTCAACAATTTCAGCATTGAGTTGTTTGGAATGTGCAGGTCAAGGCTGACAGCCATTTGATGTTTCAATCATATTTTCACACTTTCATTTCTTTTAATAATTAATCATATCAGTTTGAATAAAGAAAAGAAAGAAAATGCCGTCTCATTTCTGTTCAAATGAAGTTGGCTCTGACTGTTGTGTTAGGTTGGTGCATTGTGGAAGACTGTAATCCAAACGGCACACTCAACGAACTGTTTCAGGGTTTATGCACGGGACAGGTGGGGCACGGGCAGTTGAAACCTGGTCTTGTGGGGTACAGTTCATCACACATGGAATGTTTTGTGGGCAAAAGTAGATTTCAATGTGTATTTCTTCAGGCAACCATGAGTGCATGACGTGGTAGAGGAGTTTGGAAAGTATTACTGATTTTGCATTGATAATTATGACATAACTACCGATACTGAACCTGACCACAGAGTGAAGGGAGTTAAAATATCGCCATCAACGATTGCTCACTGGATAATTTCCATTAGATATTATCTGGTGAACAATTGCTGAAGGCAATATTTCAACTCTCTTCATTGTGATGTCACCCCCCCCCCCCCCCCCCCCCCCCACCTTCCAACTTCTCAGCCCTAATTTGATATCTAGGGTTGCCAGGTGGGGGATTTTGATATCAGAATTGAGGCCATTGACTACCTTAGATGGTAGAAAGCATATTAAGTGAAACAAGACATGTTTTTTTTTTTTGTTGATTTGTTTCATTTGAAATAAAAATACAGCTTCTATTTAAAATATACATGTGCATTTTTTATCAGTCAGACTGTCAGGCCATTATTCTGACATGTCCAGCTTTACATCTAACACTATTTTTGCAGTATTCTGTATATTTGAGACCCTGAAACATGGAGCAAATGTTCTATAAAAGCCTCTGGGGGAAAAAAAAAAAAAAAAAAAAATGCCGGCCCGCATGTTTTTTTGAGAAAAAATGGCCTGAGAAACAGACAATCAACTTTGTATGACCTTACCACTGTAAACAAGCACTGCTTCACTTCCTGGGGTTCCCACAGGGGCAGATACACAATGAAAGTGTCAATGACACTGTAGCTCAACTTAACAAACTTGAACTTGGGAAAGTTATAAATGAAATGGCAAAACTGAAGATCATTGGTTATTTATTTATTTACTGGTGTTTAAGTTCACATATTTGTGCACAATGGCTAATCATGACAATGACAGTTTTACGGGTTGAGGAAGCCGCAGTACCCTGAGAGAACCACCGAGCAACTGTCAGCTCCCCAACATACTAACTCCACACAAGCAGGGTTAGCATTGGTTGAAGACAAGTGCACCATCGACGTGCAGAACGCCTTAGTACACAACGCCACCCAGCCCCAAGCGAGCAATGGAGATGAAGTGTCTTGCCCAAGGACACAACGCGGCTGCCGCAGGTGAGATTCGAACCAAGGACCTCTTGGCTTGCAGCCTGCACCTCTACCTACTGAGCCACCGTGCTCCCGAAGATCATTGGTACCAATGTTATTTGATGAAATTTCAACATAACAGCATTGTGAGTGCACAACGTCAAGAGTAATCCATGCATTTTTAAATGTAAACTCTAAGACTGGCTAAGGGAAGAATGTTGATACACAAATGCAGTATGTCCTATTGTAAATGGCAACTTTTTTTCACAAAAATGAATGCTAATCAATAGCTCTTATTAATAGTTTTGCGCGTTTCGGTAGAATAGCGCAAAACTTTTGTCTGGGCGGCAGTAAAGCATTATTATTGACAGATAGTGTTGATTTCTAATCAATCAGGAGTGAACGGCAAGCATGCGTGAAGAGATTCATGATGTTTAATTGTCACTTTAGCCAGAGCCATCAGCAGGTTGAAACGTTTCAATTTCAAAAAAAATATATGCAGTAGAATTCTCTTAACTGAATATCCATTTTGCCAGAGAAAATTATTCAATTAACAGGAGTATACAATTAACAGGGATTTGGTCAATTTCCTGTGTTCTGGAGGTAAACTGAGCATTTATTCTATTATATCTTGTTTGACAGAGCTCATAGAGCTCTGTCAAACAAGATATAATGGAATAAATGCCTGTATTGGATGTAGTGAGACCACAAAGGGTCGTAAATAAGGGGAATTTGGTGCGGTCACAGTAATTTTTTTGACATATTACAAAAATTTATATACAATTAACAGGAGTTTACTCTACAACCCATTTGCAATTAACAGATCAAATTTGTACTGAAGATATGGTAAATGGTTTTGTGTTTGAAAATTATATTCAATTAACAGGAATATACAATTAAGAGATATCCAATAAAGTGGGCTCCACTGTATATATTTTTATGGAGTCAGGTTTTGAGATATTTCAACACCATCTTTCCAATGTCACAATCTCAAATATTTATATATATTTTTTCTATATCTACATATATTTAAGCATAGCTCCAAGTGCTTTCTCCGCAGTCGGTATCAGCATTGGCTTTGGGGGCAGATTTTCCATAGTTTTTATGCCTGAACGGTTTATCTGTGGTTTTTTGTCTGACCGGCTTTTATCGATGTGACCGGGGATTTTTGTGATTTATGTGATAAAAAGTGAAGTGTCTGCAGTCAGAAATGTATATGCAATATTATTTGATACAATAAACCTGCTATAGCGACACCTGGCTATTTGCATAAAGAAGTTTTATGACTTATTGTAGCAAAGACCTAAAGTTCTTGCCTAATGAGCACACCAAGTTCAAAAACAATCCTATGATAAATGTGGCCTGTATTATTTATTTATTTATTGGTGTTTAAGGTCACATATTTCTGCACAATGGCTAATCATGGCCTTGACAGTTTTATGGGTGGAGGAAGCTGGAGTACCCAAAGAGAACCACCGAGCAATGGCGAGCAACTGTCAGCTTCCCAACATACTAACTCCACACAAGCAGGCTTAGCACTGGTTGAAGACCGGTGCACCATCGACGTGCAGTACGCCTTAGTACACAGCGTCACCGTGCCCCCACGTGGGCAATGGGGAGTGGCCTGTAGGCCATGGCAAAGAATGTTGATGCACAAATGCAATAAATTCAAAGATTGTTGCTATTGCTAACAGCAACAGTTTTTGATGGAAATGAAAAGAAAATCAATAGTTCCTATCTTTGTCACCCAGCATAAGCATACACAGTTTCAAAACAACCTGATAATAAATGTGCCCTCTGAGGCATGCCAAAGAAAGATGTTAATGCACAAATGCACTAAGTAGAAGGTCATGGCCTGTGGCAATGGGTTTGTTTTATGGAAATTCATAAATATACCCTGCAGAGAGTGCAAAAGGGATAAGTTGCTGCACAAATGCCATAAGTTGAAAGGTTGGCGATAATGACAATAATTTTTTTTGGAAATGAAAAAATGCAATACTTCACATCTTGAGGTCAAGTTTCAAAGTGATCCGATCATAAATGTGCCCTGAAGGGTGTGTTAAAGGGAAATATTGAGGTCTGATTAAACTAAGTTCAAAGGTCAGCATCAACATTTTTTTACAGAAATGGAAGAAAATCAACAGCTCCTGTACAGATGTTACACCACACAAGCTCACCAAGTTTGCAAGTGATCCAATCATAAATGTGCCCTGCAGGGTGTGTCAAAGGGAAATATTGATGCTTAACTGCACTAAGTTTTTACTAAATTCATCGCAAGTCATTGCCACTGGCAACATTTTTTGACGGAAATCGAAGAAAATCGATAGCTCCCATCTAGAGGTAACCCCAAACAAGCACACAAAGTTTCAAACTGATCTGATCACAATGTGCCCTGTAGGGCATGCCAAAGGAACATATTGATGCCTGACTAAACTCAGTTCAAAGATCGTTGCCAGCGGTGACATTTTCTGGCAGACAAAAATTGAAGAAAATTGATAGCTCCCATCTAGAGGTCACCCCAAACAAGAATGCCAGGTTTCAAACAATCCGATCATAAATGTGTCCTGTAGGGTGTGCCAAAGGGAAATATTTAGGTCTGACTAAACTAAGTTCTAAGAACGTTGGCCGCAGCAACTTTTTTTAACAGAAATGGAAGAAAATCGATAGTTCCCATCTAGAGGTCTCCCCAAACAAGCATGCCAGGTTTCAAATCAATCCACTCATAAATGTGCCCTGTAGGGTGTGCCAAAGGGAAATATCGAGGTCTGACTAAAGTAAGTTCTAAGAACGTTGGCCACGGCAACATTTTTTGACGGAAATTGAAGAAAATCGATAGCTCCCATCTAGAGGTCACCCCAAACAAGCATACCAAGTTTCAAAGTGATCTGTTCATGTGATCTGTGAGGTGTGCCAAAGGAAATTGTGGACGTACATACTAAGGTACGTACGTACGCCGATGGACGAGAAGTGATGGCAATAGCTCAGCTTGACCTTGTCAAGTTGAGCTAAAAATGTTGATAGGATCACCGATCCAATGTTGAGTTATGACAGCACAAAAGTGGGTTTAATCATTATCAACTTAACTCCTTATCTGGAGATTGCTCCTTAAGTAAAACCATTGTATTATTCACAAATCTGAATAACATTCTAACTGAAAATAATTGTCAGTTATTTTATTAGTGATTGATTTCAATAGCTTTGATGACTCCTTGTAATATCTATTAATATTGTGAAAAAGTACCTATCATGTCAAGCGAGTGTGGTTATTATATAATTACCATGTTTATATATATGTTTTCAAGACACATGAGAATAAAATATCTAAGAGTGAATTCTATTCTGCTTTCAGGTAACCACAATTCCCCAATCCACAGAAGTTAAATTATTATAATTGGTAGAGAATCAAAAATTAACACTGGATGTGAGGACTGTCAGCACCGGTTCATTATAACCCAAGAAGCAACAAAATACAACTGAAAGAAATTCCAACATCAATTATGCCTTCCATAGTTCATATTGATAAATTTCATGGCGACGGCAAACAGAATGCAGCAGCATGGCTAAATATGTTCGATCAGCGGTGTAGGTTCAATGAACTTAGTGATGAGAAAATGGCTATGGCCCTGCCATTTCAGTTATCGGTACCGGCATTATGTTGGTACCACAGTCTACATCCGGAGTGGCAAAAAAACAAAATATGAGGTGCACATCTTCAATGTATGTAAAAGAACCTCTGAGAGTTTCAATGAAATCCATTTACTGGTTTAAGAGGAGTTGCGGATAGCAGATGTATACTATAAATTTTTGGGGTGGTAGCAAACCCTGACCCTACCCTTTACTGACCCTAACCCTAACCCCCACCCCCAATTCTAAACCCCACCCTAGACTAATGAAAATTCATTATGTGCCTAGTCTATTTTAACTAAAATGCATGTTCATTGTATTAAAACAACTTTTTGGGTGAAAAATTTTTGTTTGGGGTGGTAGCAAACCCTAACCCCACCCTTTACTGACCCTAACCCCACCACACCCCAACTCTAAACCCCACCCTAGAATAATGACATTTAACTATGTGACTAGTCACATAAATTGTGGTAGTCACCTAACCCCCATTTGTACCAACAAATAGCCACCTAAACCCCATATGTCTGCCCGGACAGACGGACAGACGTACGGACGGACCAAGTGATCACTATATACCTCCCACTTTTGAAGTGTTCGAGAAGCTGAATCATCAAATCATCTTGCATATGGACTTTTTACAAAATTCCATGGTAACGATAGTTCCGCTTACGAGAGTAAATCCTCGGAACCACTTAGAGGTTCCGTGTATGAGGAGAGTAGGGCTGTCACTAGTGTTGTGCGGTTTACCGGTTTTATAAGTTGGTTTTGGTTTTGCTTTAAAACCGACAATAGGTATTTGGTAAAGTGGTTTGTTTTGAAGCCCACACAGCTACAAGCAATATGAATTTCCCATTCCAGACTGACATGACATTATTGCTGATTATAGTCTTACTTGGGCGGTTGGTGGCACTAGCCACCACTGTGAGTGGGGGGAGAGGGGGGGGGGGCTGAAAAGAGTCCATACTCCAGTTCATTGTCAAATATCTTAGGATGGGTGTCTAGGTGACCCACTTGACAATGCTTGGTATTACTTGCAATGCTCACTAGGCTGGCCCCCACCCAGGAGTGAACACTGAACAGAGCCCTGGGAAATTGTGAATTAGCTCTTTTTGCACCCATGTGTTAATATCAATTCATCATAGACTCTCTTCCGCCTGAACTTAAAGACCACAGGTGAGATGGGGGGGGGGGGGGGGGGGGGGGGGATGTGCCTAGAATTGGTTGAGTGCTGAGTGGTGATATTCTACGAAACACTTACATTTTATTTTCTTTTCTTTTTTTTTTGATAATGCCTGCCATTTATACACTTTCTACCAATGGCCAATGCTAGTCACTGCCAATTAAATCATCATCGAAAATATGACAGTATGGGCATTATACTGACACCACATAGTTTCTGTTTGAAACTGCAGATGTCTCACTATAAAAAAAACGAAAACCGACCTATAAACTGAGTTTTTTTTCAAAAACCAAACCGAAACCGAGCTGAAACAAAGATAAAACCGCACAACACTAGCTGTCACAATTAATAATTGTCAATCGGTCATGTCGAAATCGATTAGTATTTTTCGTTGTCGAAGAATCGTTTTAGACGTTTAATAATTAAAAAAAAATTGGATGAAAAAACTATTGTTTCAAGGTAAAAAAAAGGTCAAGAATATTAATTAACATTAAACCTCAAGAAGCCGTTAGCAGCGTCTGTCTTTTAGGTACATTCAAAGCTTTGATGTTCTGAACTTTTGATCTGTCAGTGTAATAATTAAGACTGGTCGGCAGTTGCGAACATGCGAAGTTTGCAACTGATGCCTGGTCAGCCTTTTGCCGGAAACGGTCTAAGAAACCACGAAAGTGGCAATTTTGGTACAGCCACGTGACACCCCAAAAATCCGAAACCTTTGTGTGCATCTACAGACCCTACTGCAACATCTAAGCATTCTTTTAGCATTTCGAATTACATACTCTAGGAGCCTTTCGCCGGAAACGGTCTAAGAAAACATGAAAGTGACAACAGTGGCACAGACACATGGCAGCTGAAAAATCTGAAACCTTCGTTTGCATCTACAGACCCTACTGCAACATTTGAGCATGGTTTTAGCATTTCGAACTACATATCCTAGGAGCCTATCGCCGGAAACGGTCTAAGAAAACCCGAAAGTGGCAACGGTGGCACAGTGAAAAATCGGAAACATTCATGTGCATCTACAGACCCCACTGCAACAATTGAGCATGGCTTTAGCGTTTCGAATTACATACCCTAGGAGCCTTTCGCCGGAAACGGTCTAAGAAAACCCAAAAGTGGCAACGGTGGCACAGCCACGTGGCACCTGAAAAATCGGAAACATTCATACGCATCTACAGACCCCACTGCAACAATTGAGCATGGTTTTAGCGTTTC